>JAJMHM010000012.1:0-291544 GCA_030566045.1 Geotrichum geniculatum | reverse complement strand
TTTTTATTTTTATTTCTATCTTCTATTTTATTTTCTTTTCATTTCTACTCATTTTTTAAATACTTTCTTACTACTCTATATTTCAAATTTTTCTCGTCAGACCTCATATTCTTGTGTCGTCTAAGATTGCATTCCATTTCTTCCATCTTTTTCATCTCAAGACCAATATACTTGTTCTTGAACTGCCTATCCTCCAACAGCCCTCAAAACTTGATTGCTACCACCGCTCCACGATGTCCGATCTATCAATAGCCCTATACTGGGACGCTTCAGCTAAAAACAACGCTTCGTTCTACGTACCGCCAACCGCAAGCCCTGAAAAGAGTCGCGCCCATATCACGTCTACCTTTGACGGTAAAGAGTCCATCGTCCTACGTCCAGCAAGCTCTAATCAAGTCGACGAATCGCCCCAGCTCCTACAAAACATCTCGAGACTGCTCACCCATTACGATCAGGTTTATGTCTATTCTGATCCGGCAGCCTTCATCTACCACTTATATTCCATCGGAGACACCTTTGACTTTGATTTCAGCCCAAACGCAAAAACTAGCAAGTTCCTTCATAAACCAGTGCTGCTCATAATGGTCCCTTCTGCTACTCTGGACGACTACTCCATCGTCCGATACATGTCCTTCAGTGGCTTCATGGTCCCTTCGCTCCCCGTCGTGCTCTCAGAGGACAAGATCAACACCCCTTCATACTGTTCATGCGGTGTCAAAGTCGTTCTACCGCTCCAGATAGAGGATGGCCATGTCGAGTTCATCCAGTCCATACTGAAAAGCGTCAGTGACCAGCTGATTTCAGACTTTCAAAGGCACCAGCGTTCACTAACCACCGTCAAGTCTCCTCGTGGAAAGCATTCTTTCAGATACGGTAAAGAAAACAAAGAACTCTTGTTCAGCAAGTCAAATCTACATACTTATTACTTTTGTTCAGCCCTAGGGTGTTTCGTCAAATTCCATCTTGAGCCTTATTATAGATTCTTATTTGAATCTAGTGGTAACGGTATTGCTAACGGTATTGCTAACGGTAGTGCTAACGGTAGTGCTAATGCTAATGGTACTGCTAATGGCAATGGTAATGCTCATGGCAGTGTAAATAGCAATGTCAACGGCAATACTCATGGAGGCTCCAATGGTATCGTTGACTCCAGCACCAACTCCAACTCCAACTCCTTCACCTCTTCCTTCGATGGTACCTTTACTTCCACCTCCATTTCCAATGGTACCTCCATTCCCAATGGTACCTCATATGGCAATAGCATAAACAACACCTTTAACAGTAATCCTAATACCAAAGGCCCCATCAGTGAATCGTCCTACCCGACCATTTTCAATTCTTCACCGTCAAGACTGGAATTGGTACGAAAAGCTGTTGGCGACTGGGACTTCCACGCTCATAACTTCAACACCGATGAACTGCTCTTTGCTGCTTTTATTATGATCCGTCACGGATTCACTCTGCCAGAAACAGAAAACCTCCGGCTAGACGACCAAAGCCTGCTGCGGTTCCTCGTCATTGTCCGCTACTCCTATCGACCAAGCAACCCGTATCACAACTTTAGGCACGCAGTCGACGTCCTCCAAGCAACCTTCATTTTCCTGCTCAAGCTCAAAGCGCTACCCGAATACAACTGCCAGCAGGCTAACCCGGCACCGTACTGCTCTACGCTGATTCCCATCGAGGCCCTCACCGTCTTGATTGTAGCCATTGGCCATGATGTGGGCCATCCTGGCGTGACCAACTTGTTTCTATCCAAGACAAACGCTCCTCTGGCTAAAGTCTTTGAGTACACAAGTGTTTTAGAGTCCTATCACTCAGCAGCCTTTTCAGAAATCCTAAATCGCTACTGGCCCAGCACTCAGACTGTCCCGGTCTGCAAGCTCATCGTGGAGACGGTGCTGGCAACAGATATGGCGCGCCATTTCGACTATATGGAGGAAATCGAAAAGGCTTCTGGAGACCCTTCATATTTTGAAAACGAGTGCGAGAAGTATCGGGCTTTGATCAGTTGTCTTCTTATAAAGTGCGCCGATATCTCCAATGTAACAAGAGCTTTAGAGATCTCAGCACGATGGGGCCTTGTTTTGACGAAGGAATTTGCTGAAGTAGAGGCCTTGGACGTTGCGCTACGGACGAAGGAAGGTACTTTAATGAGACACCCGTTAACTGGAGATACGGTCCGGGCTCTTTCTGAGATATCTGATGCTGAGCTGATCAGTTTAGCCAAAGGTCAGATTTTCTTCATCAATACCTTTGCTAAACCTCTATTTACTGCTGTTAGCAAGCTACTTCCTACTCTTTCTTATACGTTAGATATTCTCGAGGAGAATACCTTGTTTTGGGGTGATAAACTTGTTAAAAAGGTCAATTAGTTATTTATTTTGGTACACCTTATATATGTACATAGTAAGCTGTTAAAGTCCCAATTTTTTTTTCTATTTTTTTTCAACCTTTTATATATTTTTGCAATGTCTGAAGTTGCACCAAGAAGGCGATTTGTCGGGCGTAAAAACCCAGATCAGAGCTCTGGACCGTCTGTAACAGTTGAAAAGGCTTCAGATTCCAGTTTGGTTCATAAGAAAAGTAAGGATGATTAAGGAACAAGTTGGTCAAGTTGGTCAAGTTGGTCGAGTTGGATCAAGGAACGAGTTGGACGAGTTGAATCAAGGAACAAATTGAACCAAAGAACATAAAGAGATCAAGTCGAGACCTTAAACCAAGTTACCAAGTTACTTTAAACCAAGCTCAAACTAACCATCTCCTAGAAACATCTCGACCAAATAGAATCGTCAACCAAATACCTGACGAAATCCTCCACGATGAAGAACTCAACAACGCCATCGCGATATTGCCTTCTAATTACAACTTTGAAATACACAAATCGGTCTGGCACATTAGGAAAACTGGTGCTAAACGTGTAGCTCTACAGCTACCTGAAGGCCTACTCATCTACGCATGTATCATCTCAGACATCATCAGCGAGTTCTGTCAAGCTGAAACTATCGTGATGGGCGATGTCACATATGGAGCATGCTGCGTCGACGATTTCACAGCTATTGCCCTGGGCTGCGACTTCATGATCCACTACGCCCATAGCTGTTTGGTTCCTGTAGACGTTACAAAGATCAAAGTACTCTATGTGTTTGTGACAATCAGCATTGACATTCAGCATCTAGTCAACACTCTCACCCACAACTTCCCAGCAGGATCTCGACTAGCCCTCGTGTCGACTATCCAGTTCAACCCGACCATTCACGAAATCCAAGAACCGCTGGCGCAAAATGGAATCACCACAGTGACCCCCCAGATCAAGCCGCTATCCAAAGGAGAGGTTCTAGGCTGCACGTCCGCAAAGTTACCAATAGCCTCTGATCAGAATCCCGACGGATGGGACGCGATTGTCTATGTTGGAGATGGCCGGTTCCACCTGGAATCCGCAATGATTCACAATCCTTCGCTGCCTGCCTACAAGTATGACCCGTATAACCTCAAGTTCACTCTCGAGGAGTACGCACATGTCGAGCTCAGCCAGGCGAGACGACTGGCCATATCAGGCACCAGAGGAGCAAAGACGGTGGGCTTGATTCTCGGAGCGCTTGGACGTCAGGGAAACAACTTGACGCTCCAGATGCTATATGACAAATATTCAGACAAGAATATTAAGGTTGTTCAAGTGGTTCTGTCGGAAATCTTTCCTGACAAACTTGCTCAGTTTCACGATGTTGACTATTGGGTTCAGGTAGCGTGTCCGCGACTGTCCATTGACTGGGGATATGCCTTTCCCAGACCGCTGCTGACGCCCTATGAGGCCATGGTAGCTCTTGAAGAGGACACTGCTTGGGAGTCCTTGGGCTACTATCCCATGGATTACTATGGGAAAGATGGGTATGGGCGTGGAAAGAAGCCGGAGCGTGCAGAAGCGTGAGAGTGGTGTTACTGTTGGAGAGCGCTAAGTTACTGTTAGAAAGCGTTGAGTTACTGCTGGAAAGCGCTGGAGTTGGAGTTACTGTTGAAGTTACTGTTGGAGCGCTAGAGTTATTGACGATATATAATGAAAAAAGGTTTCTCCACTCTATTTACATATGTAACAGCTGCCAATTCAGCTGCTCAGCTGTTATTCCTGCAATATATGGCTTTGGCCCGCTGAGAAACTTGGTTTCAATGTAAGTTGAGCTCGTTGGAAAGTCAATCGAAGGTTTGTTCCCTGCATAAAGCTCTTTCTTCCGTCACGTGAAGAAGCACTGAAAAAAAAAAAAAAAAAAAAAAAAAAAAAAAAAAAAAAAAAAAAATAAAACTCCCAAAAAAAATCTTCCCTTCTACACACTCAAAATGATCACACCAAAGTTCACCATAGACCAAACAGACACTCAGCTCCAAATCAACATCAAAACTCCTTCAATCAGAAGCTCAACTAGAGAACTTGAGTTCCAAATCAACGGGAACCTGTTCAACTTTAGCCTCCCACCGTACTACCTGAGACTAAGACTGCCCGGAGATTTGATCTCAGAGGAAGACGAACCAGCAGTCCAAGACGATGACTTGAAACCAAAACTGCACTACGACGCCAGCAGCTGCGAAGTCAGAATAAAAGCATTCAAGTCGCAGCCCGGGCCGTTCGAAGGTTTGGACATGATATCAACATTGCTGGCTAGAGCTAAGGTTCAGCCATCAGGCCCTCTGATCCAAGAAATGGAGCTAGACAGACTAGGCCAGATACAAAGGGAAGCCGAGGAGTTTGACTGGGAAATAGACCAAACCATCCCGGGCGAAGACAATGAACTCAACATTGCGGGCGCAAAGTACGGCTTCAACCGAGCACACTCTGGTGATTTGGGCGTGTCCCTTGCAGTTGGAGGCGCTGATGTCAATGAATATCCCGACCCTGAAAAATCAGTGCCTGGCGAGAGAACCGCGTTCAGAGAGCAGCTGGAGGCTTTAGCATTCGACCAGGACTACTATCTGGCTGATCTGTTTGACAATCCCGATATTCCTGCCTACATTCAGTACGAGTCGTTCGTCAATAAGCTTTTCGAGCACAGACGGGACGAAGCAGTCGTTTTGACAGAGGACGAGCTGCTAACCATGTCGACGAAGCTCCCGAGGAAAGAATACATGGTAGAGAATGCCAAACGGACGTACATTGGGCTCATTGGGTTTCTGTTTGGCATTTGCTACGACATACGGACTACAATGGACGATGCGACGGTGGAGTCTCCGTGGACAGTGTGCAAGCTGAATCCTTTGATTGCAGCGCTGGACGACAATTTCAGCACGGTGAAGGGCATTCTTACTTCGTGTGTTATTCGGGCGCTGTCTTTCCCACTGTATAGACACTGGGGGCTAGCACAGAGGGTGGTAGAGGATGTTTATCAGGCGCTACGTTTGGGCAAACGAATGGTATTGCGGTTGCTACTGAGGTATCGCGGGCTGCTAGAGACTGGAGGAGATGGGTACTGTGTTTACAATCGTATATGGGTAGATGATTACTGTGCATGGATTCAGACTGCCAGCGACGACGTTTTGCGGAGTCTTGCGCATGAGATTCATTCTCGACCAATTCTAAAGACGGACATACCAAATCTGGCACTGGAAGAGCTTGAAGCTGCAGGTGAAGAGGCATTAGCAGAGCAGAGCTAATCACAAAGTCTGGAGTTTGGTCCAAAGTCTCAGTGTCGTTACTGTCGGAGTCTCACTGAAGTCTAACGTCGACTAATCGTCGTTACCATCATCTCACGATCATCTCACCGGTTCACCTTCATCAGATAAACCGAATACAATGAAAACAATGAATAGAAACGGGTCCAAATCTTTGTTTGAACGCCTCGCCTATTAAACTTTTGGCACAACCTGATCAAAATAAAACCAAAAATAAATACATTACATGTTTACAATGTAGATTGATCTTTACTTCTCAGAAATCATGAAATTAACGTTTTGTTTATGCGATCTAGTTTGTTCTTGTTCAGCAGCCACGGAAGCCAGATAGCCAATGCTACCACCAGAACTAGAATTGGGCGGATTAGTGGGAGTAGAAGCAGCAGAAGGAGCAGCGGGAGGAGCAGTGGAGGTGGTTGTGGAAGTTGAAGTCGAGGTAGAAGTAGCACTAACTCCACGCTCAGGAATGGAAGTGTCTAAATTCATTTTGGTCATGTCAGTTCTTATGGCTGTAGTTTCTGATCTGTTTCGTGAATGCATTGATGTTGATTTCCTGCTAGGAGAGGTTGACGGTGAACCGGACCGTCGTCGTTTTTGCGATTGGCTGTCGTCTGTCGAAGAGGGCTGCCAATGATGAAATTGAATGACTGGATGGACGCTTGTGGAGCCCGTGTTATTGGGATACACGCGATGTTGGGGGATGGACGATATCGAGCTATGATGAGTGTGTCTATAATGGGGTTGTTGCTGTTGCGGTATGAGATGAGCGTTTGGAGGAGGAGCATGTTGCGGATGTTGCGAGTACGGGACGTACTCTGGGATGATGGTGCTGGGAGGCTGGGGGAGCGAGAGGTTCCGCTGGTGATAGTAGCGGTTTCCAGACAGACCGAGCGCGTCGACGGGCGGGTTCTTGGACGAGGACGGGAAGCTGGAGGAGCCAGCGGCAGCAGCAGCAGCAGCAGCAGCAGCGGCGGCGGCGGCAGCCGACGACGACGAAGAGGAAGCAGGAGCGGGCTGCTGGTTGTCAAACAGCAGCGGATAGAGATGAGCAGGGACGTTGTTCTTGATGGCGTCGTTGAGGATTTCGTGGTTCTTGTTTTTGATGTCCAGTTTGTACTTTTCCTGCTTGGTTTTCTCTTGTTGGATTTTAAGCTCTATAGCGGCCTTTAGCGAGTCATTTGAAAAGTTCCACGTCTTGACTTCGGGGCCCAGGATGGCTTGGATAGTTTTGATGTCGTTTTCATCATCTTGTGGAGATGGTTGATTTGACATACGCGGTGAGAAATGCGGGTTGGTTGAATCCTTTTTCAGAGGAAACGAGAACGGAACTTGAAGTTGATGCTGATTTGGAGGCGGAATTTTTAAAGGATTGTAGTCTGGCGATGATTCTGGGGGGATTAGAAACTGGGGAGAGGTTAGTTTCTGAGCGAATCTTGGGGAGTGGTGAGTTGAAAATTTGGACAATTTTGAAGGATTTGAGAGGGTGGTGATTTGGAAAGAAGATGGAAGGAGGGAAAGGAGAAAGGAGGAAAGACAAGAAAAAAAAGTTGAAAAGCTAAAAAAAAAAAAAAAGAAAAGTTATTTCAGGCATGTGCAAGATCCACAATAATTCGAGTCAAATTTGGCAAAATAAGGTTTATCAAATGCTGCAAAATATCAAATCTGCAAAATATCAAATATGAAATATGCAAAATATCTGCAAAAATAAAGTTATTTTGGCATGTGCAAGGTCCACAATATTTCGAGTCAAAATTTGAGCAAAAAATAAATTTTCAGTTGAAAACAAAATATAAAAAAAGCAAAAATTGTCCAAATATCTAATTAAAAACTCACATTATGAGAAACTTGATATCGGGCCATTTTCTGCAAATTTTGGCGCCATAAAATCGGTTTTAATTAAAATTCAAATATGTACTGAAAAAATATTTCATATCTGAAGAATTCGGGCTCAATTTATATGTTTTTCCTCATTCTTGGTCAATCTATTCATCTTCTTCTGTACTGTTTTTAGTTTTGAAACATTCTCAATTAGGACCATGATTTTTTGCCACTTTTTATGTCACCTTTGGGTATTTAGGTCTGCAGATTTTGGAATTTCTGTCGCATTTTTGGACAATTATTTTTGGAATTTTAGTGTTGTTGCCAAATTGGGAAAGTGATTTTTTGTCAATGTGCTGTATTAACGTGCTTTCGTGCTTTTGACGTGTAATTTTTAAGGTTTTTTTTTTTTCATTTTTGCATTTTTATTTTTGCACTTTTTATTTTTTATTTTTGCATTATATTTTTTATTTTTGCATTTTATTTTTCATTTTTGCATCTATTTTTCATTTATTTTTGCATTTATTTTTGCATTTATTTTTCCACTTATTTTTGCATCTCAATCACATCTTCATTGTACCTACCCTATCCTCAACAACCCTAACCCCGTTAAATTCAGTTCTCCTTCCACCTCCAGCTTCTCCCTTCACCACCGCCATCGTTTCCATCATCGTTTCCACCACCACCACCACCACCACCACCATCACCACCATGACCTCCGTACCTAAAGCCTCTGACGGCGCTTCTACTGTAATTGAAGCAATTCCTGACTACCATCTCTCAGATCTCATCTTTATTCTCAAAACACCCGCCTTTGCAGACCAACACAAACAAACATCGTCACAACTCTTGGACGAAATCAAATCAAAGAACCTCGCGCCCTTATACCACTATCTCTGCAATGATATCAAGGTCGCCGCCCTCGCCTGGGACGAACCGCTCTACAAAAAGCTTGCCGCCAGTAACAATGCCGAAATCGACAAACTGGAAGCCGCCATCAAACAAGCTGAAGAGGACGAAGAAGAACTGCTAATCGTCGATGGCTGGACCAAGCTCGGCGAGTTCTACGCGCAAATCGGCAACAGAGAAAAGGCCATTTCTACCCTCCGCAAAGCCCTCGATCTCGCCTCTGGATCTGGCGCCAAAATTGACATCTTGCTAACAATCATAAGAATTGGGTTGTTTTTCGACGATAAGGCCTTTGTTGGTCGTGAACTCGACGCTGTCAAACTTTTGATTGAAAAAGGTGGCGACTGGGAAAGAAGAAACAGATACAAAACGTACCGTGGTTTATATTTATTATCCGTCCGCCAGTTTGACGAAGCCGCAGAGCTCCTTATTGACTCTCTATCGACCTTTACCTCGACTGAAATCACAAACTATGAAGAAATTGTCAAATATGCAGTGCTTGCTGGTGCCTTCAGCTTGGACAGAGTGGACTTGAAGCGCAAGGTGGTTGACTCTCCAGAAGTCCTCTCATTAGTTCCTACCACTCCTTCTCTGGAGCCAATTACCATGTTGGTCAACTCGCTCTACACTTGTGAATACGACTCCTACTTCAAATCACTTGCAATTGTGGAAAAACAAACTCTACAGACATCTAAATATTTGCACCTTCATTCTTCATATTATATTCGAGAAATGAGACGCAAAGCGTACGCTCAGCTGCTCGAATCTTACAAGACCCTATCTTTGAAAAGCATGGCTGATGCCTTTGGAGTCAGTGTCAAGTTTCTTGACAATGATTTGAGCACCCGGTTTATTGCCAACAAGAAGCTGAATTGTGTTATTGATCGTGTTAATGGGATCATTGTTACCAACAGAGTTGATAGCAAGAATGCTCAGTATCAGGAATTGGTCAAGCAGGGTGATGCTTTATTGACCAAGCTTCAAAAGTATGGTGCTGCTGTTAGACTTAGTGGAGCTGAGCAAGTGTAAATTTATAAATCTTAATTTATGCTAAACTTGTTCCTATTTTGTTCTTATTTTGTTCTTATTTTGTTCTTATTTTGTTCCTATTTTGCTCCTATTTTGCTTCAATCGTCCATGTTATTTTTGCATTCCGTCAAAGGGTAAACCTAAATGATTTAACGTTTGGTGATTTGAAGCTTTCATTGTTCTCAACGCCTGAGCGTTTCGACTTTAATAGCTAGAACAATAGCCAGTGCGAGTCCATGATCTGAGCAATCTTTACTGGTAACGCTATTATGGAATAATATCTACAAAGAATGGATCTGAAAGAATGCACAGAGTTTGAGACTCCAGCTGAACTCCGTTGCCTATCTCAAGCCGTCTCCATATTCCAACACATGAATGTTTCGCAAGACTCTGCCAAATAGATGCCTTAATTTCACTACAAAGTAGCGTAGCTATTAACTTTGAAACTTATCAAGTTCAAGTTTCACGACCCAAGATGTTAAGTTTGTCCTTCATATTTAACTGAAAATTTACGCCATGAATGGATCCAACAATGAGAATTGCCTTGATTCCTGAATAGATCTTCTGTCTAACACTTGCTTCTCTTCTTTCCTACGTAAGCTCATATTAAGACATTGTATCTTGATAATTCTGTGTCACAATTGTGAGTTTAAGTATAACTCTGAAGTGAGTACGATTTTACTTCCTAGACTAAATGGAACAATTTTCAAATTATATCCGATATAGTGTAACGGCTAGCACGGTTCGCTTTCACCGAGCAGTTCGGGGTTCGATTCCCCGTATCGGAGTTTTTTTACAGTAATAATATGTATATATAAAAATATATATACTAAAAAGAATAAAAAATAATAATATTAAAAAAAAAAAAATCCAAAATAAATTCTATAAACATTATGCAATCTTTTTACTAGCACTAACAAAACCAGTTCCTTTAACAGAACAAATCAACTCATCACCTCCATTCTGCTCTCGAATCAATACCTCGACCCCCCAGAACTTCTTTATCATCCGCAGAGTTCGCACAAACTTTTCATCAACAACTCGAGATCCAATACAAATACGGCCAATATCTTCTTTACCAAGAACCATCAGTACCAGCGCCAGCGAAACTTGATTTCGTCCAACTACTCCCCCTAAAGACACTTCTTCAAGAAGCTTTGCAGCAGTCACTTTTCCAAGATCTTCAGGTGTTTCTCCAGCCCCAGCTATTCCTTCAGCAGTAAACGCCCACCCTGCTTTGGTCTCAGCAACAATCGTGACTCCAAAGCCTGGAGACTTGCCAGACTCTTCTCCTCGCGCCACATCTGTATAAATGAAGGTTTCGCACTGTGTAGGACGGAGGACTTCGCGAGCAGCTTCGACTATTCGGTTCACAGAGGCCGGAGAAACTCGAGTTGAATATGCAATACCACGGATCTTGCTGACCTGTGGCGTACTCGTAGCATGGAGAGTAGTAGGATGAAGAATCAAGTGAGGCATAGACAAGTGAACTTCTCCGCCGCCTAGTGGAGGAGCTCCCCGTTTCACGATACGCAGTTCTGATCGCTCGATTCCAAACTTCTGGAGGATTGGAAAGATGGCAGTTCTAATTGTATCGACGCCCAAGTCAGTGTTGGTGCTTGTGAGGCCATGGAATGTTATTGAAGTAGCTTTTTTGCAGAAGGGAGCCAGCAGGAGAACTGGTTCAATAAAGTATCCAATGCCTCTGGTCAGAGGACATTTGTGAGTGTGCGTGCCGCCGATAAGTAGGCCAGGCTTGTAGATGACGGTTGTACCTGTGTATGAGATTTCAATGAGCGATCCATTCGTCAATGATTCAATGAGACGCAGAAACGACACTTCGTAGTCTTTCAAACCGGGCTCCAGGTCGTCTGATCTGATTCCTGTGATTTTAACTGAGCGTCCGCTCAGAGTAGATAGTGTGATTCTGAGCCTGAAGTCTTCGTGGCCAGCGAAAATGATTGGCTTTGAGCTTGTCGATGCCATTTTTGTGAAGGTTCGTCTTGAGAAGAAGTTGAAAAAAAAAATGAAATAAAATAATTTTCAGTTGGGACTATTAAATTTACCCTACCCTGATATTTGGACCCAACTTGAGGAACCAGCACCATCAACCCCATCATCCCCATCAACCATCACCAAGCCATCACCATGTCCGGTACTCCTCCTCCACCGCCTTCTGATTTACTACCACCTCCAAAGAAGTACAAAGTTGGAGCTGATCAGCCGCCAGGCACGACCAACAATGTAGATCCAGAAGCGCTGTCCGACGCTCTTTTGTCTGCTGGCGTGGATCTCAAGGAAGAAGAAAACATCATGTCTCTGTCGCTAGGAAGTCAAGCACCGTCCAACACATCCAACTACAGCTTCCAGTCACAAGCGCCGGTGGCTCACCGAGTTCACATTCCGTCCAATTCACAGCTGACGCCTTTTCTGGAGCTGGCGAAACTAAAACAGCTGCTGGACTCGGCTTCAGTTGATCTGGGACTGAGCCCGCTAGAGGCAGACACCTCGTCAATGATAGTCCTGAAACTGATTTCGGTGGCGTGCGAAGAATGGCTCAAAGATATACTCCAGAGCGCCATGACTTTGTCGCGTCACAGACGTCAAGGCTCAGCAACAGCACCCCATTCTGAGCTCTCAAAGGCTCTGCGGCAAATCGCCCAACGCGATAAGGACAGAGAGTACCAGAGAATCGCGTACAAGCTGACATCGGGCAACGGGGCCAATGGAGACCCTGGGGCAGACGGAGACGACCCGAAGGCCAATTCAGAGGAGAGCCAGTACAAAGCAGCAAACGCTACCGCGCTGATGATGACTTCAGGTAAAAGGAAATACAGTTGGATGACGAAGGATTCTTCTTCTTCGTCTGTGGCTGGAGCTGGAGAGCGGACAAGGCCTGCTTCAGATGGTATTCGGTTCAGAGAAGCCAGAGAAGAGCAAGGCTTTGTGCTACGAGATTTGCTAGGTGCTATGGAAGAGCAGCGTCAAGGTGTTGAAAAGGCGTTACAAAAGGGATATGCCAAACTCAGGAACTAATGGCTACAACCATTTGTAGGAGTTTACTGAGGAGGCAATAACCATTTGTAGGAGTTTACTGAGATGGCTATAACCAATTTTAGAGCGTACTGAGATGGCTACAACCATTTGTATGAGCGTACTGAGATGGCTAAGAACCTCTGGAACAATTTTCGAAATGGCAAAGAACCTCTGAACAATCTTTGAAAAGGCAACCTCAGGAATAATCTTTGAAATGGCAAAAAAGGTATATAAATTATATTAATCTATTTCCGCCATGTCTGCTACTCTATTATTCATGTTCAACCAGTTTTCAGTTTGAAGCTCGCTATATTTCAAATTATCACTGGCCCAATCTTTGATGGTTCGACTGATCAAATATCTACTCCGTTCATGCAATTCCAACTCTTCAGAAATCGTTTCTCTAATGAGCCATGATCTGTTTTTTTGAAAAGCAATGGCTCTTTTGGCAGTTTCAATTGCCTTTTCAGACTTGTCACGCTCAGCTGCTGTTATTTGAGGTCTCTTCAGCTTCATATCGTGGGACTGGATCCGGTATTCTAGCTGGGGAATGTTGTCACCGCCATACTTGTCATATCGCTGGAATAGCTCCAAAGCACTGACAATGGCATCCCGTAAAAGTTTCAAATCTTCTAGAAACCCTACTTCGAGCGAAAGACTCTCGTCCTGAGACAACGCGCTGGAGTTTTCAAGAAACTTGTTTGTATTTCTGAGTCCCTGGGAAATGGAAGACATGTCACTTCCCGCGCAAGTGTAGACCATGGGGATAGACTCTGTGAAAGCAGCGATGGAAGCAGAGACCTTTTTGTAATCGTTTGCCATGGCATGGTTTCGTTTTGATATGCGATCTGCTAAGACACACATTTGTGTTAACGTTTCCAAAGATGCTTCAGTTCCGTGTCGAATGTTCCTCCATTTTTCCATTTGCTCTGATTCCTTCCAATTGTTCATAAAGTCTTTAGAAATGACTTTATTCATATACTCTTCTTCGAGCTCGAGAGTGGTTCCAGATCTCCAGGCGTTGAGCTCGGTGTCGACCGTTAAGAAGATGGAAACGAGTTTTTCCTTTGACAAAAGAGGATGCTTGACGAGCGAGTTGATGAATCTCGCAAGACCTCTTTTTCGACGCTCTAGAAACTGCTGGTCTGAAGAAAGATATCGGCCATCTACTGGACAGAATTAGTATATCAACGCAGGCAACACAATAGTACTCACCAGCCAGACGCTTTGGGGGCAAAATGGGTATCAGTCTGAAAGGATAACGTTTCTGCAGACACTCGACGAGCCAGACAAAGTCGCTATAGCGTCTAATGACTTTTACCCGTTGTTCGCCAAAGGACCCGTCTAGAATATAGTTGACGTGTCGGAAGAGAAACGTTCCCTCTCGCTTTGGCGCCACGGATAATGCAATTGTGTTTTTAGCGAGCGGATTGTAGTTCATGGGGTCGAAGGACGTGTGCCAAACGTCGTGCTCAGTCGTGATAGCTGGGGGCATGTCGGCGATGAAGGAGGACTCGTTAGGGAGTCTCAAGACGGGTAGGGAGTTTCTGGCAAAGTCGACCATGTCCAGATGCAATTCTGTGGAGTTTCGTTGCGCAAAGGCGGCGAGAGCCAGAGCGGTGTACCAGTCGTTTTTAGTCAGGGACGGTTTCTCGCCAACGAGCGCTACGACTTTGTCTATATTGGTCTGTGAGAGTTCTGCGGAGGCCAGCAGTTTTGTGAGTTCGTCAAAGGGAACGGAGCCGTCGACTGGTCCAGCATTTTCAAACGTTTCAATGTAGATTTGGGGTACGTTTGTGAAAGAAGAAGCGGTGTCTACTGTCGACCAAGGGTCGTGATTCTCTGCGAACATTGCCGGTGGTTGATGGTCAGGAGAAGGAGAATGAGGGAGAAGGTTTGAATAAAAGATAATTAAATAGCCCTAACCCTGAGGATAAGATGGGATGGGATTGGGGATGGAGATGAGTTGGAGAGGGAGATGAGTTGGAGAGACTGGAGAGAGAGATAGAGACAGAGACTCACTGAAGACTCACGACTCACTGAAGACTCACGACTCACGACTCACGACTCACGACACGACTCATTAATTTTACTGATTTGACTGACAACCAAATTGAGAACTTGTAATACTCGTTATAAATTAAATACCATATAAAAGCCAGAATAAAATATAAAAAAGACGAATCTATTAGAAAAATATAATCATAAATCATGGAATCAACTGAAATCAACATTCAGATCAAGTTGAACCAGTTGATCAGTGCTTCAGTTGATTATTTGAACCAGTTTCCAGTAGCTCCAATAGCCCAGTAGCTCCAATAGCCCAGTAGCTCCAATAACTCAGTAGCTCCAATAACTCAGTAGCTCCAATAACTCAGTAGCTCAAATAACCCAGTAACTTACTTACTGATAACTCCAACTTCAGAACCAACTCCCGCTTCAACTCCCGCTCCAGCTACCGCCTCTGCCTCTGCCTCCTTATGAGCCCGAAGAGTAAACGCATGAATCATCAACTTGGCTACCGAAGGACCAAAGGTCTTGGAAAAACCATTGTACACTTGATTGTTAAACAAGAAATTCAACTCAAAATCAATCATACACTTGTTTTTCGTAATCTCAACCACCCTCCACTGAGTATTAAGCACCTTAAACAATGGCGACTCCGTGCTCTCAGCTTGCACAGACCGCTCAGTAGGATTAACACTCACTTGGCTCTGGAACTTTTCCTTGATCGAGTTCCATCCAATCATCAACTCAACCTTCGACGGTAGCTTGGAAACAGAATTTCGAGTCATAATACTCGACTCCACACAGTACGGAAGAAACTCTGGATACTTCTCTACCTGGCTCACCACATTAAACAGAATATGAGGTGCTACCTTCACCACCTTCTTGATCCGATACTGCTGAATGTCGTTCTTGAGCGTGAAAAACAGTCTTCGCTGAGGGCTCAAAATCATTGGCTTCGCGGCGCTGAACATTCTGACTTACAATTGACTCTCGTCCTCAATACGAACACTTGTTTTCTTTCTTTCACAGATTGGTTGTTACAAGAAGAAGAAAAAGAAGTTGAAAAGGTTTTTAGGTTTATATCTTGGGATTTATGTTTGAATCACGTGAATAACTTGGCTTTTGTGACATGTGAAGCTGATTGTTGGGTCATGTGACTTCTTAATTAAGTCATGTTTGAATTATGTAATTTAACGTAAGTCATGTGATATTTTGAGTCATGTAATTTAACATAAGTCATGTGATATTTTGAATTATGTAATTTCTCATCACATGATCAAACTTTCTTAAATTTGTTTTCTATCATGTATGATCACGTGACTTATTAACTATCGTTTCCCGTTTACTCAATTACAAAGCATTTTTTTTTTCTTTGTGCTTCCTTTTTCCTGTCTTTTCATATACAACGAGCCCGAATCCTTCAATAATCTTCAACATCATGCCAGACCAAGTCTTACTACTGCTCAACTCGCAAATCGTTCAGGATCCTCAGAAGGTTCAAGATCTGACGACGCAGCTGGCGGAAACACACAGCGTCGAGACTGTCAAGCGACAGGTCCTCGACAGAGTCGTCGGAAAAATGATCAAGCTCGAACAAAATGCGTACAAAGTCATTCATTTGACCCAGCCAGACGTTCCTCTGACGTCGTCACAACTAGGCCTTTTGCAAAGCGCTCTGATATCTGGCGGTTGGCTCGAGGGCTCAGAGATCCCCCAGCTCGACGCTATTCTCGCCGGGTTTGTCGTCGAAAGCGATAAATATATCAAAGTCGTCCAGCAAACGCAGACCTTTGAGCTCAAGAAGCGAACCAGCGGTGCTAAAGGTAGTGCCGGTGCCAAACGTGCCCTGCCCGTCTTTAAAAAGCTACAAAAAGACATCGTCAAGCTCTCGCTTAACGATGAAAGCGACGAGGACGACGATCTCGTCGACGAAAACTCTCTCATTTCACAGTCTCTCTCGGCCCCAATAAAGTGCGACCCGCGCAACGCAAAGAAGCGTAGGAAGGCTTGCAAAGACTGCACCTGCGGTCTCAAGGAAGAGCTCGAAAAAGAATCAAACGCAAACGACAATGTGGTCACAATCAACGTCAACGACGACGACGAAATCGACTTCACGATACCCGGCAAGACTGGCGGTTCTTGTGGTAACTGCGCTCTGGGAGATGCTTTTAGATGCGACGGCTGTCCCTACCTGGGCCTACCGCCCTTTAAGCCTGGCGAAATCGTCAACATCTCCGCTCTCAAAGGTGATTTTTGATTCATTCTTCTTCAGCATTTATGGACCCTTGGGATTCTGGAACTAAGCATATAATATCAAATAGAAATCTTTCATTGTATTTTTCTTCCCAACCACCCAACTTGTCTTATACCACTACTTTTGTCCTAATGTTCTCGAGAATCGCCCGTCGCTTGTATAGCTCGAGGACCATCTCGTACTATGCGCTGTTTCCCAAGACGTTTCCCAGTGGCGGCCCTCCTGCTGGGCCCTTTGCAGTTCCCAAGTCTGCGTTGAAACAGGAATACTACCAGCTCCAGCGCTCGAGCCACCCAGATCACCACAAAGACACGAACGACGACCAGTCTGCTCTTATTTCGGTGGCGTACCAGACGCTCTTGTCGCCCTTGCGGCGGGCTCAGCACATTCTTCAGCTCCGGGGGAAAGACCCGCTTTCTGAGGACGCCGCCAGCACTCCAGACGACCCAGACCTGTTGATGGAAGTCATGCTTTCTCGCGAAGGTGCCATGGAAGCTACTTCTTTGGAGGAGCTTCGCGAGCTTCAGGAGGAAAACGATCGCAGAGTTCAAGAAGCTGTGGAACAGCTTGATCTTGCCTTTAAGCAAGACGATCTGGCCACCGCTGCCAACTTTGTTCGTAGACTCAGTTATTGGGATGGTATTGAAAAGGAACTACTTGAGAAACAAAATGAATTGGATAGAGAATGAGATGAGAATGAAACAAAACGCTCGAGAAATGAATTGAATTGGACAGCATACTCTGCTGCTATGTAAAACTATTTAACATTTATTCTAACCATCTAGCTAATCACTTCAGCACTTCAACTGTTGTCTTGTTCAGTGCTTCTCGTTATGCTTCGTCTACTGTCCAGCGTTTTCTACTGTCCAGCGCTTTCTACTGTCCAGCATCTCTACTGTCCAGCATCTCTACTGTCCAGCATCTCTGCTGTCTGGCGTTCTTGTCCTACTGCCCCCAATGCTTCATCAACGTTATTGCTTCCTCCAGTGTATACTGATGAACGTTTTCCTGCTCGCTGGGATCAGCTATTTCTGCAATAGCCTCATAGATTCGTTTGGCTAGCCCTCGGTTCTTCATCAATCCCAACGAACGCATTCCGTATGTCATTAGAGTGGTCTTTAGATTCTCGTCAGATATGTCCATCTTTCTCAGAGGGTCTGAGCTCAATATGTTGTGGGTCAAGTACTTGAGGGCTTCTCGCAGCTTTCCGCCAGCTCCCGTAACGTCGTTTGTCGACGCTGCTGATACTTGTGTGTCCTGCTCATACTCGCTGTTGATATCAATGTATTGCGCAGACGAATCGTCCTTCACCGGATACATAAAGTGCATAGCATCAGGAGTGTACAGCTTGGGAATGCGATAGGCATATAGCAATGGACTGTGAAAATCAACCATCCCCATATATGGCTCGTCTCCTATTAAAGGCATCACCGGCGTAGCATTTTCATTTGTGCACTCACCCTCTGGATTGTTGCTTGGACAGCGGAACAGATATCCAATAAACCCTTCTGCCTTGAACCAAGGGAAGGAAGACGGAATGTCTCGACGATATGCTATCTTGTAGCATCCTCTGGCATCTGGCGCTCCTTCGCGATATTCTGATATACAAATAGGATCCTGATTGTTAACTTCCCACGAGTTTCCTCTGTTTGGCATTGTAGCACTGGATATCACTCTGCCTCGTTGACAGTATGCTAAGTGGGTAGAGTGGTCGAACCCAAGTCCCATAGTCCATTTCATTTGATGAAACACTCTGAAGCCAGTGTACGGTGCAAAGACTGCTGAATTTGTGTTGCAATGATCGTCTACTGGTTGGTTATGATAGTGGTAATAGTCTTCGTCCCAGATCAATCTCCAACTCCATCCAACCACCAAGTTGGTTTTAACAGTTTCATTATATGAAGTCAAGTCATAGTCTGTAGGGTTATTTATAAGGTCGACAACGTATTCGGGCGTGAAGTCATTTGAAATTGGTTTTTTCAAGTCTGTATTGGTATTTGGTCTTAGCTCTGTATCGGCAGTCGTTCTCAGTTCTGTATCGGTAGTCTTTCTCAGCTCTGTATCGGTAATCGAGCTTGTTCCAACACCAATTGTAATAAAAAATGTGTACAGAGTTAGTAATAGCATTGTTGTTCAAAGTTCTAATTGAATGATTTTTAATATTTTCTTCATTTTAAAATGTTTATATATCGCTGCTAGAGATAGCCTTCGAAGCTTCTTTTAGAGCTTCCATTGTTGATTTAAACAAAAATCAACAAAGAACTATCGGGTAATGCTCTATAAAATCGAAATTCTCTATATTCATGCGGATCGTGGAATTGTTCTTTCAGCTATATTTTGTAAAAGATAAAAAATAGAAACAAATAGATCAAATAATAGATCAAATAATAGATCAAAAAATAGATCAAACAATAGAGATCAAATCTTATTGTTAAATATCTTACTGTTAAATATCTTACTCTTAAAATCTTACTCTTAAAATCTTACTCTTTAATATCTTACTCTTAAAATGAATCTTGAAAACTCTCTTCAGCTAAATATATTCACACTACTTCAGGCACCATCTACTGTACTTCAGGAACAGAACTTTATTCAACGGCCTTCCAGATTTCTCTACCAATATGAAATTGTATTATGCTCAATAAATGTCAAGATACAAATGTTAATGCAAAAGTGTAAAGATAAAAATCATAATAATACACAAATATAACAAAGATCACTTCTTCTTCTTTTTCTTCCTATCCTCCTCTTCCATATACTTGTCTTTGTAAATCCAACTATTAGACACCATACTAGCTCCCTTGTCTCCCGCTGTCCTATACAACTTGGCTGCCCGCTGCAAATTCTTCTTCCTCCCCTTGGAACCATTCTTCATCCATAACGAAGCAGCCTCACACAATGCATCAACATCTCCCATGCTTCCAGCCAGCTCAAAAGATCTAAGAGCCATATCATCGTCCTTCTCAACACCCCACGAGTTCAAATAACACATTCCCAGCTCATACAAGGCCAGTGCAATCTGGGCCTTTTTCACCTTCTTCTTGCCGGCCTCCGTCGACTCCGTAACATCTTTAAGTAACTTGTCCCGAATGTTCTGCGAAACCTCGTTTTTCAGCAAATCTTCTAATGAATTTGTATCAATCGTGGGCCCAATGGCCTTTCTCAACCACTTGAACGCCTCGCCAGGATTTTGTCTAATGCCCCAGCCGTGCCTCAAGGCTAGACCATATAGCAGCATGCCCGTCAAGTCTCCATTGAAGGCAGCGAATTGCCAATGGTAGGACGATTCTCTCAAATTTCCACTCTCATGGTAAATGATTCCCAGCGACACATGCTCCTCCAAAGTGAGCGAGTTGTTCAAACTTTTGATTTTCAGAGCTTCAAAGGAATCGTTTTCCGCGTAACTAGAGTGCTTCTTCGAGTCTGAGATGGTTGATTTTGATCCAGCAGAAGAAGCTGAGGTCGATCGCAAATGAGACGGAGTAAACTTTTCTTCCTGCAAATGAGTTTGGCTTGTAGCAGGAGACGCTGAGGACATGGGGAGTATATTTGAGGTCGAGCGATTCAACGGGGGCAGCTCTTGTAAGGGGTTTTCTCCGTCTACAATGCGAATAGACTGGTGCTTAAAAGCGTCTTTAGGACTCAAAAGATTTGGAGAAGCACTGGGAGTGATTGATGAAGTGATTCCCAGCGATTGCGATGCAGGACGAGGACCATGAGAAGAAGTCACTCCTCCGGTATGCTGAGGACTTATAGAAGAGGTGATTTTGCCAGTTGGCTGGGGACTGGGGCCCGTGCTAGGTCTTGGGAGTGAAGGAATCCTCCGTTGCTGCTGTTCTGGAGGTGATCTGGGCGAAGCAGAAGAGATCCCGCTGTACCGGTCTCTGGGCGTAGAAGACTGGGCTGGCAAACTGTTTGGCTCAACGAAACTAAAGGTTGAAGTAGATGCTTGAGGAGAATGTGAAGGTCGTAGAGTAGAAGTGCTGTCCGACTTCTTGTGCTGAAAAGGACGAGAGTAATGAGCAGTACGCTGTTCCTGGACAGTTTGCTGGGTTACTGGAGTGCCATCACCACCGTAGCCAGTGTTTTCTGTGCTGTCTTCTCTGCTGCTGCTCTTTATACTGGCCGTGTCAGAGTCTGGGTTCATAATGGAGAACGTTGACAGTCGAAACGACCCCAGAATGCTTCCCAGACTGGCCAGGCTGTTGGTGGAGTTGGTCCTGTTGGCTCTAGTCAGGTAGCGCTGAGACGAGACCTCGGATTCTTCATCTCTTGGTTCAGCTGTTTCTGCTGCTCTTCCAGGCTTTTGGTCTCGTTCCTTAGATGCTCGGGCGGGCTGTTTTGGCTTGGGGTCGTCGTGAAGCCGCGAAGCTAAGCGTCGACTTCGCTGCTCAAGCAGTTCTAACGGTGATAACTCTCTAGGGAGCTGAGCCATGGTGTATATATTGTAGACTGGGTGATCAGGAGCAGCGTTGTTTGAGTGAGGATCTTGAATTCCTTACCAGCACCAGTACTATTCAGTAGCGGGGTTAGGGTCTTCCAAAAGCGGCAATCCGAGTTAAGCTGGAGACCATAGAGTGTAGCCAGTTTACCAATGTCTGAGAGATCCGCGGGATTGGCGCAGCTATGTCTCAGATCAATATATACGGTTGTACCGCTGTTGATGGTAGGCTTAAGGGAGTAGGAGAGAAGTCTGTGGAGCTGGTGACGTTATTGTGCGTGAGGGTGCGTGTAGACGAATGTTTATTGAGTGGCTCCGGGTGCGTTTGTTGGTTGGTACCGGTTGTTTAAGTTTAGTACCGGTCGGTGGACCTAGAACAGAGCTGGAGAGGAGCTGCAGCTGCAGCTGGAGCCAGAACAGAACAGAACAAAAACTAGACCTAGAATTACAGAGATCAGAACAGAGATCAGAGCAGACTAGAATAGAGATCAGAACAGAGATCAGAACAGACTAGAACAGAGACCAGAGACCAGAACAGACCAGACCAGAGCTAGACCAAAAATTAGACCTAAAACCAGAACAGACCGGAACAGACCTAAACAGAAACTAGACCTAAAACCAGAACAGAGACCAGAACAGACCAGACCAAAAGCTGGACCTAAAACCAGAACAGACCTAAACAGAAACCACGAACGACAAGAAATTTCTGGCACCCTTTTTCTTCTCCAAACTACTCCAAACATCGTCTAATATGAGTGCGTTCTTGAAATGGTACAGTGCAAGACTTGCCTCTAACCCACTGGTCACAAACATGATAAGCACCAGCGTGAGTCCTTCAAGACCTATTGCTCCAGCCCAATTCTAACACTCTAGCAGTTCATGTTTGCGCTCGGTGATACCACAGCCCAACTCGCAGACCCGAATTTCAGCTCCTATAACTACACAAGAGCTCTGCGGGCCTGGCTCTATGGAGGACTCGTTTTTGCTCCTATTGGAACCAAATGGTATCCACTGATTGGCAAGATAAAGTATCCAGGCTCTACAAAACCCAATGACGCTCGGTCTACAATCCTTCGCGTCGCAGTAGATCAAGCAGTGTTCTCGCCAGTAGCAGTCTCCATGTACTTCACCGTGATGGGCCTGATGCAACAAAAAACACTCGACGAAATCAAAGACAACTGGAACCAGCACTTCTTCTCGACGCTCATGATGAATTGGTCGGTTTGGCCTCTGTTCCAGGCGTTCAACTTCTCGCTCGTTCCCGTCTCCTTCAGGCTCCTGGCTGTCAACTGTATGAGCGTGGGGTGGAACGCCTATCTCTCAAACAAGTATGCCAAAATCAATAAATGAACAGCTAGAAAAACTTCAAGTTCATTATAGACTTATTTACATATAGATATAATTCTTAAAATGGGCGGTCTAATTCATGGATAATGCTGCTCAATATAGAACTTTCCAGCTTCAGCCCTTGCAAAATGCCTTTAGTTCTCGTATAGATTTGTGCAATCAACGGAGAATTGTCTCGATACTTTTGAAAATTGTCGTTGATTATAACAACCAGCTTCTGGATCCAGTGGAGGCACGCATCAACTTGTTCAGGCCCTTCATCTTTAGTCAAGTCCGAAGACAGCACGGCAATAAATGAAAGCAAAATGACTGTATCTCCACTCATGAGGTTGTTGATGAGCCCTGATTCTCTCGTGTTGGACACACACTCAGAATTGTCGGCATTCTCATCTTCTGAAATGTACAACTCCAAAATTCGGGTCAGGCTAACACTACTGACATTCATGGAAGCATGACGAACTGCATACCCCAAGTCTTGAGACTCGATTGCTGAGAGAAGCTCTTGTTCCAGGTTGGTGAGAATAATCGGCTTTATCTGACTCTCAGAAATGCTGAGATTATTGAGTTCAGCTTGAGAGGGCACCTCGTGGACTTCTGAAGGATCATAATTATCCTCCATAGAACTCAGCTCTGTATCAGGCTCTTCAAGAACATCAATTTCAGCATTGGAGTCAGGGGCATAGTCAATCACATCCCGCTCCCCAATGCCAATAAGATCTTTGGTCGCATTGGAACCCTGAGACTCAGCAGCTCTGCTATCCGTGCTGGAAAAATTGGATCCGCGAGTGGTTTCAGGATCTTCCGATAGCTGAGTCTCAGCCTTCAAGTCCACAGAAGGGCCAGAACTGAGATCATGGGTTAAGGAGCGTGCTACAGAATTATCAGTGTTGGAGTCCAAAAGTAATACTCCAGACTGTTGTGAGGGTTCAGATAGAACACCGTTCTTGATCAAGGTCGATTCAAGTTGGTCGAAACGTTGCGAAAATTGATCTATAGCGCGCTTAGAAACATGACGGCTAATGACGTCGACAACACCACTGTCCACTATAGCTGAATAGAGTGAATTGAATAAGGGTTCGTTGCTTGGGAGGTTTCGTGAAGCTCTATAGGACTCTAGGCAAGTCTTGATGGCCATGTTGAGATCATTGTCTTGGTTCAAACTAGTTTGGCCTTTTTCTGACAGTGCAGTGATCTGGGGGCTTGCAGATTGCTTCCGAGCTCGTTCTCTGCCTTGGGAGCGCGGTTGCTTTCGAGCACTGAGCTTGTGCTCTGAAAACGACTTGTTCATACTGGAATTAGAAGCAGTACGAGGCTCAGAAGCTTCTGTGATATCCAAAGTGACGGGAAGAATGGACAAGCCCTTTGTGTGGAAGATATATAGGTCCACAACTTGTTCAGTAGACTTTACTGTACTGAAATTCTTCCAAACAGAAAACTCGAGAGGGCTGATGGACTCGGGGAAAACGAGATCAGTCACAGAAGCAAATCTGAAGCCCTTTTTGGTATGCTTCAAGCTCAAAAAGTAGCTGCTTCCCTTGGTAGAACCAAGAAAGAGAGCGTTGGTTGAGTGATCGTACTGAGTAGAGAATACCAACGAGTTACTCATGTACTTTAAGGTTTCAAGCTCAGAGGTGGGCTTGAGTTTCTCATTGTAAATAAAGATCCGTTTGGAGTTCATGACGAGCATCTGGGAAGAAGTGGTATGAGTTTTATTCAGCAAGAACCAAACTTGAGAAGGGCCCTTAAGGATAATGCTATTGGTTTTGAGTTGAGACGGTTTGGTATATTTACGGCTCAGCAACTCGTACATGGAATACTCAATGAGCCTAAGAGAGTAGTTTTTGCCCTTGGAAACGACGACCAGCTGGAGATTGTTTGGATGGAATGAGTAGTCATGGATGACCTCTTCAAACTCAATGACCGCGTTTTTCTTTGGATTTGATTCAGAATTGTCCTGAGCAGAGATCTCGTAAATGTAAATGTTCACGCCGAGCGAGAAGGTGATATACCTAGTGCCTGGGATGGACTTGCAGACCAGCTTGTTTTCAATGAGATTGATGTTGAGACTGATGGTTTCCAGAAACTCATGGCTTGTCTTCAAAGCCGAAGGGGTTTCTGCGACGCACGGATAGGCGAGCTCGTAGAGCGAGATATCGCCGTCGTCTGATCCAATAGCCAGAAGCGAGCTGGACATACCAGTCTCCCAGAGATGTAGAAAGTTGACGTTTGAGGTGAAATACGTGTCCAGAGCCAGATGAGTTCCATCTTCCTGTTTGATTACCCTTACAAGACCACGCTTGGAGGGCGTGTACACGATGAAATGTTCATTTGAGCAGACGAGATGGCTCTGGTATTTGGAGAACTTCGAGACGGGTAGAAATTCAGATTCACTGCAGACCTTTGTGCGAGTTGATAGAGACAAGTCAACTATATCAGAGGTTGGCATTTTTTCGCGAGAGCAGTTGAAAAGTTTGTAAATTTTAGTAAACTCAAGTACAACAAAGATTTATTAAAATTCAAGTAACGAGTATCTAAACGCCATAATGCTCATAATTTCAAGCAGGAACGATTGACGATGTGCGAGATGAGAAGATCAAGAAGAAGGTTGACAAGTTGGAAAATATAAATAAGAAAAAAAAGAAGAGGGTAAGGGTATTTTTACAATGTTTTGATTAAATGTTTTGAATCTTTTGATCTCACAGACTTGTCTTTTTATTTTTTGTTTATTTACTCCACCAAGCTCACATTGCGAGACTTTATAGCTGAGCTGCCGTGACTGCGAGACTTTATAGCTGAGCTCCGAGACTGCGAGAATTGATAGCTCTGAGACTTTATAGCTGAGCTCTGTGACTGCTGGTTGACATTTCCTCTGGCACTAATTACCGGTACACGAGCAAATCTAAGAATCAAGATTCACAATGAGTGTACATCCAGCACACTCGCTGAAACGAACAAACACAGTGGATAAGAAGGGTAAGAAGGGAATTGAGACCTGGGACGACGAGTTTGACTTTTCTCCTTCAGATTCGAAGCTGGAGATCCCAGATAGCATTAAAGTGTCAAATATCAAAGTCAACGAAGATCTAGGTTTGATCAAACAGTTTTCTGAGCATAGTAAAGGTATGGTATTTTGATCAATTGGTAATTGACAAACGCTAACATTTGGTTTAGATATTCAAAAAGTGATTCTGTCGATACCTGAAAAGCATGTCAACAAAAAGCTTCTGGAATGCAAACCTGTTCCAGAAGCCATTTATATTCTCAATATTTCAGATGCAAACAAGTCCGGTCCTTTTTTCAACAGCAAGCTGTCGCAGCTAAGTCTTTTGAATTCAGATACAATCAATTCTCAATTTCCAAATGCAATAGTACAGCCTAGTCCTCTCGATCCTATTCATGAAATATTTGACGATTTGTCCATTGATGGCGACACTAAATCCTTTAGGCGAAAGAGTTCCGATCTATATACTCCTCTTCCCAGCTCGCTGGATTTGCATGACCTGGTAGCTAGAAGCTCAAAAATAAAGAGAGAGCTTCGGGAGTTGTTGTTTATGCTCGACAATTCACCCAACTATCTAGATGACGGTGGGATAAACACGCTGGAAAAGCAAAACAGTATTCAGAGGCATAGACGAGGTGCTTTAAATGGCGAGAGTTCCAATTCAATGACAACTGTAGACTCTGCGGATTCTTCCAGCTCAATGACGACTACAAATTCTGTAAACTCTGTTAACTCTGCCAGCTCAATGACGACTACAAATTCCGTAAACTCTGTTAACTCAATGACAACTACCAACTCTTCCAGCTCAATGACAACTGCGAAACCCAATGACATCTCAAAGACAGTTGCCAAACACAACTCATTACCAGCTGCCAAATCTAAACACAACTCATTACCAGCTGCAAACTCTGCCAACCCAATGACAACTTCAAAACACAACTCAATGCCAGCTACGAAACCCTCATCTGACAGTGAGATATCTAATATTTCGTTTGAACGACAATCTTCATGGGGACAGCGCCAGTCACTAGAACGACAAGCGAGTCTGAGAGCATTATGTTTGAGCCCCGATAGAAGAGTCTTGTCTTGCCAGTCCAGAATGTCAAATATACCATTGGCCTTGGAAAAGGACTTTCCATCTCGGATTCCAGTGTTGGAGAGAAGACGAAGTCTTCAAAGACGGCAAGTGAGCACACGATCATCAGTCTATATAGATTCTACGCCCAATTTCACTACCAGTACATGACATTGCATTTTCACCATCAACGACTATTCATGACCATTTGTGACATTTCATGAACCAATTATTTATATTTATTTTGTTTATTTCTGTATACTCGTACTTTTAATTGCACTTGAAGCTTTGAAATCTTTTGAATTGATCTTGATCTTTTGAATTTGAATTGGAATTGGACTTGAATCAATTGAACTTGAATCAATTGAACTTGAATCAATTGAACTTGAATCAATTCAACTTGAATCGAAATTAATTGAATTTGAATCAATTGAACTTGAATCGAAATCAATTGAAATTTATAAATATAAATCAATTAAAAACTAAATCAATTAGCTACCCTCAATTAACTACTCCTCTTCTAAATCAATTGAATCATTCTCATCATTAGAACTACTATCTTCTTCATCATAATCATTCTGATCCTTTGTATCACTATTGAAATCTTCATCATCTTCATCGTCAGATCCTTCAAAATCTCCATTCAAATTCGACAAACCTCCAGCTTCATCATCAGACGGATTTTCCAAAGCTTCTTGCTGGGCCTTTGCAAGCTCGCCAGGAAGCTGGGCCTTTGTGTCCGTTTTGGCTTTCCTCTTCTCCGCCATACTGTCGTTATGGAGCTGCTTCAGAGACACATACCTATTGATCTTGTCGTACAAGCTTTGGTCAATGATTGAGAATTCGATTTCATTCTCTGAAGCAGTGAACGGATCCAAATACTTGACGACAATGTTGAAAGTAGACCGAGTGATGGACGAGTAAGAAATCGAAAGAATGTCTTGTAATCTAAACATCAACAATGGCTTCTTGAACCCAAAGAAGATCAAGTCTGGCAAGAAATAGAGAAGCCCATCTTTAGACCCACGATGAGTATTGACGTAGAACAGAGGCTCGTCGGGAGTCACAGTTTCACTGCTGGTTATAGACACTTCTCGCCTTTGAAAGTATAGCAATATCATTTCAATGATTGAGCCAGTATACTGTTCACCGGAAACAGGTTTCACGACGTTTCTTGCAGTATCTTCAAAGACCGTAACTTGGAAGAAATCGTAGGTTTCAGCCTGAGGACGAGTGAAGACCACCACCAAGTTCCACTGCGGTTTTGTCTTTTCAGGGACGTCCAAGATGAAGGCAGCTTCGACCTTGTCCTGCTCGTAGTTCAGCATGAAGTCAGGTTCGTCGTTTTCCGACTTTCTGGCAACGAGCGAGTTCGACGTGAGCACCAAGTCCAGTTTCTTTCTGATTGGCATTGAGACCGAGATATTTTTGATGGTCAATGCTGAAGTTACATCGACAGAATCAATCTTTCTCTTCTTTGGATTGCCTGCTTCCAGCGAGGTCTTTGATCTGTAGAAGTCGCAGACTTCTCTGAGCACTTCCAATGCTTCGGGATTTATATCTTGGTGGAGGTTAGTTCTTGTTCAAAGTTTTAGGTGCACATACCTGCTAGAGAAGAGATCTTTAGTTGGATATCATTTGGTAGATCATCAAATGAGTTAGCGTTGGTCATTTTTGAGAAGAAGATGGTTTTGTTTTGATTTCTGTTTTATTTTCAGGCTGTTCTAGCTGTTGTTCTCTCTTCTGTTCTATCTGTTCTATCTGTTCTGTTCTATCTGTTCTGTTCTGCTCTATCTGTTCTAGCTCTCCTGCTTTATCTGTTCTAGCTCTACTGCTCTACTGCTCTGTTTATCTCCTGCTCTGTTTATCTCCTGCTCTGTTTACGCTCTCCTGCTGTTCGGTTCGGTTCTGTTCTGGCTAAGTCTCTTCACCAAAAAAAAACCTCCCAAATTTTGAACTGTGAACCCTGAAACTGTCACTTCTCTACCCCCTTCATCCTCACCCCCATATCATGTCTCGCAAAGTCCGACCAACCTCTGAAATCTTCTACAGTACGCCTGTCCGCTACGAAACACCCACAGAAATCGACAAGTTCAACCACGCTTCTGATCAGTGGCTGGCGGATTTAGAACTCCACCAAAAGACTCTCGAAGAAATCGCCTCCGTCAACTTTGACCAGGACTTCAAAAACGAGCTCAACTACGTTCAGGAATGGTTCAACGTCCTGTCCGCTGGCGAACGAACCGCCGCCCTTTACACGCTGTTGCAGGGCTGCTCTCAGGTATGTCCTTTCCTCCAAATGTCGCTTTGGCCCCCGTTAACTCTTCTCTAGGTCCAGGCCCGCTTCCTGCTCAACGAGCTCCAAAAGCTCGCGTCAAACGAACCGTCCAACGGTATGGTCTCTCCTCCCTCCTACTCAGACCCGAACGATTTGCATCCCTATCGTCTGCACAATCCAGCTTCGCCAAACTTTCCCTCAGCTCCCCAAAAACAGAGCTCCTTCCTGGGCTTTGAAACTCCATACGCGAGCAGCAGCAGCAGCAGCACCAACACCACCGCTTCCACCAGCACTCACAAGCCTAACAATCACAGTATGAGCCTCGACCTCAACCCCAAGTTTACCGGCTTTGGCTCCAGCTCGGCCACCAGCTCGGCCAACTCGGCCAACTCGCTCTCCTCCACTCAACCCCATATGCCCCCAAACGTCGCCCCAGGCTCAGAGCTTAGAAAACATCCCAGAGGCCATCATCAGCATTCAAACACCATCTCCTCGTCCATCATCTCCCCTGGCCAGCCCTTCTACAACAGCCCTTACTTGAAAGCGCTCTCTAGAAACGATATGAATCCGTGGATTGACCGCCCAAAGTCCGCTGATATCACCAGAAGACAGGGTACCGCAAAACCTTACCAATTCCCCAATTTGTCTGGCACAAATGATCCGGAAGCTTCAGACTCTGTAAAGCTAAACATGCTAAATAATAATGCATCTGTCCTGCTACCTTCAAAGTCAAGCAACTTCAGCGACGCTTTGGAGAGTACTGCGTTGAACTTCTCGGGTCTATCTGTCTCGACAAAGTCTGAAATTCCTACTAGATTCAGAGATCAAGAAAACGACTTGACCATTGATCAACAGCTTTTTGATTTCGAACCTCGTTCTGCTATTCAAACTCCCCGCTACTCCAAGACATTCAATCCCAACTCGGCTTTACGCTCGCCTACGACCTCGTCGAATCTATCCTGGGGCTACACTTTTCCTCCTACTTCTCAGCACCAGCCTCAGCAACAGCATCAGCCTCAGCAGCACCAGCCTCAGCAACACCATCAGCAACAGCCCCAGCAACATCAGCAACACCAGCAACATCAGCAACATCAGCAACACCAGTCTCAATCATTTGTATCAAGCCCTCTTAGAACCTCTAATCATAGCAAGAAATTCAAGTCTCAGGAAACGAACTTTGTTGAAACTGCCATGACCCAGGACATTTCAGTTTGGCTAAAGACACTGCGTCTCCATAAATATACCGATTGTTTAAAAGATTTGGAGTGGGCTGAACTCATCAATCTTTCAGATGGTGAGCTTGAAGCCAGAGGTGTTAATGCTTTAGGAGCTAGAAGAAAAATGCTTAAAATCTTTGATCAAGTCAAGCATAATAACTCCATATAATCCACGGAAGGACTCTTAATTGCAGGTGAACTCTTAATTGCAGGTAAACTCTTAATTGCAGGTTAACTCCTAATTTCAGATGAACTCCTAATTGCAGATGAACTCCTAATGGAACAACTCCTAATTGAACAACTCTTAATGGAAAAACTCTTAATCATGGAAAAACTCTTAATCACGGAAGAACTCCTAATCATGGAAGAACCCCTAATCATTAAGAATTCACTCCCGCCGTTAGAAATATAATAGAGAAAATACATAGTGACAGTTTATTTTATATATAGTCTATTCTTCAGGCACAGGTCACAAAAAGTACACCAAGATGAAGCTCAGCAAAGAGCCAGAAGAGAGTCCAAACGATAAGCATACCGTCATGAAGCTACCGGCAGCCTCTTTTTCATGATCTTGTACGTCCTCACCGCTTCGCATCATGGCGCTGGTGCTCAGATGGCCAGTAGAGAATCCAAACGAGAATTGAATCAACAAGTATAAAAAGTCACTGTTGATGAGGCCGCCGCTGCCGTTCAAGTTGCACAAGAATAGCAGAGGAATGAATGCAAAACGGGCTACAGAGTATGCGATGAAAGCACCATCGCTTGTTACCAAGAGATGCTCATAAACACAAATTAGCCTGCCTACCAAGTCGCCCAAGTTCCAAATAAACAAGGCGATATTACTGAAGATGTCTCTGTTGAACAAGATGGAATCATGCTCAGAATGCACCGGCCATACGACTGGCAGGAAGATTGGAAAGAACATGGCCAGTGCGAAAGACGAAAACAAAGCGATTGCTGGATACGCGAGCTTCTTTCTCAGTGACAAAGGAGAGACCGACTCTACTGCCGCATCAATGTCCAGTTCCGAGTACGAGCCGGCTGAGGGTCGAGCAATTAGGTCAGGCTGGGCCTCAGAATAGGTCTCTGAATCAACGGCTGAATAGGACTGAGGACGAACCTCGAGGGACTTACTGGGGTTCCTCTTGACCAGCAGTTTGTAGAGAAGAAAGGCCAGGGCCGAGATGAAAGAAGCGACGAGAAATGAAAAGAAGCAGGAAGCAGATCTAGACGAAGTTGGAACGTCGCTGGGAGTGCCTCCGGCGAATAGCTGGGAAGCGATGTAGACAATGGGGGGCAGGATGCCAGCGACAGCCTGACCGATCATGATTGCCTGGGTATATATAGGGCCAAAGAGATTGACGATAGCGAACGAGCCATTCTGAGCGCAAGCTGTTCCGACTGTTGCGATCAAGACAGTCAAACAAAGGTAGATGAAGTAGGATAGCGCATTAAGCTGGGTGAAGAAGAGACAAGAGAGGCCGAGGACGAGAAACGAAGCAGCTATTATCTTCAAGCCCAAGTCTATTCGCGCCGAGTATCTTTCAGTTGTGCATTCTTTACTGACAAAGTAGAGGAAGACGATGGTTGAGGTTGCCGTTGACAGGAACATGATGGTGCTAGAGCTTGATTTCTGTAGGGCCGGGAAGTCATTGAGTCTCACGTTGAAGTACGGAACTGCAGAGAGCAGACTGTTCCAAGGCCATAGATATGAGAGTCCAATGACTGCAAACGTGAGATATTGCACACGATCCACATTATCGCGTAGAGACATTTCGCGATGTAGTTGGTAGGAGGTTGAGATAAAGTTTGTAGTTAGAAGACCATATCTGTGGGTGGTGGTGAGGAGGTGAGATCGTGAGAAGGTGAGATCGTGAGAAGGTGAGAAGGTGAGATGATGAGAGGAAGGTGAAGGTGATGAGATGAAGGTGAAGGTGAAGGTGAGAAGGTGATTAAATAGAATTAAGATGTAGAACAGAAAGTAGAACAATCTGAATCAAGGCTGCAACCCAAGATTAACTCAACTGAATCACCGATCCTTCTGGCAGTAACGAAGCTCCGTCATTTGCTGTTCTAGCCATTGTTCAATCGTAGCGATACCGTTCTAGCCATTTAGTTATCAACAGTATCAGCAGTTGTTCTAGCTGTTTTCTGTTCTAGCTGTTCTAACTGTTTCCTGTTCTCCGTTCTAGCTGTTCTAGCCGTTGTAAAACTGTTCTAGCCGTTCTAGTCATTCTAACTACTGTACTAACTGTCCTAACTACCGTCCTAACTACCGTCCTAGTCACCGTCCTAGTCACCGTCCTAACTCTGTCCTAACTCTGTCCTAACTCTGTCCTAATTCTGTCCTAACTCTGTCCTAACTCTGTCCTAACTCTTTCAACCGTCCCAACTACCACCGCCCTTCAATCCCAAGGACCTTAAATTGGACCAATTCAGACTTAGGTAAAACATAAAGAGCCCCGAAAACTCTAAACTAAGGTACGTGGTCAAAAGCTCTGTATGCCACCTCACATAAAATCTCCCAATTTTTCATTCTCTTCCTCCTTAACACACCATCCAACTCTTAATTGAAGTTCACTCTCACCATGGCTTCTGCTGCAGTTTCGTCGGGCGTGTCTGGCAGAGACATCAGAAAACGTACTACCGGAACTAGTGAAAACACCCTCACAGAGAAAGAAGAACAGTATCTGGCAGCTCAATTTGAACAGAAAGAAGAACCCAAACTCAAACCTCAAGATGGCTCGCTAATTAACGATTGGAGAACGGTCGAAGCTGTGCTCGCTCCTCTCATCTTCACCGGCCTGGCCCTCTTCACCAGACTCTACCAGATTAGCAAATCTAACTCCGTCACCTGGGACGAAGCTCACTTTGGCAAGTTTGGCTCATACTACTTGAAGCGTGAATACTACTTTGACGTCCATCCTCCTCTGGGAAAGATGCTCGTAGGCCTCTCTGGCTACATTGCTGGCTACAATGGCTCGTTCCCCTTTGAATCCGGCGCTGAGTATCCTGACTACTTGGACTACACGACTATGCGTGTCTTCAACGCTATGTTCAACGTCTTGTGTGTCCCTGCAGCTTACTTCACCGCCAAACAGTTCCATCTGTCGCTTCCCGCAGTCTGGCTCGTCACCCTCATGATTCTCTTTGAGCACTCCTATATCACTCTCGGCAAGTTCATTCTCCTCGACTCAATGCTCGCCCTCTTCACCTTCACCACCGTCTTGGGCTTTTCAAAGTTCCACAATCTCCAAAGAAAGTCTTTTACTCCCCAATGGTGGACCACTATCCTGCTCACTGGTGTTTCAATTGGCTGTGTCTGCAGTGTCAAGATGGTCGGTCTCTTTGTTACTTCTCTCGTCGGTCTCTATACCGTGGCTGATCTCTGGATCAAGTTTGGCGATACCAAAATGCCCATCAAGACCTATCTTGCCCACTGGGCCGCCAGAATCGTCTCTTTCATCATTATTCCTTTCTCTATTTTTGCTCTTTGTTTCAAGATTCACTTTGTCATTTTGAATCACTCTGGTCCTGGTGACTCCAATATGAGCTCCCTTTTCCAAGCCAACTTGATTGGTTCTGACATGATTGGTGGTCCTTCAGACATCTCCTACGGTTCGAAAGTCACCATCAAGAGTCAAGGCTTGAACGGCGGTCTTTTGCACTCTCACGTTCAAACTTACCCCGACGGTTCTGCCCAACAGCAGGTCACAACCTATCACCACAAGGATACTAACAACAATTGGATTCTCGACTTTCCTCGTCCTGACGATTTCTACACTGAAGAGTCTGAAATTCGTTTCATTGGAAACGGTGACCGTGTTCGTTTCCTTCACCCAAGCACTGGCCGCAACTTGCACACGCATAATATTCAAGCTCCAGTCACAAAGCACAAATGGGAAGTTTCGGGTTACGGTAACTTGACCATTGGTGATGAAAAGGACAATTGGATTGTTGAAATCGTTGAGAATCCTGGTATTGAGAACAAGAGCTTGGTTCACCCTCTTTCCACCAGTTTCCGTCTCAAAAACCAAGTCTTGGGATGCTACTTGTCTGCCGAAGGCAACCACCTTCCTGCTTGGGGTTTCCGTCAGGGCGAGGTTACTTGTGATCCCAAGAACCATCCCAGAAACAAAAAGACTTGGTTCAATATTGAAAACCACTGGAATGAGCGTCTTCCTGAGTCTGCCAACAGAACTCTACCTAAAACTTCTTTCATTCGTGATTTCTTCCAGCTGAACGTTGCCATGATGGCTTCCAATAATGCCCTTGTTCCTGATCCCGATAAGAAGGATGATCTTGCCTCTCAAGCTTGGGAATGGCCTACTCTTCATGTTGGTCTTCGACTTTGTGGATGGGGTATCAACAATGTGAGATACTTTTTGCTTGGACATCCTATTACTACCTGGCTCACCACTGCTGGCATTGCTGTTTTTGGACTTACCACTCTCACATATCTTGCCAGATGGCAGCGAGGATACGTTGATTTCACTTCTGTTCAGCTTGAAAAGTATGCTGTTTCTGGTTTGATTCCTGCCATTGGATGGTTCTTGCACTACCTTCCTTTCCTAGTGATGGCTCGTGTAACATATGTTCATCACTATCTTCCAGCACTCTACTTTGCTATTTTGACATTTGGATTTTTGGCTGATCATTTCTTGGGTAAAATAAACAAGTATGCTTCTGCCGTTGTTTACTTGGTCTTGTATGCCACCATCATTGGAGTCTTTTTATGGTTTGCTCCAATTTCATTTGGTATGACTGGTGAGCCCAAAGACTTTGAGTACTTGAACTGGCTTAGTACTTGGAATATTTAAACGAAATAAATCATTAAGATTTAAAATTAACGAAGAACTATAAATATTTATATATATTCTAAAATATATACTTGGAATGGGTAATATCTAAATTTGAATAAGACGCTATTACAATGGATTATATTTCAGTATTTTTTAATATTTTTTTAATGTTTTTTTTAATATTTTTTAATATTTTTTAATATTTTTTTAATGTTTTTTTTAATATTTTTTAATATTTATTCAATTTTTTTTTTATATTGTTAATATTTATTCAATATTTATTCATTCTCTTGATTATTTATTTATTTGATATTTTGTTTATTTCATTTATTTCATCGTTTATTTCATATTTTGATTGTTTTTATTCATTTTATGTTTGTTAATTTGGAACCTTATCCAGTACCTTTAATAACATCTATAACGTCCTTTGCACTGGTATAAACACCTTCCTTTCGTTTAAAATCTTGATATATCATGTAAACCGTTTGCTCATTATCTTTGGATTGAATATCAAAATACCCATCACTGAAGATGGAATCTTCTGTGATTTGAACAACTGAAAGCCCAGCCCATTGTGTTAACTGACTCCGAAGTTCGTTCACCTCTTCAGATGGAGGTTTACCAGCTACTACTATTGTAATTTGTCCACTTTGTGTAGCTATTAATGCACCCAACATTGCACAGTATCCATATGGTTGGGCTGTCAATTCTCGACCAAAGCAAGAAACAACATTGGATGCTCGAGATCTGTATTCTCGAGAATTCAAAAGACCTGCCAGTCTCATGAGATTGTTGGCCGACAACCCGTTGGACGATGGATGTGCACCATCAAAACTTGGCTTGGGTCGTAATAGCATACTTTCTTGCGAATATTCACTACCAGAAACCGTGAAAAAAGCACCATGATCCTGATCCCAAAACTGTGTCAGCTGAAGGTCTTGCAGCTTTTTGGCAAACTGGAGGTATTTCGTCTCATGGGTGGCATTATAGAGATCCAAGAGTCCTGAAATCAGGTACGCATAGTCTTCATTAATACCCAATGCTGTGCTGCGCTTTCCGCCATCAACAGGCGTATACAGTCTGTACAATGCCCCGAGCTTCTCGTCAAATATTGTATTTTCAATGAACTCAACGCATCTTTTGGCAGCGCTAAGTGCCCTCTCGCTCAGCAAAGGATTGATGGTACAGAGAACCACGCTTGCCTGAGACAACGCTCCAATAGCAGCACCATTCCAGCCTGTCACTATCTTTTTGTCCATCTGCGGTTTTTCTCGAGACTCATCTCTGTATCTTCTCAGCTTGGTTTTGGCACTTTCCACAATCTCCCTCACTTTATCCTCTCGTTTTCCAAAATATTTGCTAACTTCAGCATACGTCTTGGTGACATGTAGAGTATTCTGAAGAGACAGCGTATTCTGGGCTTCAAACTCGCTATTTATATTTCCCAACTCTTGTACGTTGAAGTAAAGCCCTGCAATATCGGCTTCAACTCTAGTCAAGGGAACACAGAAATCGTCTGACTGCCAAACATAGTATGCCCCTTCGACTTTCAGATACTCGTCTGGAGATTCAATCTCTTTAGGAGCAATATTTCTAGAAGGAAGCGAGTCTGGGTCTTCTCCAGACCAGAAACCTCCATTCTGTGTATTGCAAAGATCAGAGGTGATATAGTCGACCAAATCCTCTACAAACGGAATATACTTGTGGTGATCAGGGCCTGATCTCGTGGAACGGGCAGCATCAGAATAGGCACCAAGAAGGAGAGATTGGTCTATCAACAGCTTTTCAAACACCGGCAGAGACCAGTCTGAAGTCAAAGAGTATCGCGAAAACCCTTTTCCAATATGGTCCTTCAAAGCACTTTTACCAATCTGCAACAATGTGAACAGAGCTTTTTGCCCAAGATCCGAGTCTTTTCCCTGATCCTGTGTTCTTTGATCCAACTCTCTCTGACCCGACTCTCCCTGACCCAATTGTTTCTCCAAAAGATCCGAGTGGTTTATGAGAAACGACAAATTGTGAGGACAGGTAAACTTGGGAGGAGTATCAGTGAATCCACCGTAGACTGGATCAAAGTTCTTCGTGAAATGGTCTTTAACATCCTTCAAAACAATCGGTAAATGAAGCTCGTCTTCATCATACGCGACACCACTCTGAGCCTTGTGCAAATCAACGAGTCTGCCTCTCACAGTCTCAGCAGACTCGACACATTTGTCTGCGTTTTGCGACCAAACCTTCACGACACCTTCCAGCACGTCTCTGAACGTAGCAGACGGTGGTTTCTGCCCATCATCACCTTTCTTTGCACGACTGGACTGCGGCCAGTACAGACCACCATAGAACGGGCTCAAGCTTCGCGGATCCAGAAACACATTGAGCGGCCACCCGCTTCGTCCAGTCGTGGCCTCCATATACATTCGGTACACCTCTTCAACCTCGGGCTTCTCTTCTCTGTCTACTTTAACAGACACAAAGTTCTCATTCAGCAGTCTCGCGACGTTGGCGTCCTGACTGTAAGTTTCGTGGTTCATTACATGGCAGAGATGCGAAGTTTCATAGCCAATTGACAAGAAAATCGGCTTGTTTAACTGAACCGCCGTGTCCAACGTCTTTGCGTTCCACTGCTGCCAGTGAATCGGATTGCTCTTGTGGGCTCTCAAATATGGTGAATCTGCCTTGGAAAGCTCGTTTTTCAGCAAATCGTTGGTGTCGACGATGCTCGCAAACGCTCGCATTTGGCCCTGCAAACAGCCTCGCGCGTGCCTCATCGTCTTCAAACGGTCCTTGAGGCCTCCAGACAGCCCATTTTTCGCCTTGAATCGCAGCATTTCGGTGTATCAAAAGGCCCTTTTTTGTCCTGTTATATAGGTCTGGGTGGTTAGGTTGTACCTTAAATCATTTTGAGTCCTTGATTCGACGCTTCTTCAAATCAAGCACAAAATAGCGAAATTTCGGAAAAAAAAAAAAAAAAAAAAAAAAAAATGAAATTCCAGGGCTAGGTCTAATCTGCAATATCAGGGCTAGGCCTAATCTGTAATATCACGTGATAATTATTGATTTATGATACGCTGCAAACTGACGTCATGCCCAGAAGACAGCGGCTGACACAGCCGTTTCAACGGACACGGCTTTCGCCTCGGCTTTACTTGTAATAAGGAAAAAGCACGTGATACGGTGCATTTTGCGCGCAGCCGTGCAAAACTAGCCGTATAGGAGCCTGCCGAAAAGAGGTGCACGGCTTTTGCAACGGAAATTCGCGCACTGCGACCTGACAGAAGCACAGCGTATATTTGGGGCCGTCAGATGCGTAAATCATGGAACCAGCTGGAGTTCCGCCCCAGCTCAGGGAAAGGCTGATATGAAAGCCAATAGGAAATAACTCAAATTGTGGTGCTTAGTCAGACAGCGAGGCTTTAGGCACTGGATATTTTTTTGTATGGGATTTTTCAATCTTTCTCCTCCTCCTTCCGGCTTTTAGTTTTTCTGTTGACAGATGCTCCGACAGCACAGCACAGCACAGCACAGACGCAGCGAGCACGAACCGTACGAATCCACCGCGAACTAGGTCCAGCACACAATGTATTCAACGCTCCCACTGGTTATAGACCCACGAGCGGCCTCCAAATCACCTCCCTCTAGGCCCGCCACGACCCACGACGGATTGGCTACTTTGTCCATTGCGGCAGATCACCAACGCAAAACAGACGAGCGTGGTATATTACAGTCTCATTCCAGCCTGATCTCCTCCACGTCCCCCGTAGCCTCTGCTCAAGCTGGCGGAGGTGCAATTCATCCCGCTTTCTACGCGACGACAGCAACGCCAGCGTCCAGCTCTCAGGTGGACGGAATTATTAACGGCGGCGGTGCGGCTGCTAGTAACTCCAACATGAATGGAAATGCTAATGGATACTCCGGACTGTTCTTGAACTCTGGATCGCCAATGAGCATAGCGAACTTAACGACGGACACTACAGCTGACTCTGCCCAGCAGCTCGACTCGTCGTCTTCTGTCGGCGAGCAGCAACAGCAGCGCAAACGCAAGTCCTCGCCGCTCCTGCTCAGCTCGTCCTCGTCGTCCTCGTCGTCCTCTACGTCCTTGACCACCGCAAAGAGAAAGAAGAAACAGTGTCCAATCTGCTCCAACTACTTCTCGAACCTGGCGACACACAAATCAACGCATCTCAGCGACATGTCTCGTCCTCATACCTGTGGCGTGTGCAAGAGAGGGTTTGCGCGGCCCAACGACTTGTTCAGACATCTCAAGAGCCATCGCAAAGAGGCCCCCTTCAGGTGTCCTTTCTATGACTTCTCGTCTTCGAGCAAAGCAGTCGTCTCGACTCATGTTCTGTCGACCTCTCCGCCAACGCCTCCTACCTGCCATCCCACCGGTGGATTTTCACGTTGCGATACTTACAAAAACCACCTGAAGAGCATGCACTTTGAGTATCCAGCAGGCACCAAGAAGAAAATGAGAACTGGCATGCGAGGCAAGTGTCGAGGATGTGGAATGGGCTTCGAGAACAGCGAAGTCTGGCTCAGCGGGCATGTCGAGAAGGGAGAGTGCACTGGCTTGAACAGCAATCAGAGTGCTACCGACTCTTCCAGCATAGATTCCAACGCGAACGCGACTGTCGCCACCTCTGAGTCTACAAATGATACCAAAACATTAACCAACTTTTTCAAGACTGATCAAGCTAACAGCGATCATCATGAGCACGTAGAAGTTGCTTATACTTGAGCCTGTCATCACCATCATCAAATTTATTTACCTCCAGCTTTCATGATTCAAAGCATATAACAATACAAAACTCTAATGATTGTCGTGGGATGCTACCATCTCCAATATACTCAAAAAGAATCGTTGTATCATTCAAGATATATAACTAAATATATACCATATTTGGTTCAACTGCTCTGTCCCCTAACTCGCAACTTTATTTCCATTCGCCATCAAATTATTAATCGTCGAGTTGTTCTTTGCCTTCTCCCAGAAATCCAGCATACAGACGACATCGCTTCCATTCTCATCTTCATAGACATACATGATCTCCCTCGTGTTTTCGTGCAAGAATCGAATATTCTCTCCCATCCTTATAACACGGACAAGCTCGGCAGTGTCAATGTGTCGGATTTCCACAAAGTTTGGCTCAAAGGAAATCAGATATGGATACGAAATTGAAAACGTCTGGGGTAAACCTTCCCAGTGAATCATCCATTCTGGCTTCGATCTCCATCCATTGCGATTCACGAAAAATGAAAAATCGGCATAATTCAGCAAAAAGTCTTTGTGAAGTCTGTAAATAGCCATTGGCTTGAGCGCCTCTCGTCTAATCACAAAGTCCAATGAAGTGTCGGCAGGATCAAGTAATGTTTGAGATTCAAGTGTTTCCAAGCTGACAATTTCAAACCCTTTAGCACATCCCACACACAAATTCGTAGTCAAAAATGAAATGGATATGATTTCACTAGGAATACCAAACTCTTTAAACACCTTTAGGCCTTCATTTTGGCTGGTATTCAGTAGCTTTCTCAGCGCCGGTTGCCGCTTTCCTCTTGGATTTGGATCAACTGGCTCCAAAATTCGTACAGTAGAATTAAGAGTGCCTGACTTAGCGGTACAAACCAAGATTCGGCCCAAGCACAATCCCACCTTGTAAAAATTGATATGTCCCATGATTTTTCTTGCCCTTCGTTCATTACCTGTAGAATCAGCACTCTCCAAACAGTCTAATGGCCATGAATATAATGTTTTATCAGAGAGGGCAAGAAGCATGTTATATTCTTCAATAACGTCAATCTGAGTAATGGTAGAAATCTTAATCACCAACTGAGGTTTACTAGCAGTTCTTCCAGCAGGTCCAGATCTCAAATCAGATAAAAAGATACCATTATCCGTACCATAAAGAAGCTTTCGTCCGCCATCAAGAGGTGCAACACAATTGACTCTATTGCTACTGTCGAAAAATCCAGAAATCAACGTTTGTTGTGTATAAACATCTGCCTTTTCAACCAAGACCTTCTTTTGTTGCATGATATGCTCAACCCACTTCTTGCGTCCAATAAAAGTGCTAGAGTATAGAACTAAATCGTAACCTCGTCGTCCCAAGTGCTGGAATAAGATTGGATACTTGTTCTGTGCACTCTCCTTTACCGACGGTGTAGTTTTAGGAATAAGTGCTGCGGCTGTCGGTGTTCTTTTACCACCGAGACCCAATTTCAACGGCGCTTCATCGCTCTCCGTAATAACCAACAACTCCAGGGGAATTGGCTTCCTATGAACTTTCAGTTGCTCCCGCTTGTTTACTATCTTGACTCTCACAAAAAGTAGGCTGTTGTCAAACAGATAGCACTGAACATCTCCTTGATTGTCTTTATCTTGTGTTCTCTTTTTGAAAGTTCCTTTATAGATGATCTGCCGGTTCTCATCGGTCAATTTGAGATCGACTCGCTCGCCAGGTCGGAACAAGAGACTTTGATTCAACTGCATTAATTGAAGTCGATTTTCTGCTTTACCACTCTCCACGTTGACCTTCGTTAAGAATTCTCTCACCAGCGTTCGAGCTTTTGGTAAATTCTCTTTATCTGGATTACTATCATCTGTAGCCTTCAAGACTGCGTCCAACAGCAAAGGATATCTAGCCAATCTTGTTGTGGGTTTAGTCAAGTAACCATTCAGTTCCAGTTTCCTTGATTCTTTCAATCTTTCAGTTTCATCGACAAATTTGGCAAACTCTGGGTTCATGCTCTTTTCTCGTTCAAACTCATATTTCGCGTACACTTGCTGAGCACCATATCTAATGAACGGCTCAAACTTTGGGATATGCTCCAACATGATATCACCAACCTGCCTTACAATCGGTGCCTGCTGTTGGCGTTTCGTTAAAGCTTCAGCTAACTTGACGTTGACTGCATGAACATCTAAAATCAAACCAAAAACAGCCCTGATAAGCTTTTCCTTTCTCGTTTCTGGTATGATCTTCGATGCTCTTAACGGCTTTATCCAGAAATCTCGCAAATACTCCAAATCTTTCACGAAATCACGTTCAGTGTAGATCAATTCACAAATGACTTCCTGCCTCTTCTGTTCCTTCTCACTGACAGTATCGGCAGTCTCTTTAGAAACAGTGTGAATCCACAGCTTTTGCTCCTTCTCGTCTTCACCGTGAAGTGAAAGTCGACTATCGGCCCGTTTCAATACAGATTGAGGTTTCATGTTGAGCCTTGCTTGTTGCTCCAGTCGTCTTGGACAAGCGATAGAATAGCATAACTGGTCTCTTGTACAAGTAGGCGAATAGCATTCAGTCAAAAGGGTAAACACGCCGTTGACAGGTTCAGCTTCACCACTAAACTGATATAACTCGTTGTTAGTGTCTCTCAGTCTATGGTCATACGTGACATCATGGAAAAACTTCTGAGCATCCAGAGCTCTTCCGAGCAACAGCGCCAGATTCCTGTCAGTTGTTTTAATAATGTAGGCAATCACATCCACCGCTTCGGCACCTGTCAAAGCATCGTTATAAGTAAGCTCATCTTTGACTCGCACGCCCAGATTAATTCTCTGTCTGAAGGTATCTGCAACTTTCGAGAGAAGAGCTGGGTATACTAAGGGAACGCGTCTGGAAGTTGTCAAGATGGTGGAGTGAGAGGTGATGGATCCTCTGTGATCGCTTTCTAGAGGGTCGGAGGAAATAGAAATGGATCTTGCGTCTGTAGATTTTGATGATTTCGAGCCTTGATCTAGGAGCACTCCAGGACCTTGGCCTCTGCGAGGAATGACTCGTCCGGACATGGTCATGGTATGGCTTCTCTGCGTATCCCGTTCATAATGGCCAGCTAATGATCTTGAGGAAACAGATGAAGTCAGGGACATACTTCTAGGGCCAGATTCCATGTATCGCTGCTGCTGCTGCTGCTGGAGCTGGAGCTGCTGGAGCTGCTGATACTGCTGGGACTGAAGATGCTGTTGAAATTGGGGAGGATAGCCAGGCTGGTTCACCAGATGGTTGGGAGACGAGACAGACCTTGGCCCCGATGCTGGCATAGTAGGCTGCTGAGGAGGAATATTATGATTTTGATGCTGGGGAGTCACAGGTGAAGATGATCCTACCAACGGCGCTCCACTGGGTCTCCTGAACTGTTGCTGAGGAAGCTGCTGTTGATATTGGGCCTGGAGATGCTGCGGGTTCTGAGGAGCGTAGTGCTGCTGCTGGGTAGGAAGAGACGGAGAAGGTCGCGGCTGCTGATTATGGCGCATAACTGGGACTGGAGGTGGAGGAGCTACAGTAGAAGTAAAATCAAAGCCAGCTGATAAAGAGTCGTCTAATGAAGCCTTCTGTCTTAACGGTTGATGAGATACTGGGATGGAGTTATGCATAGGTCGAGATATGCTTTGCGAGATGTTAAAATTAATGTTGTTCTTGTTGGTATCAGTATAGTATGTGAGATTAGGAGAAGTGACGTTTCGAGGAAGGCCGTTAGCATCGTGCTGCCCTCTTCCTGGTGGAGGAGCAGAACCAAAGATGTTTGAGAAAGCGGCATCTCTTTGAGACGACCCCATAGGCCGTCGCGATCCATCAGCCATGATTCTGACGAGAAGGTTAGTAAACAGACTTGAGAAGACGTCGCTGTACATACTTGATCAATTGGAGGGTCCTCTCTAGGCAAAAGTTGGTTGAACAGAAAGAAACAGAGCTGTGCTGTAGAGAGGTTTAATTATAAATAAATAAGCGGCCAGTCAACCAAACACGCTACTATGGCATAAATTGGAGATACAAGGCCAATATTAGGTTAGTCGTGAGAACAGACGCTGAAGACTAGACCTGTGGGTGTAGCTGTTGAAGATTGATTGTCGGCTGCTGTGAATGGTGATGGGGAGGTTGTCTGGGGAGAATCAGAAACAGGAAAACAATTGTGTGCCAATGATCCTGCATAAATGCAAAAACGGTGTGACATTTGGGTTTATATAAATGCTTAATTAATTGTAGTCCCATCTGGCAATATCCATATCACAGTATCACCATCAACAGTATCAAGACAGTAACCAAGCTAGAGCCAGTACCAATTCTATAACTGCCACCTTCAATTCTACCACCGTTACCACCAATTCTACTACGGCCATCTCCAATTCTAATACGGCCACCTCCAATTCTACTACTACCATCACCTCCAGCACAATCGTACCCAGCCTCAACCAACTCTTCATAGACTAGACTTTGCTTATATCGCCATGCCCGTATGTTTAAGAATGTAATTGAGCTCTACAGTACTGACTCCCAGTTTATAGGCCTACCATTCTACGTTCATCAAAGAAGGCCCGGATACTCGACAAATTGGTACGTTGAAACGTCTCTTCATGGTGATACCTTCTAACATGCTCAAACTGTAGGAAACTTTGCCGTCTTACCAATTAAAACCAAGTTTAAGGGTCCTGCCTACCCGACAAATGAAGACTACGATATCATTGATGAGATTCTTGATCTGTTCCGAGCCAACTCTTTCTTTCGCAACTTTGAGATCAAAGGTCCTGCTGATCGTACCTTAATCTATGGTATTTTGTTTATTTCAGACTGTCTCAATAAGCTCAGGGCTACTACAGACCCAAATGAAGCAAACAAAGTATTAAATACTCTTGCCGTTGACCATTTTGCTATTCCTGGTGAACCTGCATTTCCCATGAACTCTCTTTATTTGGCTCCTAGAGATAGAATGGAGGCTGACTTACTCAGAGGATACTTGACGCAGTTCAGACAAGAATTGGTCGTGAGGTTGATTGCAAGAATTTATCCAAATGGTGAGAAGGTTCCTAATAAATATTGGCTGGCTTTTACTAGAAGAAAGTTCATGAACAAGAGTCTCAGTTAAATTTTCATAGTATATATATGTCATTGATTCTGTTTATTTTATTGGCCATTGATTCTGTTTATCCTGTTTGCCCTATCCATTAGTTTCTCTGTTTCTTTCTGTTTCTCTGTTTCTTTCTGTTTCTCTGTTTACCACGATTCTGTTTACAATTAGCTTCTCAGTTATCCCGCTCCAAGATCTGATAAACTCCAATAGACCCTGTGATAAAGATCTGACTACATCTTAATATAAAATAGTTCTATTCATTAATTCTAACATTACTATAAACACCTTGGAAAAACCCAAAATTATATACAAACACATTTTGGTCTATCGACTCTAAACTTCTGGTCTATAGAATTCATGTCGAACTTCCTTGTGCTTCAGAGGCAAGAATTCCATCAATGACTCGAGCCAGCGCTTTCGAATATCCTTTGCTGGCTATTATGTTCGACCTTTCATTAAACCCTTCACTTATGGCAATCTCTTTCAATCCAGCATTAAATAGTAACTGATCCATATTGTCATCATGTATCTTCCTTCTTGCAAGCTCCTTCATACGATACAACCCAAGCATCACCACTTCAAGTGCTGGCTTGAGAACCTGTAGTGAGTGGCCATGATCAATAATAGTTTCAAGCTTCATGCGCCCTACAAAATAAACCAGATAGAACGTTTCATAGTCTCTCTTTCCAATAAACAAAAGGCACTGTAGCAGCTGAAGCTCAATATTATCATCAGATCCAATCATTCTAAACAACTGAACACCCAGATATAAACACAAAATTGCATTCTTGTCTCCGCTCGTAAGATATGACTTTATAGGTGACGGGATGTCATCGTCAAATATATCATCCGAATAGCCTGCCAACCAGAAGTAGTCTTTAAGCTTACTAGTTGTTCGGGAACACAAGTAAAGCATGAATAAAAATGGCATATGTGAGTTGCTTTTCTTCTCAGAGCGAATTGACGGAGGATAGTCAGTGGAACCTGCTGCACTATCACTGGAATTGATAGAGAGCTGGTTGAGAGAATTGGCGCTGGGAACTTTTTGTAATATTGACGAATCGTATGAATGTCCACCATCATCAACTACAATCGTATTCTTTGCAATAATACTCAGAATACTTTCAAATGCATCCAAAGTTGCCGCTCTGGTGTCTGATCTTTCAAGACCTCTGAAAAGGGCCGTAGCCAAAGCTATTTCAAAATTGTCTTCGGTGAAGGTGACTTTTGTCTGATTGTCTAGTTCTCTCCATATCGTTTCATTCTTTTTCCTCTCAGACATTAAAAATTTGGCCATAGTAGTTTTTTGAAAAACTCCTAACTCATCCAGATTCTTCAAGGCTGCCTGTAGCATTCGAACAGAGATGATAAAAATCTGAATATTTCCAGTAAAAATCATTGCCAGTGACAACCAAAACATCTTTGGAAGAAAATCAACGTCCATGTTCATCAACTGACAAACTCTTGAAAGAGCTGTTGCACCGCAAATATAGAGCTCGTTCTGCTCTGCTAAAAATTCAGTTTCGTTGAAACATTCACGGAAGATTTCAAGAGTCTTTATCACTGTTTCTTTTGTAGCAACACTTCTTGTAGTACAACCCAAACATAAAAGAGCTTTTCCTTGGAACGGTGAGAATTTTAATGAAGCCAGCTTTAAGCAAATCTTGGTGAATAATTTGGCGCCGACAGAGTACTGTTCAGTATTCAAGAGATGCGTAGATAGATCTGTCAAGAAGGCCCCACAATATTCAACTTGAAACGTAATATTCGAAGGAGAATTGTTAAACTCAGAATGCTTGAGTTCTTCGCTGGTTCCAAATATCATATTTCCTTTGCTTTTTGCTAAGTCTCTCCATAAGCCCTTAACATGTCCAGCACCTTCAGCATCGCACCAATCGCTCAGTGTCAATGACTGCATCACATTGATAGTCAAATTGTGAATAGTTTGACGGAACGGAAACGGGCCTACATGAACAAATATTAAGATGAACAAGGCAACTTGAAATCCATACTCTTCCGCAACTTTGGGATTTTCAAAAAAGATTGTTGAAAAAATAGCCATCAAAATAGTCATTTCATTCCAGTCGGGATGATTTACCAAATATATTCCTTTGAAAGATCGTTCAGTAGCCAAATATGTCAGACGATTCAAGACATATTCACAAACGATGTTTGATGGAGCTGTTGTTAAAATTGATATTGTATGATCCAATCTTGGTCCCGAAATGATGTTCTTCTTTAATAGCATTGTGATAATAGTATCCATTACCGGAGTCACAAATGTTTCTCTAGACAGAATGTAGGTCCAGTGGAATTTCAGTAGAGCTACATACTCAGTTGTTCCGTTCATCGATACCTCAATCATTCGCTCAAACGCCAACATGAGAATATCAAAATCTTTGGTACCCTCTTGAATGTCCATTCCAAGAAGCTCTTGAGACCATGGAGACATAAAAACCAGAATGCACTGCCTGCGGTCTATAGGCAATGAGTAAAATGCAAAATAACAGTAATATAAAAATTCCAAAGTAAGATGAGGTTTGAGTTTTGCAATACTACTGCTTATTGAATCGACATGATCAATAAAATTTAAAGGAAGCTTGAGACCTTCTCCACCATGGACCTTTAAGCCACAGTCCAGCTCGAATCTTTTCTGTAAAGTTGCCATGAGATTATATGAAGCATCTTGAACTTGAGGGTGTTCTGAGCACATTCCAGAGAGAGCCACGCAGAGAAGAGCTGGCAAAGACGATTCAAGAGAGGTCAGTGAAAAGTACTCTTCATAATCATCGGTGGGGACTTTCATTGCAGTTTTGAGAAAGTTGATGATTTCACTTCTGTTTGGATTGAACAGGATTAATTTCGGTATATCGGGTCGTGAGAATTCAACAGTAAATTCGTCTGGATAGCCAGTGGTATTAGAGACAAAGACTGACAGAACTTCCTTGATCATGAAAATGTCATTTGTGAATAGAGCCCCTTGACTTCCAACACTAATTGCTTCTTCAGATTTCACTTGGATTAATTCTTTTCCAAGCTTCAGCGTGATTTGCTTTAAAGTCTTGCTTTCAGGAATATACATTTTCATTTCTTCAAAAGTCAATTGAACATCTTTGACAGTTGTAACGGTCCTGGAATCAATATTGAGAATGCTCAGGTCGAAATGATTATTCAAATCTTCTGAAGTGAAAAAGTGGTATTGATAGTTTTTAGGATTCAAAAAATCAATATTTTGATTTGAATCAAGAAAGAATTTCAACTCAGGTACATATTCTGAGCTAACGTTACAGTAATATATTCCCAGGCAGTTGGAAATCATTTTCTCCGGGGCTAGCTTACCAGCAAGAGTTGCAATATGATCTGGAACAGAATTTGCGAGAGTATATCCAGTGATATCGTATAAAATGGAAAACTTCTGATCCCAAATTTTACTGGCAATTTTGAAGTAGTTATAAAGAACCAATTCACTATCAACTTCACGATAATTATAATTCCTCGAGTTGATAATCAAAACTGGTCTGCCTTCATTATCGAAGCCGTGACATGTTATGTTCTTCTCAATGACAGGAGTGGAATCTCTCAAAGAGTTGCGAACTAAAAATCCTTTCAATTGTGAAGAATCAGAAAGATTGGCTAACTTATCGACGCTCATGCTTACTCTAAGTTCATCAGTTGCTTTGGGTCGACCCAAATTTCGAATCAATTTGGTGAGCTTCTGATTAATTCTCGGATCAAATGTGGAAGCAGAAGGATTTGCGAGTTTGACTCTTTGATCCAGAATCATTTTATGATTGACGTTTTCCCAATTGTTGAAGAGGAAATGATGTAGCACTTCCAAGTCCGATCCAGCAGAAGCGAATATCTGGGTTGCTTCTTTTTCGTCTAATTCAGTGAATAGAGTTTCTGATTTACAAGCAGCAGCACCATCCATCTTCGAAATGCTTTTCAAGAAATGTATCACCCCTTCAGAATATGGCTTATTTTTCATTGAATATGATTTTGACCTTGACAGGTTTGAATGTGTTGATGATCCAAAAGCCAAGTTTTGTAACGTTTTGGCAAGAGCAAGTAGTATTTTTCTAGCTTCTCTTGAAGGAGTTATGCTTATAATTCCTTGTTCTTCCGGTGAGACCAAAGCTGGACAAACATGTCGAAGCAATATAAAGGCGCTTACTGCCGTAACAGCTCCGTCTTTAGAGTTTTTAAACCTTTCTTCTGCTCGAACGGATATAGTATGACAAATTTCTCGAATGACCAGAGGAAGTTCGTTGATTGTGCTTTGTAGAGCCCCTACCAATCTTTTCATACAATAATTGAATTTCTCAATGCTTGCTTCATAGTCGGGTGAATTTTTATCAAACGTAGTATCGAACGTATAGTTTTCTGTATTTTCCACCACGTCAAGAACAAATGGACCAAGAGCTAGCTTCAAGTATGCGAATCCTTTTCGATGAGCATACATAGAGAGTAACTTTGTTGCTACACAATTTCGACGGAGAGATTCAATTGGAATTTTGGCATATTCGATTTCCCTGCTGACTACAGCTTTAACAAGATCAAGATCTTTTTCAGCACATTCATAAATGTTCAATAAAGCATTTGCAAATTCATCAACTTCCGTAGCAGGGCAAACATCACAAAGTAAAAATGCTCTGTCTAAGTTGGAGGTAATAAATGTTCCCAGCTCGACATAATATTGCTTTGCACCTTCAACCGTGGAAGTTGTGCTTTTCTGTACTAGAATCTTATCCAAGACTTTTGTAAACAGCTCTCTGATGAACGGATCTTCATTGAAACCAAACGGTAGCATGTACTTCAGTCCAATCTCCAAGTTAGCATATAACAATTTAGTAGCACTATCAATAGCGTTTGATTTGACTGAATTCAACTCGTCCCCTAATAGTAAAGTTCCGTTTCTGTTTCCAAACTCTTCAGCATTACAGAATTCTAATGTTTTGATCAACAAGTTGAAAACAAAATCAAAGAAACCTGTTCTCTTGGTGAGACTGTTGTCCTGATTAGATGCACTTAACTTCAAATCACACAATAGAGGAGGAAACGCCTTAACAATTGCACAAATACAGTCTCTCTGAAGTCGCTCATATTCGATTTCTTTCTTTTTAACTCCTTTGACTGACACGATTATACTATCTGGGTCTTCAGAGAATTTCGTAAATAAAGATTTTTCCAACCACTCAGCAAAAATACCAGTAATATCAATTTTATTAACAAAATCTTGACGAAGATTAAAGGCATCTTGGTGGGAGGAGATTAGTTCAACTAAATGACAGTATTGTGCACGTAAACGAAGATTTCTTTCACCGGGTGCTGCTTTATGGAGACATCTAACGATTGTAAAACATAGGGATCCAATATCAGCAGACAAATAGATATATCCATTGGCAATTTTTTCAGTAACAACCCGCAGGAGGCCAACAGATTGTTCCAGTAATAAATAATCTCGTTCTGCTAACTTATAATTAGTTTGTGAGACTATCGTGATAATACCTTCCTGAATAGTTTTGAATATGTAATGATACGAAATAGGACTTGTATCTGTTGACAGAATATCACAAGCCATCTCGCGAAGAAACGGTGATTTACCAGAAGTCATCATTGAGATGATTTTGGTTAAAAAAGTTTGGGACGTCTTACTCAATTGACCTTCAATCACTTTTTCATTCTCCTGAACAAGAAATGATGATAGCAGTGAACACAAGAAACCTCCATAATTTCCCCAGAGTTTCAGTTGTGATCGATCTAGCGAGTCAGACACCAAAATCAGCCTGGTTAATACATCCCACTTTTCGTGCACAATATTCCAGGCTGCAACGACTGGCTTAGTAGTAGAAGAAAGCTTTTGCAAATAATTATACAACACCTTTAGTCCAGCCTTAGTACCAGCTAAAATATTTGGAGTGGTACAAAATTGAAACAAAGCATCAAAGTTAGGCATAATGGACCAAGCAGACACGCACGAGTTTTGTTTATCTTCCAGGAGAATAGCTTCTTGTACCAGAATTTCTAGAATCTCAAACGCCAATTTGCAAATGATATTATTAGTAGAGCATAGACAGACATACATTGTAGTCTCCATTGTAGCACTATTTTTTGATCGAAATTCTCTTGGTTCAATACTGGTGGGATCTCCATTGCAAAGATTATAGAGGGAGAAAATCTCAATCAAGTTGATTCTACAAGTGAATAATTCCTTCATCAACGACAGATACTCAATGATCAAAGAATCATCTTCAGTCTCAAGTATAGTGCGACACTGGAACATAGCCATTGACCCTGTTTGTTGGAAAACGAAATGAACAGGAAGATTAGCTTGACCCAAATTGCCAGATTCTTTAAGCAACAAAAGATTGTCACGATTGATGAAGGTTTCGCAAAACTTGATGGCTTTTCTGCGGGTGGATTTGTTGGAGGATGAGACTCCAAATAACACGGTTGTGTATAATGGATCGTTTTCAGGACTTTTAGAAACATAATAATTTGCGACATAGTATTTCGGGCTGGCAGTGAATAAAAGGTAGCAATTGGTGAGAATATTGGTATAGCATTTCTTCAAGGCGAGTTCATGTTGGGTCTTTTTGGAGTCTGGAATCATGTCCAATTTGCGAAGTTGATCTGTAAAATCGAAACTACTGTTTCGGGCCAGTGAAAAGATACCTTCCATCATTGATTTATAGTAGGACCTGAAGATGGGAATTTGTTCGAGATTAATATGACCTTTTAAAATATTGGGGATCAAAAATTCGTGATTAGCAGGAGATTTCATGAATGGGTATACATCTTTGAGCAAACCAGTAGGATTTAAGATGGAATATGACGATACAAAAGATGTTTGAAAGACGTCTATTGAGAAGGTCTGGTAAGTGGATGAAGATGCTGCAAATAGATGAGGTAGAAGAACGCTGTAGATATTTTTCGCAAACCGTACAATCGGACTTCCAGGCTCATGCAATGCCAAAATGGAAGCAGCTTTGATGATATGGAAAGTAGCGAACAGAATGGTGGGATCAAGGGCTTCCTTGTGAGAACTTTTCAAGACAGATAGGAACTTTTGCTGTTTGGAGGGATGTCGCTTAAAAGAAGATCTAAAATCCAGTCTAGCTTTGGCTGATGAGCTTTTAGATTCGTCTTCAACAAAGTATTGAGGGAAGAAATTCATTAGCTGGCCGAGAAGACCCCAGGTAGAATAGACTCGTCTCGAGCCATCATCATTGGAGTACACGAATTCAAACAGAGAAGTACAAGCCTGGGCTAGAAGGGTGTCATTCTGAGATTCATAGGTGAATTCTCGGGGATGAGCATAGGCCCAGTATGAGATGGGCATCTGCATGAAATGCTGGAGAGTGACAACATGCGTAGACTTCTTTACCAGCGGAAGAATATTGTACATGTCTTTAACAAAAGTGTAGGTTTTCTCGGTATCCAAGAAGAGACTGCCAATTAGCTCAATTCCAGGCAGCATTTCAGACTCTTCCACTTTTGTGTTTTGAACTTTTTTCAAGATTTCTCGGACTCTGGGGTAAACGACTTCCCAGTTTGTAGCGGAAAAGTAGTGGAAGGTTCTTTCGATAGAAATGTCGATTGATTCTAGCAGGAAGTCAGCTTCAGTTTTACCTTCGGGGACGGGGATGTTGGACAGGGCCAGTAGATTCTTTTTCAGCAAGACTGTGGGCTTGATTTTGAGCAAGAAGTCTAGAGTTGGCTCGACGTTGCCCTCGTGCAGCTTCAAGGGAGGCACGGTGAAGAAATGTAGATGCGAAGAAATGGTGGTACACGGTTGAGAGGTGAGACCTTCAGGATCAAGACGTTTTTGATCGACACGCCATGTAGCGATAGCAATTTCAGAGAGCAGCTGGAACAAGATGGCCAGCGTTCTCAGGGTGAGAATATTTTTGTTGTAGACTCCATCTGCGGGATCGCTCTTTATAGAGAAGGTTAGCTAGGGAAAGAGCCAGGAAGTTGGATTAGGACTTACGTTGAAAGCATCGCGAGCGATCAACACGATGGAGGGAAAGATGCCTCTCACTAGACGTTTTTCAGCCAACTCAAAGAGGGTATCTTTGGCCAAAAGATAGACTGGATCTTGGAGAGTGCCTTCAAAAGTATTTCCAGTTTTATTCGGTAGCTAGCAAGAGAGGTTAGTATAAAGATTGAGGGACAGAACTATAGCCAGAGCTTGAGCTACCGCCAGCGAATCCAGATCCAGAACAGAGCTATAGCCAGATCCAGTACAGAACTATAGCCAGATCCAGTACAGAACTATAGCCAGATCCAGTACAGAACTATAGCCAGATCCAGTACAGAGCTATAGCCAGATCCAGTACAGAGCTATAGCCAGATCCAGGACAGAGCTATAGCCAAAGCTTGAGCTACCGCCATCGGATCCAGAGCCAGCACAGAGCCTGAGCTACCGCCATCGGATCCAGACCAGACCAGAGCAGATCCAGATCAGAATAAAGCGAATCCAGACCAGAACAAAGCGGATCCAGACCAAGACAGAGCAGATCCAAACCAGGACAGAGCACGGAACTTACGATTTTTGCGAGTCGTTTAAAGAAGCAGGGCATGACGGTGATGTTTCGTCCCCATAGTGAGGACAGGTCGTTTAGGTCTGACATGATAGTAGGAAGAATAGGGGCCAAATGCCATGAATTGGCAATGATCTGTGAGGTGGAAGAAGAATCGTGATACTGTGGGAAAACAGGTGTTGTCTCTGTCGTCGCTGAGGTCGCTGTAGTCGGTGGCTGTTGTTACTGTCGTCGCTGAGGTCGCTCTGATCGTTATGGACTTGTTGTTATCGTTCTAATCTCAGTAGCTGCAGACCTTTGAAAACAGTGATCTATGGCACCAAAGGATTGCACCAGGTAAAGAAGAGGAAGAGAGTTGGGTGACAGATGGGTGAAATGAACAAGAGACAATGAATAAACGCCGAAGAAGCAAAAATAAATATAATCAAGCAAAAAGTTAAAATAAAGACAAAAAAACGGTCAAAATGATTTTTTGTCAGCGTCACGAATGTACTCTATCATAGTGATAAAGTTTAACCAAGTTATTTTTTGCTTTTTGCTTTTTCTCTAAACAATTTTTGCACCTCGCATGCATTAATTCATTGCATAGCAAATGTACTGGAAGTTCTATTTTGTCAAATATTCATGCGCAATCTAGACCAGCCGCAAAAATTCGAGCAAAAATACCGCAACCGACAGAAATTTCCATGATTTGACAGGAAGCGACAAAATTTTGGCACAAATTTAAAACAAAGAAGAGCTGTCCCGTCAGTATCCAGCCTTCATAGCAAACAATTTCGTCCTCAGGGCCCGCCGTTACTAACGGGTTTCATCGTGATTTTGTCGCTTTAATGCGCTTTGAGTCGAACTTCCGCTAGTTTTTCCGCGTCAATGAGCCCTAAGATGTCATCTGGCGGTTTGCTCTTTGTTCGCTGTCTGCTCCAAGCAGTGGGGCCATTCATCCATTTGAGTTTCCTCATGTCTGAAAAGCTTAACGGTATGAACATTAAACAGCGTCCGCCGTTGGATTGATTCGAAAGCGCAATCTCCTTCAATGCAGTCTGTTGCACTGCAAAAGAATGTTGAAGCTATCTGGCCACCGTGAGCTCGTCTGCTAACTCTATTAGAGTTCTATCTCCAACGTCTTTTTCCTTTAAACTGGACCCTTCCTGCTATTACCATTCAGTTGCTGTTTGAAACTTTCCATATTGTCAACTGTCTGCGTTATGAGAAACTTCCAGGGTTCAGATATCGGGGTTCGAAATTGCACAGCCGCACGCTTGACTTTACCCGGCTTTTGGAATTGGGTCTTGTTTAAATATTTTCTATTCTCCCAACCAAGAAATTTTTTTACAGATTCAGGCACCATTTCATTTACGAGTAGGATCAAATCAAGCAACAATGGCGACAGGGAAAACATCTGGACGCGATATTCGCATCAAAAACAAGATGAAAAGACAAGAGGTCTATGCTAAGCATAAGCATCAGGTCAACAAAAAACGGCACACCGAAAGAATGGAACGAGCAAAGAAAGAAGCTGAGAATCCGCAGTTGAAAGAAGAAAGACTGGCTGAAAATATAACCGAAACTATTGATTCTAAAAGAGTCTTTGACGAGTCCATCAATGTGGAAATCCAAGGTGAAGACGAGTTCAAACACTATTTTGAAGACGGAAAACAGCCCAAAGTCCTAATCACTACAAACTGGAAAGCTCATAAGGAAGCTTACGACTTCACAGAGGTTTTTCAAGAATTGATCCCCAATAGCACCTTTTTGAAGAGAAAAGAACAATTCAATATGAAAAGCATGGCCAAATTCTGCTCTAACCGAGACTTCACTGATCTGATTGTTGTGAACGAAGACAAGAAGCAGGTCAACGGAGTTACTTTTATGCATTTGCCAGAAGGACCGACCTTTTACTTTTCGGTCTCCAGTTTACGATATAAGGACAAAATTTCCGGCCACGGAAGAGCTACTAGTCACGTACCAGAGCTCATTTTGAATAACTTTTCTACACGACTAGGCACTACTGTTGGGCGACTGTTTCAATCGTTATTTCCTCAGAAACCCGATTTTGTTGGTCGTCAAGTGGTAACTTTGCACAATCAAAGAGACTACATCTTTTTCAGGAGGCACAGGTACATGTTTAAGAATGAAGAGAAGGTAGGTTTACAAGAGCTGGGGCCACAATTTACTCTCAAGCTTCGGAGGGTTCAAAAGGGCATTAAAGAGGAAGTTGAATGGGAGCACAATCCTGGAATGGATAAGGAAAAGAAGAAGTTTTATTTATAAGATATTATTGCATTATATACATCTCAATGACGAGATTCAGTGAAACCCAAAATCAAGGACTAATTCTTTTGTATGCAATTTCTCAAAGAGCTACTTGACAATAATTAAAGTGTAAATTCATATATATATACCATGTATTATATTCTCAAAAAAAAATGGAAAAAAAAATTCTAATAGCCTTCATCAAATAGATTGATCATACTCTGTTCCATCTCTTCGCTTTCAATAACATCATGGTCCCTTCCGTTCTTCTTCTTTGTTAACAACTTCTTTTCATGATTCTTCCTCTTTTCATTCTTCAGTTGCTGTTGCTGTCTCTTGACCATATCAAAATTCACATCGGACTGCGAATGATGGGCCATTGATAAAAATTCCAAAAACTCCCCACGCTGTTGACGCAATGATTTGGGCGTTGATAAAGTTACCTCGAACTCAGAAACTGCTTGAGCAGTTACCGTAGATGGCAGGTTATCTAAAAGGATTTGAACTGGTCGTTGGTAGCGTGTACGAAGAATCGTATACACAGTTGTAAGAACATATCCTACTTCGTTATGAACCTCCGCAAAATACTTGTCGTCCAAAATATCCAAACATGTCTTGATCAAGTTTTCGCACAAGAATGAATCAACCTCGGAGTCTTTCAATAAAATGTCTGGCAATATATTGCGCATAATCAAGCAACTGTTAAAACTGCATCTGTTGTCTTTGAACGACATGATGTGGGAGCAGATGGTCAAAAACGGTGCCAAAATTTCTTTGTTGTTGAGTACTGTTTGTCTTATAACGCTTTGCGCGCCATTGGGATCTGTCTGTGTGCTCGAAGTGCTACTCTTACCACCCAATTGACCTACAAGATCAATCAATAATCTTGCTACAATGGCAGTAAGTTGTCGAAGCAAATGCTCTTCCATCATTTCTTCAGAAAGCGTCACATCCCCATCTTCTTCAAAATCTTCATCCATCATCAGTCCGTTTCCATCTTGGGTGATCTTAGACCACTTTTCAACAAGAACTTCATCTAATTTTGTCAACATTGGAGGAAGAAACTCTTTCAAAAATACAGGCATAAGATAGATGGGACAGTTTTTTATAACGTTTCGTAAAACTAGTGAAATCATATGTCTCCAAGAATGCGAAGTAATGCCGGCAGAATCGCCAGCAAGAGCATGCCATAAGTTGCTAGCAATTCCAGGAATCTCATACATTGTATCCTCCAACTGGCTAATAGATCCAAGAGTTAAAAATGCATATTCTCTGGTATATCGAATGATATGACCTACAGAATCAGCGAAATCTCGAAGAGTATGCATTGCCTTGACATTCTCATCCACAAATTGATCCCGAGTTTGAGTGGAAACTCCTACCTGCCAGAACCGTTCCATGCAACTATACTTTACAAAAGACTGCACTTCGACCGGAAGTGAGGTCCAATTAGCAGGATTATGATAAGCTTCAATTTGAGAGACAAGTTGCAAAATATGAGGGAGAATAGGCTGAATTCGGGGTTTCCATAAAGCTAGTAGATCTTTATACTCTTGTGAGTTATGATCGAGTTTTTCTATTGTGTATTGAATAAAGATTCGTGTAGCTCTAATGGGAAACAATGCTGACCATTTGTTTTTTAATTCACTCTTCAATTCTTTGCCCACATCATCCATAGGCGTACTCAAGAGATCAGTATTTGCCGTGACGTCTCTTGAACGGAAATAGTCAGCAATTTTCACAATTCCAACTCGCTCCATGAACCAAGGCAAATCCATCAACCCCTTCATCGTTCCTTCGTCCGTCCAAGATTGTAATACTGGATCCACGACTTTTGAAAACTTTTCTGGTTTGTTGTCGATTTTAGATCGTTGCGAGACAACCAACAAGAATGACTTGAATGCAACGGCTTCGTGATCACTCAATTTGTTTGACTGGAGTATGTCGCCAATAACACTTTCTAGATCTCCGTAGATTTGCATCAAACTCTCAGGCATCATATAGGCCAAACGATTTAGCTCCGTTCCACAGCTAGTTCTGAGATCACGGATAACTTCTCTGTCTTCATCTGTAGCGTCGGGAGGATAATCAAATGTACATGCGGTCAAAACTTTCTCAAGGACTTTGAACATTAACTGAGTAACTCCCTTGAGCAGAGGCGCGAACTGGACTAGAGTTTGTACATACTTTCTCAACAGAAGAGGGTCATTGAGCTTCATAGCAATTAAGCTGTCGCACCACCGTTGGATAATGACGGACAGTTTTTCCATCACTTGGGTTTTATCAAGTTCACTGTACCAAATGCGCCATCTTGACACTCCTCGTAGAGCAGCCTCGACTAGAATGAATTGAGAATATGCAAGGAAATAAGCTGGATTACCAGAATACTCGAGCTTGGATGAATTTAAGCTCTGCCAGCCAAGTTCTGAAGAAAAGAATGTGTCCATTCGATTTTCCAAATATGCCATAGAATCTGCAGGTAGCCTACAAACCACCAACCGCACAATATCCTCCATGAACCGTCTGTAGTTACTCAAGAACACTTGGGTATCAGGAGCAGTATCAAAGTCAATATTGAGGAATCTGCGTGAGATGTGGTCTTCGCTCACGTCGTCAAACTTGATGCAGCGCTCAGCAGCGAGTTCGAGAAGCTGAGGGAGCAGTTTTTCAATCTGATCTTTGCCATTGAACTTTTCCACGCGAAGCACGGAGCACCAAAACTGTAGCGACATGCCAGAAATGACTAAAGAGGTATGCGTAGTTGTCGACAGGACTAATGACAGATATTGACTGAGATCAGAAGTTTCAGGTAGTTTGTTTTTAGATAGATTCAGATACTCGCCCAAACCAACAATGATTTCCACCAACTTTTTACACAAAATGTAAGACTTTTCGTCAAAGTTGTCAATGTCGACCTTGACGGAGCTGTAGACCTTGGATAAGGTGGACATTCCTTCATTGGAAAAGACGGCGCCAACAATTGATTGAAAGTCCTCGTCGTTGTTGAAAGTTCTGGTGAAGAGGACGTGTAAACAGTCAGCAGCAACGGTTTTGACCTCAATGTTATCGCACTCCAGAGCAATGCTGAGCTTCTGGAGCAGCTCGGTCTCTCTGATGGCAGCAGGAAAAATCCAAAAGAGGGTGGTTTTGATGGTCAAAAGTAGTTTTGTCGCGAACTTGCTAACCTGAGGGTCATTGAAACCGCGATCGATGCATTCTTGTAGTACCACTGACCATTTGCTGAGCCAACCATCGCTGCCGCACCGTAAAACCCTTAGCGATTCCTCGTTGTAGACGTTCTCCAAAACGCTTTTCGCCGTCACGACCTCAATGCACTGCGCGCTGAGCGCGGAAGCTCGCTTATCAGCAATGGGATCCTCCAAAATATACAGGTCTTCAAATAATGTTCTCCACACGCCCAGCGATAACTCTCTAGTGACTGGATTGCTCTCCCACATACGGACCAAGGTCTCGTCCATCTCGGTCCATTGATCCACGCCCCAGATACGTTTGGCAACGGCGACCCATAGGATTGCGAGCTTCTCCTTGAGATAGTGCGGATCCGAAGACTGTGCGCTGACGGCCAAATCGACAATCCAGTTCTTTATTGCTTGTTTTTGGTTATCGTCGTACGAGATGAAACTGTACTGAATTGAATGCTGTAGCAGCAGCAGGCCAAAGTGTCTGACTACGTCTGAATGGCCGTGCGACGGATGAGCCAGATTCCACCCCCATAGAGGAGCGTCCTGCTTTGATTTCACGGTTTCCAGGAACTAAATCAAATTAATTGGGTGTTCACAACGCAAGCTGGCAAGCCATACTTACCGCACTCGCTTCACTACGCGCTTCGTTCGTAGACTGAGAGCTATACACGACGTCTAGAGCTGCCGATACTTGCGCTATTCCTTCGTTTTCCATTGTTGAGTAGACAGTGATTGGTGGGAGAGAGGAAAAGGATGGAAGAGGGTTGGTTGTGAAAACAAACAGAAAAACGAAAATAAGTGAGGCACCTAAAAATTCTGTGCCAGCCGTAGAACAATAACAAAAACGTCAACAAGCGACAGTGAAACAAGCCAGAGCGTTGAGAATTGGTATAATTGAGGATCAAGCGCGTACAAGCGTGTACAAACTCATACAAACTCATACTCATAGAGGGTCAGGCTCATACAATCACTCATACAATCACAGACTCACAAAAGATCAAGATTAAGACTCAAGATTAAGACTCAAGATTAAGGCTTTGATTCCAGACTCCAGACTCTATTATCAAAGCAAATACCATCATAGAAATCATACACAAACACCTGCAATCTCCAGCATATCTCCATAATATTTTCAGCACAGTCCCCACCGCTCCCCAGAACTTTCTAGCACAGTCCCAGCTCAGTCCCAGCTCAGTCCCAGCTCAGTCCCAGCTCACCTCCACAACTCCCCAGAACACTCCCCAGCACTCCCCTAGCACAGCTCCACCACCCCCCCACTCCAGCACAGCCTCACCGCCTCTCGCGTATAAACAATTCTAGATCCAATCACGTGACTAAGCTTTGGTACTAAGCTCTTGCCTAAATTTTTCCGTAGCGACTTCCGAGCCTGTTTCATTCCAATATAGACCAGCGAAGAAAGATGTCTGCTATCCTAAGAGCCAGGAAGTCAATGAGCTTGAAGCGATTCGCAAGCAGCGTCTCAGCTACAGTCAGTAAAACTGGAGTTTCATATTCTATTGGAGACCAATACGGAGGCTTCCATGTCAAACGAATCGCGCAAGTCCAACAACTGGGAATCACCGCCATAGACCTGATCCACGACCGCACTCGCTCTCGCCATATCCATCTCGACCGTGCTGACTCCAATAATGTCTTTTGTATTGGATTCAAAACAAACCCTCCAGATCTCACTGGTGTCCCCCATATTCTGGAACACACGACGCTCTGTGGATCACAGAAGTTCCCGGTCAGAGATCCCTTCTTCAACATGCTCACTAGATCTCTAGCCAACTTCATGAACGCCATGACTGGCTTCGACATTACCTTTTACCCTTTTGCCACCTCCAACCACACCGACTTTAAAAACCTCCAACAGGTCTATCTGGACGCTGTCTACAGGCCTCTCTTGAAGCGAGAAGACTTCTCGCAGGAAGGATGGCGTCTGGAAAACGAAGACCCTAAGGACAAATCTACTCCTCTGGAATTCAAGGGCGTTGTCTTCAACGAAATGAAAGGCCAAATGTCAAACCCTTCCTATCTCTTCTACATCAAGTACTTTAGAGAAATCTATCCTTCTCTGCAAAGCAGCGGCGGCATTCCTGAATACATAACCGATCTCAAGTACGAGGAGCTCAAGCAGTTCCATCGCGAGAAATATCATCCGTCCAATTCATGCACATTCTCTTATGGTAACATCAATCTCGCAAACGTTCTCCAGCCTGTAGAAGAGGCTCTCTCTGATTTCACCTACGTTGATCCCAAAACTGAGGTCAAGCAGCCCATTGAACTCACCGAAAACAAAAAAGTAGTCGTCGAAGGTCCTTTGGATCCGCTATTTGACTCGTCTCGTCAGTTCAAGAGCTCACTTTCCTGGATTCTCGGCGATTCCTCAGACGCTAACAGCACTTATCTCTGGAAAGTCTTTAGTAACTTGATCATGGATGGACACTCTTCTCCCCTTCACAAGGCCCTCATTGATACTAATCTCGGTACTGACTTTTCTGTCAACTCTGGTCTCGATGTAACTTCTGCAAAGAACATTTTCACAATTGGTTTGCAAGGTCTGTCTGAGGAAAACATTCCAAAATTCAAAGAAGCTGTCTTCAAAGTGCTCCAAGATGTTGCTGAGAATGGGTTTCCTCAGGACAGAGTTGATGCTATTGTAAACCAAGCTGAATTGGCTGACCGTGAAGTGGAAGCCAATCTGGGCCTCGGACTCGTTTCAAAAGTGTTTGCCAGAGTTTTCAACAACGTCGATATGCTGAAGCTCATTGACAATTCCAAACTGTTGACAGCATTCAAGGCTGAGGTCGTCAAGCCAAATCTATTCCAACAATTGGCCGAGTCCAATTTGGTCTCGAAGCCCTACTTTGAATTTTTAATGACTCCTTCCCCGTCCTTTGAAGAGAATTTGGCGACTTTAGAGAAGGAAAAGCTTCAAAAGCTGGTTAGCACTTTGACTGACTCTGACAAGGACCTTATTCATACTAGAGGACAAAAGCTTCTAGAGAGTCAATCGAACCCAGCAGATGTATCTGTTCTTCCGACACTTACTACCAAGGACATTTCTAAAGACGTGAGAAAATATGAATTAGAGCATTCTACTGTTGGAGAATCACCGCTTGCTATTAGAGTCACTGATACCCAAGGCCTAACATACCTGCGCATGCAAAAGGTTGCCAATAACATTCCTACCCATTTGAGACCCTACTTGGGACTTTATACTGATGCAGTCCTAAATGTTGGAACGAAAGAGCGTTCAATGGACGACCTAGAAAATGAAATCAAGCTGAATACTGGAGGATTTTCTGTCTCTTTCGGAAGTGTCGCTGATCCTAAGAATCATGAGAATGTCAAGTTGGTACAAAACTTTTCCGGTGTTAGTTTAGATGAAAAGTCTCATTACCTCTACGAGTACTATAGTGATTTTGTGAAGAATGCTAATTTCTCAAACTTGGAGAAGCTGATTCCTCTGATTCAGGGAAGTGTTGCCAACTCCATGAATGGGCTTTCGGAGTCTGGCCATTCGTTTGCTACCGGACATGCATCGGCATCATTTTCCAAGTCCAGACGACTGTCTGAAACCATGGGAGGTCTGGAGCAGGTTCAATTCATGAAATCATTGAGCGTGCTCAATGAACAGGAGCTTCTGGAGCAGGTTGTGCCAAAGTTGGAAGAAGTCGGGCAATATGCTGGAACATCTGGAAATACAAAGTACGGATTAACTCTTAGTCCTGGGTCGACGCCAAAGAAGGACGAGATCTCCAGCTTTATTGGCAGTCTTCCCTCTGGCGAGCATCATGGTGAATTGAGGGACGTTGAATTACTTCCTGTCCAGAAGACGCATTTCCAACTGCCATTCCAAGTTAGCTATGTCGGAGTAGCACTTCCAGCCGTTTCGTACACACATCCGGATGGAGCTCCATTGCAAGTTTTGGCCAATTTATTGAGTTACAAGTATCTTCACAAGGAGATTCGAGAAAAGGGAGGAGCATATGGAGGAGGAGCTGGATACTCTGCACTTGAAGGAGTGTTTACGTTTTTCTCGTACCGTGATCCCAATCCTGCCAATTCTTTGAATGCTATATCGGCTGCTGGTACATGGGCCATGAACAATGTTTGGTCTCAGCGCAATTTGGATGAAGCCAAGCTGAGTATATTCCAGAATATCGATGCACCTATCAGTCCTCGTTCCGAGATGTCTGCTGAGTTCAATTTGGATATTACCAGTGAGCTGAAGAAGCAGCGCCGGGAGAATTTGTTGAACGTGGGCATTGAAGATATCAAGCGGGTAGCTGAGAAGTATTTGGTTCCAGCTTTGGCCAATGACTTTAGCAATGCCAGTGTGACTGTATTAGGACCTGAGCCGGTATCTGAAGAAGGATGGGATGTATGTAAGCTCAATTAGAAGTATTTTGAATATAGTTGACGTTTAGAACAATGTGCATCTCTAGGTCGTGCAAAGTTTGTGATTTCTTTCAGACGCATATTGGCTTTAGAAATGGCATGTTAGAGAATTCAAGATTCGTTCAAACGTATGAGACTTGAAGTTGAACTTAAACTCGGCTTTGACTTTAACTTAACTTTGACTTCAACTTCGGCTTCCTTAACTTTGACTTGACTCGACTCCAACGACTTCAGCTCCAACGAGTTAACTTTGGCTTAACTTCGACTTAACTCTAACGACTTTAACGACCTGACTTCCAACGAATCCAACCACCTCCAACCGTCGCCTGGACATGTCTCACTCTTTATCTCAAACCAAACAGTGAGGTTAGTCACCGTAAGGCTTAACATTTCCAGACCTCACGCTTTCTATGCACCGGATTCGTGATCTTCGCGAACTGTCACTGCAGCCCAACTGAATAGCCCTCGCAATGTACCGTCCACTGCAGTGGATTGTAGAACCAGCTCTCGCCCAGTGCATTTCCAAAGTCAAAGGCAGCAGCACTATGTCTGTGGCGCGCTATTATGTATCATGTAGCGCACTGCTGTCGTGTAGAAGCTGGCGGTCAGCTTGAGCCAATTCACTTAATGAGGACCCCAAAAATTCTCATCCCTGAATTTTCTTTCTTCCTTCTTACTTCTTCTCCTACTCCATATTTGACCTTTTTCTTGTTCAAATCGTCTTTTCTGATACAACTGGCCAGCTTCTCAAGTCCGTTTCTGTGTCAGTCTCGCTAAATACTCCTGGATCTCAGATTCTCACTGATACTCGCATTATTGAACTCTACTCCAAGCTCGCTTACATCCCATGCCTTATTTTCCCTTTGCCTGGTGAGTTTTTCTGTTTCTGCTGATTTCTTCTGGTTCTTCTGCTTTGATTGTGATCTGGTTCCTCTGCTTTGACTGCATTCTGATTGTGTTTTGATTGTTCTGAGTTCGTCTGATTTCGTTCTACAAACTTTCCTTCGCTCAAATTAGCTTCAAACTTTGACTCCTCCAGGAATCCAGCTTTCACGGCGTATTCGCTCCTATCTTGATCGCATTCGTGATATCCGCAGAACCTACGAGAATCAGAATAGTTTGAATTCTGGAAATTTAGTACTAACCTCCACAGGCCTTCTGGACCTAATCACGTTCAAGTAACCGGTACTTTTGATGACTGGTCTAAATCTCTTACGCTTCTCAAAAAGTCCGATGGTTCTTTCGAACTGATCGCTCCTATTGCCATTTCAGATCCTAATGAAAAATTGTTCTACAAGTATGTCGTCGACGATGAATGGAAAATCGACACATCTGCAAAGATTACTCTTGATCACGCTGGAATTGAGAATAACTTTATTGTTCAATCCGATTTGGCTCTCTTATCCGAGTTAGAAAACAGGTCCTCCGCTACCAACGATCCTACTAATGAAACCTCTTCAAACACTATTAATGACGCTAATGAATCCTCCACTCCTAATGAACCCAGTGTTGATACTACTGTTATCAAAAATGACCCTATTGATCTTACCCATGCTGAGCCCGTAGTCAAAGCTATCAGTGCTTTACCTGGATTAGCCATTCCTCCAGTCGCTAATCAGGAAAAGATATTTGCAAAGCCCGATCAACTTCCAGTAGATGGTGCTCCAATTGATTCTACTCCAGCTGCTTCTACTCCAGTTTCTGTTCCTTCTACTGTTCCTTCTAATGATCCTGCTCCTACTACTGCTCCTACTACTGCTCCTACTACTGCTCCTGCTACTGCTCCTGCTACTGCTCCTGCTACTGCTACTGCTACTGCTCCTACTACTGCTCCAATAGCTGATTCCACTAATACCCCAGTAGCCACCCAGCCCATCAGCAAAGAAGTAAGTTTTCTATTCCAATATCTTTTAACGTTACTGACAATTTGTAGAGTGAAGCAACACAGAATCCTGAATCTTCTCAGCCCGCTGCGGAAGAAAAAGGTGAAGAAGCTGCTAAAGAAAATGAAGAAGCTGTTAAAGAAAATGAAGAAGCTGCTAAAGAAAAAGATGAAAAAGATGATGAAAACGAAGATGGATGTGAAAACAAGTCACTTTTACATAAGATTGAACATATCGCAGCCGATGCTGCTGAAGAACTTATTGCTATAACAGAACCAATAGCTTCGACTGCTCAAAAAGTAGCAGATGCAAGTGCTGCTGCTGCCGCTAAAGTACCTCTAGCAAGTGCTGCTCCCTTCATAGCGGTCTCGGGGGTTGCAGGTGCTATTGCAAAAGCTACAAGTCCTGTTGCAAAGATTGTGGCTCCAATTGCTGCTCTCGATGATGAAGAAGACTTGTTCAAAAAATCTGAAAAAGTTAACGAAGCTCTAGAAAATGAAGATAAAAAAAGTACAGAGCCCGCTGAAGAAAAGCCGGAAGAAACAAAACCTAAGGAAGAAACAGAGAAATCTCCAGAAACTAGTACACCCATTACTGAAACCCCTGTTGATGAAAAACCTGTTGAAGAGCCTGAAAAACCTGCTGAAAAACCTGCTGAAGAGCCCAAAAACCCTGTTGAAAAACCTGAAAAACCTGCTGAAAAGCCTGAAAAACCTGCTGATGTTGAGCCTGTTAAAGCTCAACCTGAAGAGTCTGTGGAACCTTCCCAGCCAGTTGCTGGAGCTCCTGATAAGACGCAGCCTGTTGCCGAAGTTCCTGAACCCAGCCAGCCTGATTCATCAACGCTTGAGAAAGAGCCTCCAATTTCAGAAACTCCCGTTCAACCATCAAAGCTTGAGGCAGAACCTGCGCCTGTAGATGTTCCTACTCCTGCTCCTACTCCTCCTGCTCCTGTTGCTGAACAAGAAGGACCAATTGCAAAACCTTCATCGACGACGGAACCAATTACGGTTAATTCTGTTGAAGTACCCGTCACAGGTGAATCTGATGTTATTCAGCCTTTGGAAAAGTCGCTTCCACCCGTAGTCTCGAAACTAGCAACTACTGGTTTATCTATCAGCGACGACAAACCAGCTCCCGTAGATGCTGTCGTTTCTGATGCTGATGCAAAAGCCATTGCAGTTGGCGCTGCTGTTGTCCCAGTTGCTGCTCCAATCGCAGTTGCTGCTGCTGCCGTTGCCGCTGTTGCTGCTCTTCCGCTTGCTGCCTCTATGCCATTGCCTGAAGATCAAGTTGAAAAACCTACAATTGAATCTGTTTCCACAGAATCTTTGACTTCTGCGCCTGCCCCAGCTCCTGTTGAAACTTCAGCTCCTGTTGAAACTTCAGCTCCTGTTGAAACTTCAGCTCCAGCTCCTGTTAAAGCTCCTGTGGCTGCTTCTGCTGCTGCTCCTGTTCCTGTTGAAGCTCCTGTAGAAGCTCCTGTTGAAACTCCAGCTCCAGCTGCTCCTGTTGCTGTCCCAGCTCCTGTTGAAACTTCAGCTCCTGTTGAAACTTCAGCTCCTGTTGAAACTTCAGCTCCAGCTCCTGTTGAAGCTCCTGTGGCTGCTTCTGCTGCTGCTCCTGTTCCTGTTGAAGCTCCTGTAGAAGCTCCTGTTGAAACTCCAGCTCCAGCTGCTCCTGTTGCTGTCCCAGCTCCTGTTGCTGCTCCTGCTCCTGCTCCTGTTGCTGCCCCAGCTCCAGCTCCTGTTGCTGCCCCAGCTCCAGCTCCTGTTGCTGCCCCAGCTCCAGCTCCTGTTGCTGCCCCAGCTCCTGCTCCTGTTGCTGCCCCAGCTCCTGCTCCTGTTGCTGCTACTGCTCCAGCTCCTGTTGCTGCCCCAGCTCCAGCTCCTGTTGCTGCCCCAGCTCCAGCTCCTGTTGCTGCCCCAGCTCCTGCTCCTGTTGCTGCCCCAGCTCCTGCTCCTGTTGCTGCTACTGCTCCTGCTCCTGCTACTGCTACTGCTCCTGCTCCTGCTACTCCACCCCCAGCTGCTGCTTCTGCTCCTGCTACTTCTGCCCCAGCTGCTGCTCCAGCTGCTGCCCCAGCTGTTGTCCCTGCTGAAAGTGAAGCTGCTGCTCCTGCTGAAAGTGAAGCTCCAGAAGAAAGCGAAGATACTGTTATTGAAAAAATTGAGAATGTAGCTGCTGATATTGCAGAAGGAATTGCCAAAGTTTCAACTCCAATTGCTGCTGTCGCGGGTTCAATTGCTGCTGGTGCTGCCAGTGCTGCTGCCGTTATTCCTATTGCCGGAGCTCCTTTAGCAGCAATAGCAGCTTCCGCAGGTATTGTTGCTGCTGTTACTGCTCCCATTGCCTCAATCGTTGCTCCCATTGCAGCATTGGATGACGATCGTGAAGATGAAAGAGCTGCTAGGAAGGCAAGACAAGCTGAAAAAGCTAAGCGATTGAAAGAAGCTGGTGAATCTGGTTCAGTAACCCCAAAGTCAAAAACTTCTACAGATGGTACCGCAACCAGAGCCGAACCAGACACTACAGAAGCCGCTGAAGTTACCGTTCCTAGCGTTAACGAAGCTGCAAAAATTGCAATCAAGGAGCTTGAAAATGAAGAGAGCTTGTCTCCTCCAGTTGCTTCTAATTATGGCTCTACTACATCTACTCTCCCGGTTACTGCTGAATCTGCTGCTACTGAGAACCCATTCACAGATACTGCTGCCGCTGTTGTGCCTGTAACTACTACACCCACTACAACTGCTCCTGCTGCAACCGAGGAAACTTATAGTGAGACAAGCCCTCTATTAGGAACTCGTGGAGTAGCCACGGCAGTTGCCAAAGAACCCAAAGGATGGTTTACAAGACTGATTGATTGGTTTAAATGGCTATTTGGATTTGGACCCAAACAGACCCAAATTGAAGATTTAGAGCGTCAATAATAAGAAAAAAAAGATAAATGTTCCCACGATATTTTAATCAATGTATTTATATATTTCCACAATATTTTAATCAATTTATATATTCTCACAATATTCTATTTAACTTATATATTCCCACAATATTTTAATCAATTGATATATTCCTCACAATTACTCAATCCAGTAAAGAATCTCACAAACTGTTAATATGACTTGTAACTTAATGTTACATCACGTGACTATATATTGTACACGTCACGTTTTTAGTGTTTGATCAACATAGAGGGAGGGCAGTTTAGCTAGCAGTCTCTGACTGAGAAGCTACAGCCCGATATTTTTTTTTCTTTTCTTCCTTCTGATCTGCCCCGATCACCATTGTCGTTTTGAAGCTTCACGATATCAAAGAACGGTTGAACAGCGAAATGAATAATCTTGGATCGACTCTTTCTTATCTTCCAGTATGTAGAGTTTACTGCGAGGACTAAGTTTTATGCTAACAGGAATAGTTGTCGAGCTTTGCTGACAGGTTGAACCTGGAGAATCTTCGTGTAAGTAGCTTCTGAGAGCTTCAAAGACACCATTCTAACTCGAATAACAGTACGATACGCATGCTTTTCAATCACGATTTGCAAACTTGAAATCGCCTACGGATTTCTTCGACGTTCGCCGTATTAGCAAGCCTCAGGGCTTTGGAGAGATCCAGTCAAGAGTCAACTTCAATCTGGGCTACTTCAGCTCTAACTACGCCGTCATCTTCTTTCTGCTGTCCTTGTACAGCTTGATCACCAACCTTTTACTACTTTTTGTAATCATTTTGGTTATTGGAGGAATGTACGGTATTGGCTGCTTAAAGGGATCTGATCTTCGACTTGGTATTGTCAGTTTTACCAGTTCACAATTGTATACTGGTTTGATGGTTGTCGCGTTGGTATTGGGCTTTTTTGCCAGTCCAATCTCAACTATTCTCTGGTTGATCGGTGCTTCAGCAGTCACTATCTTGGGCCACGCCAGTTTTATGGATAAACCAATTGAGAGTGCCTTTGCAGACCAACAAGTCTAGACTTAGGAGATTGAAATTTGGTGATACAGATGTGCTATTATCAACGGGGGATTTAACATCATTTCTGGATATATTATAATAGATGCTCAATTACGTTTCTTACTGTTAGATGGGACGTAGGTGGAGATGAGTAGGTAGAGATGAGACGGGTTGTTCTAGAGATGAGACGGTTCTAGCAGACGAGACGGTTTGTTCTAGAAATGAGACGTAGATTTGTTTCTTATTTATGTTCTTATTTATGTTATTCATGTTATTCATGTTATTTGTGTTTGTGATCTGTAACCTATTTCAACCAAATATATTCAACTATCGACAATTATAAATATCCGCATTGAAATTAAGCTCATGATAGAAAAGAAAAACAGTAATAAACAGTTATCGAGGAGGCTGCTGCTGTTGTTGATAATATCCAGGATTCATATTATACCCTTGAGGAGGAGCCTGGCCACCAGCCATACTGCTTAGCATGGCCATCAAATTAGCAGCCATATTGGGATCCTGTCCTCCAAACATATTGGCCGGTGGTTGTGGAGGCATGTTCCGTTGTCCATTACCACCGTTATTTGCAGCAGACAGATTCGACAATAAAGAAGCAATGTTTGCTGGAACCTGAGGAGGATACTGCTGTTGCGGCGGTGGTGGTGGCTGCTGGTTGGAGCTATATCCTCCAGTATTACTATTGTAATAGTCCGGAATATGACTCGGCTGCTGGCTACCATAACTAGGGCCTCCTCCATAAATGCTGCTCGGTCCATGACTGTTATGGCCATGACTGCTGCTACTAGTACCATGGCCGAGACTGTTGCTACTAGAACCATGGCCGAGACTGGTATTGTTATGATGGCCATGATTACCACTATTACTGTTATTACTGTGATTCCTTGGACCGTTTCTGTTGTCGCGTCGATTATTGCCAAATCTACTTTCATTTCGATCGTTTCCTCCCCATCGTCGACTGTCCCGATCATTTCTGCTGGGCTCTCGGTCAGTCCTAGACGACCTGGGTCCATTTCTCGAACTGTTTGTCGGCATCCTTCTACTGATTGCTTTAGAAGAAACACCTGCACCAATTTCAATATCAGGCTCCTCAACACACAATCCCCCATCTAATGGCAATCCACCAGTACCGCCATATGGAGCCTCTACAATCCATCTCTTGTCAGCATCGGTAAGTTTACTCAACGGGATGACACTGATTCCTGTTTGATAATCACAACACTCTCTCGGACCAAATCCTACACCCCATCTAGCCCGAAGAACTAACGTTCCATTTCTATTGCCCTCTTCAAATTTATCCCGTGCAACTTCGGCCTCAGCTCTTGAGTACACTTTAACAAACGCATGTCGCTTCTCTTTGTGAAAAATCATGCTCTGAACTTGAGCCCATGGTCTACAGATGTCAACTAAGTGCTGCTCAGTCATAAAAGGAGGAACTCCACCAATGAACAAAGTTCTACTAAAGACCTTCACAGTTCCAGGAGGCAAAGAAGGGTCATGAGAAACATTTCGCTTTCTAGGAGGAGGAGGGCCATAAATATCATTACTGTTACGACCAGGGGGACTGTTTCGTCGAGGACTTCTGCTCCTCATTCTATTATTGTTCCTGTTATATCTGCCATCAGGAGATCGTGATCTGTTTCTACCATTGCCACCACTACTGTTATTATTGTAGTCGCCTCTTGAACTGGAGTTCATGGGGGAGCTATCATAAGGTAGCGCCATAGAATTAGCAGAGTTGGCAGACGAAATGTTCCATGGCTGGCCCGCAACTGACGCAGCATTAGAGTTTACAGATTGAGACTGTTGAACCAAGTTAGCAACTTGTGACATGTCGAGCTTGGACATGGCGGAGGCAGCCTGAGAATAGTTTGGATTCTGAGGCAACGATGCTGGTAATGAAGAAGTAATAGGAAGAGAAGGAGGGACAGGAGCAGCAGTATTAGAGCTACTGTTAGTCTCCTTTGCAATCTTTGCAAGAACCTCTAGCAGAGCAGCCGGATTAGCAGCTGGATTAGCTGAAGGAAGAGACGCCGGCGCTGTTGGAGGAGCAACGCTAGATTGGCCCGTAACACTTGGGAGAACTGAAGCAAGAAGAGAAGCAGGATCAGTGGCGAGTGAGGTAGAAGGAGCAATTTGGGCTTTCGAAGCTTCAGGAGGAGAGCCCTGTGGAGTGGTTGACTTGGTACTGTCGAAATATCTCGACTTGATGGTATGAAGGGTGGCTTCTGAAAAGGTTTCGGCGCGTTCCCAGATATCTACAACCTTTCTGACTTTTTCCTAGAGAGACGAGTTAGTATCGACGAGACTGTACAGCGGGACCATACATACCTTGATATCTTCGCTAGGAGGAACAATGAAGACATCGCTGATAACATTCAAGAGTATCAGATGGATTCTGTGTAAACCAGCCGCATAGGTACCTTCTGGAGCGCCAGGACCAATATCTTGGTTCGATTTGACAGCTTCGTCTTGGTATGCTCTAGCAATAGAGTCTACAACATACAGGATACCCAACTTGTGAGAAGGAGGAGTCTTTTTAACGTGAGAATAGAGGTTTTGGACTAATACGGATTCCGACTGGAAGGAGAGTTAGCATGTACGTTTCTAGCAGAGCAAGAGGGATAGTTACCTGTACGTTTTCAATAGCGAGGTCCGTTAGTTTTCGAATTTTAGATCCCGATACACCAGGAGGTTTAACGGATAGCAGAGCATCCAGAGTATCGTTGAATTCAACAACAGGGTCAGACATTATTATTTTATTCCCTACTATTGACCAGATGAGTACGATGGTTTGAGTTACTAGAATAATATGTCGCAACCAATAATATCAAATACGTTTCCACTTTCTTGATGTTTAGACACAAAAAAAAGAAAAAACTGTTACAATATTAAACAACGTTCCTTGATTTCTAGGAAATGCCTATGTCAACCTAACGTTAAAGCTCTGAGAGATGGTCGAATCCTCAGTTTTGTCTAAAAGGCTTGTGGTATGTGCAGGAGGAAGAGTTGAAGAAAGATGGTGTAAATTTTTATTCAAATGGGAGCGGACCCAATTTATGCACCAACGTTTTTATACTTGTGCAGTATTTTAGGTAACCCTTACCCTTTGTGCATTTAATAAACAAAGGGTATGGTTAGGGTATGTAAAAGGATATGGGAGCTAAATTGGGTGATGATAGAGAAGGATTACTGGAGGACTGGAACTACTAGAGAGAACTGGAGGACTGGAGGACTGGAACTACTAGAGAGAACTGGAGGACTGGAGGACTAGAACTATTGGATGGATTCCTGGATTCCTGAAGAACTACTAAAAAGTATTAAAAAAACTGTACAACTATTTACAACTATATCATGAAGTTACTGATTCAAGATTATTTCCTTCATTGAATCACTCAAATTCTCTTCTAGCAACATTGGCTGGCTCAAGATCATTAATAAACTTCAATGCATCACCAACAAATGATTGAATTTGCTCTTTATCCAATTTAGAATCTTGTAAATCAAGTATAAGATTGGACTCTATCTTATGACCACCTAGACTACCGCCTTCTATAGATGACAGCTGCAATAAGTGCCCGCAATATTTCAAATCAATTTGTTTTCGGTAGACCATAGAGTGATACATGTAGTGAATAGGTTTCTCAGCTCCCTTGACATGGAGCTTCATGCTTTGTGGAGCGAATATTTTGGATTTTCCAGAAAAGTCCAAGTTACTTCTTGCAAGATACTGGAGAACTGATTCGTTCTCTTCAATATCAAGGAATTGAGCCTCTGTGGCTGATAGCTTAATGTCTGACTGAAGATGGGGGAAACTGCTATACAGAATGGATTCACGGTTCACAGCAACCAGGTTGGCAGTGCTCAGATCTGCTTTATCGTGGTGATCAATGTCTAACCATAGTTCAAGTCCTGGAAGTGTATTGAAATCGGCTGGGGTATCTTCATGAAATGGATGTGGCATAAATTTCATCTGAACATGATATGTATGGTTGTCAATGAAGCTGTTCGTCTTATCCAATGTACCAGAAGTGTCGAACAAGCTCTCTATAGCATCTTTAGGTGATTTACCATCACCAAAGAATAAATTCAGATTATCTGATTTGTTTCGCACAAGTCCCATACTCTTTGATCCGTCCTCCTCATATAATAACTCGTCATCATTGATTGGATCTTGCAAAGCATCCAAAGTATTGTATAGCGGGAGTGTCTTTGAAAATTCAGTAATGCTAGGAATATTAGATTGAAATGTAGTATTGCCATTCTTTGCAATATCTAAAAAGTTTTTGTTGGTCTTTTTTCCTTCATGAAGAATACATCCAAATGTAGCTGCAATGGTGATTGACTTATCACCAGTGTCAGCAATATTGTTCGTTTCAAATAAAGAGTTATCGAAATTGTCAACTAACAAATTTGTAATGGAATCCGAATATTGGTCTGCAATATCTTTGGAAGTACAAGTAATGTCTGAGGTTTCTCCAGTTGAAGTCAGTAAAGATTTCAGTTTCAAGGGCTCTGGCTGAGAAACGTTTTGAAGATGGTCAAACGATTTGGTTGAATTTCCAAAAATGTTTTCGAGGTCTACGATATCCAGATCTTTGTCCGTAGATTCTTCTGTTTTTGCAACTCTCTTTCGAGAAAATCTTAGTCGATACCATTCTTTTTCTCTTTCTAACCAGGACATGGACTCATCGTCTAGTGCAGCAGCAAAGTCACTTCTTTTGACGTTTGCTTCTTCAGTATCCGCCAAGTATTGCTCTTGCTGTCTAAACGAGATTCCAGAAGCTGAAAGAATCAGTCGGAAAGCCTGATCAAATTGAGACTTGTTCGTGGCAGAAGCAGTCAATATATTGCCAGACCGTTCAATATATACATCGGACAGTCTCTGAATTTGGTCTAGAGGAAGATGAGACAGATCAACATGCTGTGAGAGTTTAGTTATGTCAATGTCTTTTTGAATAATAGAGTTGAGAGTCTTCATCATAGAAGCGTTAATCCATTCAAACGTAAGAGCAGTTGATCGAATAATAATCTTCTGTTCCTCTCCTAACACAACAATCTTTGCCCCGGACTGACTCCAGTATCTTGGAAGACCACCATTCTTTCCCAGTAGAATGAACAGATCCCGTCGACTTAAATCAATGCTATTTTCAACAATGACATCCGAAGCTTCTTGAACAAACATGGACTTTTGTACCTGCCAGTAAACATCAATGATATGGTGAGCCATGTCCTGTTTGTTCCACTTCGAAGGAACATGCTCCAACTTGGCTTTCTGGCTGAGAAAAAGCTTCAGCTGAGCTTTTGAGTAGGATCGGATAATGTCGTTCAACAGCTGCTCATATCTTTTCACTGACACTTCTGTAGCTCTCGGCTTCATTTTTGAAATGATATCCATAACCACCTCATCATCGACCTCACTTTTGAACACCAGCAGTTTCTTTAGCTGTACATTGATCTGTTCAAACTTTGGTAGCGTCTTGTTTGATATCTTCTTGTGTTTGGTTTTAGGAAGAATACTCGAGTCCTTAGCACTCAGAATGACAAACCGTTGATCTCTAGGAGGAAGCTTGATTCCTCGACTTGATGAGCCTAATTTTGAAGCTGGAGCTTCAGCAGATGATGTAGAGTTATTTCGAAGACATACACTCACAGGACTCCGCAAAACAGATCTAACTATTAGGTGATGCCTGTGAATCATCTTGGTTATTGTCGTTTGGGTTATAGAGAATTGAACTTGAGAATTTTTTTGGACTTAAGCTGCGGTCATGTGATATTCATCCCAACTCCAGGTGAAAAATAAATAAGGTCTTGGAGGGACTATATTGACTGAAGCGTGGATGAACGTCGAGTCGGAATGGCTGTTAAGGATCGCAGTAGCAGTTCTTCTGAATCTGAAGAAGGACTAGAGCATGATAATGGTTTTAATGAAGACGAAATTCTATTGGCAAACGAGCATTCAAGCGCCAATGAGGAAGATATAGAGATCAAAAGAGAGCAGATTTCAGAAGATGAATCTGAAGCCAGTATAAGTATCAAACAAGAGTCGCCTGAAGTCAACCGCGATTCTATTAATGATACGGAATTCATTCAAGACAATACCAGTGATCTTGACATCAACATTTTACCTGGCAAACCATCTGAAATCATCCGAACTTTAGATGCTAGGGAATACGCTCAGTTAGAGCCCGAGCTAAACGAAGAGTTCTGTAAACTTGGACAAGCTCTTTTAGGAGATTCAGAATCTGATTTAGAAGGCATATCTAATATTACAGAAGACCATGGAGATTCTGCCAAAGAAGTGAACAGAACAACCGACTCTCATTTCAACTACAACTATCTACATCTCTATACAAAAGATTTACATGAGTTTTCAGAAGGAGTTACCCCAAACTCCAAGCTTGATGCAGGTACAATTTCGGTAGCTGATTCTTATCCCTATCTTCCAGAGACGAGCTATACTAGCGACCTAGTGGAGCAAGAAAATCATGTTCGAGACCAACTAGAAGATGGTATAGTTGACGGGACATTCTGGAGTGCTGAAGAAAAGGATCGATTTTTTGTATTCTTAGGTCGAAGGTCCAGACACAATATCCAAGGTATTGCTGAAGGAGTGCGGACAAAGTCTGTAGTGGAATGTGAAAACTACTTGAACTTGCTGATGAAAAAGTCTGAGGAATATCAAGACAAGAGTATATTTTATGACAGTGAGAAGAAAGTGACCATGAGATCAATTCCCATTGCATATGAAATGAGTGAGGATTGGATACAAATGGAAGAGAGTCAGGCTATTGGTATTCAAGATTTTCATGACAAATATCCATTCAAGTATGGTGAAGCCCAGAGACTTATCTGGAACAGTTTTGTGAATGACCATCTTCAAGCCAATGCAACTTCCTTAGATTTCATACCATCCAAATACTTTGACAATCCTGAGAACCTTTTAAACATTCAGCAAATGTTCAAGCTGAGCAATAAGTTATATACTCAGGCACCATACGACAAAAAGATGGCGATTGAACACAATGGATCCAAGTTTGCTGGTATAGGCGAACATTTTTTTGATGAATTAAATAATCTTGTGATTGATTTGACAAAAAAAATTATCCATCATGCTATTGCACACAAGCACCATTTCAAGGTTATGAAGAGGGATATACTGAATGCAGTTCTAGATTTGAAACTACCAGTAAATCCGGCATTATATTGGAAGGGCTTTCCACGTCGCTCACGCTTAATATTTTCAGATCAAATACCATATGACGACGAAGATGAATACTACACATTTGTAGAAAAGTATCTTGGTGTCAACTCAGATCTAGAGTTACCAAATCGCACAATGGCTGAACGAAAACGATATTTAGACAAAGTCACTGTGAAAGGATTTAGTGTTTCTTCAGATCTTCCTAAAGTTTGCATTTCTGAACTTATGAAAGAACAATATATGGAGAAAGAGAAATTAATTTTCCGAGAGACAAAAGATTTGTTGATGAAAGAGTGTCCAGAGTCTTTTGCTACGGATAGCGAGAGTGAGAGTGAAGATAATGTAGATGATAGGAGTGATAGCCAAATGGAACTGGATAGTCAAAACAGTAGCGAAGAAAGTGAAGCTATCAATAGAGGCCGACTGAAAAGACGACAGATACGAGTCAATGTAAGTAGTAATGAAAGCGAGGAAAGCAGTGAAATGGATTCCGATGAGGAAGAAAACGACAGCGAGATTAGTGAAGATATGGAGAGTGAAGAAATGGAGAGTGAAGAAATAGAAAGCGACGAAATGGAGAATGATCGAAATCCTTTTATTTTAGATAAGGCCAGTGATTCTGGATCTGAAAACAGCATTGAGAGTGAAACAGAAAATGAAAATTTTAGCGAACAAGAGAGTGAAAAATCAAATGGTTCGGAAGATTCACCTAGACAGGATATTGAGGACTCTACTCACAACAATAATGAATATGTCGGCCCTGGATACAAAACCTCGAAATTCATTAATACAGACAATATTGACAATTCTGACGAATCTTTCATATCTGATGATGGTAGAAACGTTACAACCGAGATAAGCCCATTCCAATATTATGATCAGTATGGTGTTAGATATCATATCCCTTCAACTGAGCCGTTAAATAAGCTCGATGATGGAATATCGTTGCAACCAACTGTTCCACATAAGTTTGTGCGTGGCCGATATGAAATCCTAGAATCTCAATATATTGATATTGAGGCCCAAGAGCTTGAAGATTATGATATTCAAGAATCATTGAGTTTTGAATACGCATCTCTTGTTTTTCTTAATTCATTTCAATCCAACCAAGACTCTACTCCTATAAATGACATCCAGAGAGTGTATGGCGTACGAAGTGCTACGGGCAGCTCTAAATTCCAACGCAATTTACAACTTTTGGCTCTTCAGACTGGTGGACTGAATAACTATCATGCCAAACGCCGACTGCTGAACGAATACTATCAATCAGTGAACCCTCCAGATAATACTGAAAACAAAAGGTATTTATATGACATCAATAGATTGAGGTACAGTGCTCGAGGTGCCTTCAATGATCAAACCGAAGAATATTTGTCTTTTCTGCACAATCATAGCAGATATCCAAAATCAAGACGGGGCATTTTAGCAGATGATGCTGACCAGTACAAGCATTCAAAGTACGAAGAAAAATCCAAATATATGGCAGATCAATTTCGTACCGCCAGTTTTTTGGAGACGAAGAAAAAATCTGGCTACTGGCTCTACAAATTTATTGGGGATGAGACTCTAGCAGATGTTCAGTCTCCAAAGAAAAGAAAAAAGCAGAAAGAACCAGAGCCAAATAAACGAAAGAAAGCTCTGTGAATTTTTCTAATAGCATAGTGGTCTTCTCTAATAGTTTATTTGTGACTTTCCTAATTGGGATTTTCCCACAACGAAAAAAAATGGATATAACACGATGGATGTGATGTTCACATTGGGCTTGAAAACGGTCTCAGAATATTTCAAATAAATTTCCAGAAAGTGCTGTAATTCTCTTTTTACTCCTCCATCACGATCCTTCATACAAGAGATACACAATGGATAGAATGGAATTTGATAGCCCTACAAGAATAGCTTCAGAATCAGATAACGAGACTGAAATTGATATTGAAGTAATAGAGCTACTGACATCTTCAGATCAAGAGAACCGTCTCACTTCAGATCAATCTGATATGGAAGACGATTCAGACGAAGACACCACGCTAAACAGGTCTATGGGTGAATGTTCCACAATAATCAAAGAAGAACCTTCAGTATTCACGACTTCCATTTACGAGCAACAGCAGGCAATGGTGTCTTTGAAATATCCATTTTCCGTGACATTGCTGCACACCTGGATCTCCGAACCTGAGTCTCTGTACTACTGCCTACCCTCGCAGTGGCAGCCCGTATTGCGAAAGTCATGGCTACACCTTGCACATATTTACTTCCAGCCTGAGAAATCAGCCATTATAAACGAGATGCAACTTCGGGGATCAGTTCAGAAGTTCAACGACATCTTACACTCTGTTTATGAGTTTCAACTTGGCGACCGCAATGGCAAGAACGTTTACGAGTCGATTTTTCAGTATAAGCAAAGCCTAGACACTTGTGCTGAAGAAGAAAGCGTCAACTTGTACGTAACTCGACCTATTCAGCTTTCAGAGTCTCAGGGTTTTCCAGCCCAAATCAAATCTTGGATAAAGAGCTTAACTCAGTCGACTTCTCCTTCCCCTATAGTCAAAACTGAGCACTGTGAGACACAAGGTGGGACGAACAGAAATCGGTATTTCATCAACGTTTACTTCAACGTTGTGTTTTTCTCTGTGGTGACTCCCGTTCCAGCCAATTCAGAGCAGCTGGCAGGTCAGCAAGAGGAGCAGGAATGGGTTTTGGGATATGTGAATCTTTTACAAGAGGACTTTTTGGTGGCTGCGATGAAGATATGTGGGTTTATGTGTATTGTGAAGATGCTAGAGCGAGGAGTGAAGAGCAGAGGGATCAAAAGAGATGGTGATGACTGTTACCAAGGCCAAACTGGGCTGAAGAAGATCAAAACTGAGCGGAACTGAGTACAGGCGAAACAGTGAAATAAAAACACGCTGGTGAAGCTGGCGATTAAGGTTTGAACGAGGATCTAACAGGTCGTCTGGTTCATTTCTGTTATATGGGATGGGTCTTATTTACGTGAGCAGGCCCTCTATTAAGACGCTCTCAAAATCTCTGGTGAAATTGGTAGCAGATGACGACCTGTATATCGGCAGGCAGAGCTAGCAATTCCCGTCAACCGCCAAACTGACTCTTTCATTGGCAGGCCGCAGACTGAAAAGTTTCAGAATGGGATTTCTTTACTAAAACGGTTGTTAGTTTGGAGCAATTTGGCTGGAAACAGAGAAGCTGGAGTTTGAGGACTTAGATATTGGAGTTATTCGCACCGGCACTGAACAAGCTGCACTTTTGGACTTGGATGGACTGTTTTTTTAATCAATGCCGGCGTTTTGTGAGAGCTTTTACAGATGCCTTGTACATTGCTGGAGCCCCAGATTTCTGATGGTATTCAACTCAAGGGCGATTGCGATCTTTTCTGAACAATTATTACAAATTTCAGTACTTTGGACTCCCAATTTTAATCAGGTACTATACAAATCACCGCGAGCAATGGAATGAAGCAGTCTTTGTTTATTTCACGACACGAAGGCAGCTTGTGAATGAAGCAGTCTTGAGTTAGAGCATATGCTGGATTTGAAGATTGGGATGAACTCTGTTTTTGAGTGTTTCCATGTTTTTTCCTTATTCAACTTTAGACTGCCTAGAAGTTAATTATTATACAAATTTTCAATGTTCTCTCGTTTTCCTCTTTGATTCTTCTTTTTTAATATAACTCAAGGCATACAAATGTATTGGTACCACATCTTGACTTTGAGGTTCCTTCAAATTGCCATTGATAAACAGTTATATACTTAACATTTGATTACCACGGATAATAATTTATCATGGAAATAACTTATATTGAATTATTTGTAAATTAAATTTTAAAAGAAAGTTTTAATTATTCAGATTTCATTTAGAATTTTCATTATAATTTTGTTCTTGTATATATTTATCTTAATAATTATATATATTTTTTAATAATTTATATATTTATATTTTCATATTTTTCCATTTATTTTATATATATATTTATTTATTTTATATTTTCATTTTTTCATCATTCCATTTTATATTTCAATTATTAAATAATTCAATTATCCCTATTTTAACCTATATAATCATTTTTGGTGATATTTGTAATTTTCAAACAAACTGGTAACTGAATAATTGGTCAGCTCATGTATTATTTACTTGCCTAACTATCTCGCTAAAACAATTGACCTACTCTTCGTAGATACTGCTACCAGAACTTTTTCTTCTCCGAGAGTTTTCAATTTTTCCTGTTTTGCGTTGATCACCATCAATGCCTTTTACTGGAGTATATCTCCATCCCCAATTCATGTCAATCTCTCCAAGTTGTCTGCTACCTTCTTTAGATGGAACTCCAGAGAGCCCAGCTGCAATATTCTCCATAATCCATTTCATATCTTGCTCCATTTCAATTACTACATCATCCAAATACCACACGTCGGTCTTGAACTTGGTTTCAAGAGACTTCATATCCTTTTTCAACTGTTCAATGTGTTCAAATACTGTGTGGAATCTGTCATCCTCCTTCTCTCTATATTGCTGCTCTTCATCTTCATCTTCATCTTCTACCTCTTCGTCATTATCAGTTTCAATAGTAGATGTCATAACTATTTCACCCATTCTTTTAGTTAACTCTTTTTCTAGCCGAAGGATCCTATTATACATGATACCAATCGTTCCGTCTACAAGATCCATATCTCTTTTAAGGTTAGAAATCTCGTTAGCAGTAGCCTCCACCTTGGTACAAGTAGGATTCATTGTAAATGCTACACAATTAAGAATTTCCATCTTGATGAAGCGCTTCATTTCCTCGCTGATAGTGTTTCCATTGTCGGTCAGCGGCAAAGTGGGAACCGTTCTCTGGCCTTGATTCCTCTGCCATGCACTTTGCAACTCATCTTCCTCATCGTCTCCTACACTGCCATACCCAGCACTGTCGTTATCCGTGCTTCCCCAGCTCCATCTCTCCCGAAATCCTGTTTGTCTCATACTCGTTTCCAAGCCATCCAAGCTACGATCTCTAGATCTGGTCTCTGATCTAGTGCGATTGGGCATTCGAACTGTTTTGTATTCACCGTCTGAATCTTGAATGCTGTTGCGGCTTCTCACATTTCTAGGATTCTGTGAACCTGACATGCTCCTGGATCCTCCTACATTACTCGTTGCTATTGGGGTACTAGATTTTCTCGATTTTTGTTTGGCGGCATTCATGGAGCTATTAGTGTTTGGGCGGGACGGCGTGTTACCGTTAGGAGTAGAAACAGAAGCTGGGCGTCTTGAAGAAGCGACTGGAGATGAATTCAGGGACGGAGATTTGGACGAAGACGAAATAGTCGATTTGAGAAAGTGACGCGGAGGCCGTGAATCTGGGGTATTTGGATCAGTAGGAGGTCGAAGATTACTTGAGAGGTTTGTGCTCATTTTCTCTGTATTTTTTGTAGAATATATAGTTTTTGAGTTTTATAATGCCGATAAATATGTTTCAATATGGTACTAAATGGCAGTAGAAGAAAGAAGGAAGAAAGAAGAGGTTTTAAAGAATTTTGATATAAAGCGATTAAAGCAGTAAGTTGTGATTACTATGGGGAGGTTGTTTATATAGGATTCACAAAGGACGAGGAATGAACAGAGTTAAAGTAGATGAAGTCCAGTGTAATGGGGTCAGCTTTCAGTAAAGAACTTTAAGTAAAGAGCTAGCACAGAGCTAGCACAGAGCTAGCACAGAGCTAGCACAGAGCTGGCACAGATCTCAGTAGTTTACACAAATCTCAGTAGTAAAGAGCTCGCACAGATCTCAGTAGTTCGCATAAATCTCAGTAGTCAAGAGCTCAGCACGGAAGCAGATCAATTTTCTAAATGAACAATCAACTTTCGAAACTCGTCCTTAACTATAGTCTTCTCTTCAAAACTGCTGCGATTCCAATATAACTTAACATATACCCAATCATCAAGCCATTTTTCAATTCCTTCATCTGTCGAACCATTATTGAACTCATTGAACAAGAATCCTTCGTCTTGAACACTGCTTATCCACCCCAAAACCATCTCAATCTGCTCGAGAATCTGCGTCGTTCCAGCATGTCCTACAATACTGGGGAAGTTCCATGTTGTAGCAGTAGATCGCGTAGCACTCGTAGGCGTAGACATGGAAACTAGCCAAGTGCCCTGGCCTCGAATGCCCTTGTACTCCCACTCATCTTGGTGATCGATACCTCTCATTAACTGGACCTGTCCAACCGCGCGTTTCAAAGTAGCCAGATCTTTCAATCGACTTCCTCGCGGCCATACTGACAATACATGGGCAATACGCTCCTCCCACATCTCTAGAGACTTGCAAAACGCGACCAGATCGCTCATACACACTCCATTCCATCTCGCCTCCGGATCATAGACGTGTCGCAGTGTGTGGTTGTGGAAGTCATCGTCTACCAAAGAGTGGCAGATCTTGCAAATAAGACTTCCTGGTCTATGACATGGAACAAACGTCGGATTGAAATGAGCGCTAGGCGGTGGAGTCGGTTGTAGCACCGCTGATGGCTTTGGTACAGCTAGAAAATGATGGTCTGTGCTGGATTCGTATGGAACATGAAACTGCAAAGTGGTTTGGCTATATGGTGCTTGTGGTGATAGTGAAGGTGACAAGAATTGTTCTTGATTCATGATATTCAGCTGATGGAGGCAGACAAGTCTCTGCTCTCTGAACGTTGAAGTATATGGCCAAACTGAGGGCCAACTAGATCTTTTTTCTTACTTGGTCTGGGTGTGTTTTTCTTACTTGGCCTGGGCGTTTTTTCTTACTTGACCTGGGTGTTTCCTGGCTGACCTGGCTCTCTCCTGGCTGCCCTAGCTGCCCTGACTGCCCTAGCTGCCCTGGCCGTTCTGGCTCTTTTGACAGAAACACCACCTCGAACTTGTGATTTTATTGCCCTAAAACGGTCGTGCGGCGCAATAGCAGCACAACAATGCTGTGGCGTACTACAGACAACGTGGGTGTATGACATAAACATTACTCAGCAACTACGTAAACATAACGATTTAGACAAATTCTTTCGTGGTTTGTATGGAAGGTCAATTCACACTTCCTCCTCCTACTAGCACTTTATACTACTGCATTACACTTGGGCAAGTAGGTGATTCTAATCGCATTCGAGGCTACTTTGATTGGATTCGCGACCGTCATTTTGCCAGCACTCACCCGAGCATCAAACAGATCTATATAGCCCGTTGGATTTGGCGTCTTGATCTTTTCAGCAGACACTTTCTAGCTAGTTGGACCTTTGGTACAGTCAAAAGATGGATGATTTGGATTCAGTGACTTCTAGCAATAAGCGACTGGTGTCGGATATGGATTTTTCGCCGCGTCCTGAATCCATTGCTTCCAGTGGTATTGCTCTTTTCAACGACCAGCAACAACAACGGCAGCAGAGACAGAAGGAGTTTGGAAGCTTGAAAGCGAGCAGCAACTCTATAGCTGAAGAGCGCGATGATGGCAATACTGCTCTCATGTCTAAAGCTGGCGAAGAGGTTCCTTCAATAGGAGGCATCTCGTTGAACTCTTCGCCGCTGGATGGTACCTCTGTACATAACTCACCGATGGTAGACGTAGCCACTGCTTCGTCTCCTGCTCTTGACAAGACGGACAATGGCCCATCTTCACAAGTCTCGGAGATACAGCAAACAGATTCAAAAGAAGTAATAGACATAGAAGAGGACAGAGAAGAAGACTACAACGAGAATAGTGGTGATGATGACGATGATGAAGACTACAACGAGAATAATGGTGATGAAGATTACAACGAGAATATTGGTGATGAAGACTACAACGAGAATATTGGTGATGATGAAGACGAAATCGAGAGACCAAATAGAACAGAAATCATCACTGATTTGTTAAAAACTCGACTGAGAATTGATGATGAATGGTATCTGGTCTCTAAAAAGTTTTATACGGCATTTCTACTGGATCCTGACAATCCAAATCTCCTGGAGTTGTTTGGGAACAAAGATATTGTTGATCTGGAGTCGAACAGAGTATTGAAGTCAGCTGAATTTGTAGTCGTCCCGAGAGATGCATGGCAATATTTGAACGAATGGTACCGAAAGAATTCGTTTGACGCAGTTTATGAGTTACCCAGAAAAGTCATTGAAATTAATGGTGAACTAGAAGTTGATCTTCAACCATACGAGCTACTATTTGAAACTGATAACGTCCCATTAACGTTGGTGTTTGCACGAAATGAAGTTGTTGCAGAGTTATTCAGAGTTATAGAACGACGATTGAATATTAATAGATCTCGACTAATTTTAAAGCTCAACGGTGAACCCTTGATATATAGCGACTATACTGAGCTCAGCAGTACTGATATTATGCCAGATTCAATAATTACAGTCGAATTTCAAAGCGTAGCTGGTAGAAAGGGATTATCAAACTTGGGAAACACATGTTATATGAATTCAGCTCTACAATGTCTGGTGCATGTGCCTGAATTGGCTAATCATTTCTTGAGTGAGTATCGAATTCGAGTGATTATGAAATTTTTAATGCTAACTATTGCCAGATGGATACTATAAAAAAGAGCTGAATAGAGACAACCCAATTGGATTTGGCGGTCGGGTTGCAGAAGCATTCGCCGAATTGTTGAATAATTTGTACAAAGACTCGAGCAGTGAAATATATTCTCCACGAATGTTCAAAAGTACGGTCGGCAGTTTCAACCAAACATTTTCTGGCTATCAGCAACAAGACTCACAAGAATTCATTGCCTTTTTGTTGGATGGTTTACATGAAGATTTAAATCGGATTTTGAAAAAGCCTGCAACTGAAAAACCTGAATTGAAAGATAAAGCCAATGTCAGTCAAAAGGATATTGAATATCTAGCGGAACGAAGTTGGGAAACGCACAAAGCAAGAAATGAGTCTGTCATTGTTGATCTTTTTGGGGGAATGTACAAGTCAACTCTAGTTTGCCCAGTTTGTGATATGAAGAGTATAACGTTTGACCCATTTATGGATTTAACTCTGCCTTTACCGTCTGGCGAAATCTGGAGTAAGGAGATATTTGTCATGCCACTGGAAGGCCGTCCTACACTAGTCGATGTCGAGCTGAGTAGTTCTGCTTCAGGCAAGGAACTTGTAGAATACATTTCCAAAATTATGAAAATCGATTCTGACAAGTTGCGCTTCTCTGAAATATTCCAAAATGCTTTCTATCGAAATATTGACAAAATTGACTCAGTGCTGGAACTGGGTGACGATGTTATAGCTGTCTATGAACTTAACGAAGTTTCAACAGACCAGGAGGAAGAATTTGCTGTTCCAGTGTATTTTGAACAAAAAGGAGCAACCGAATCGTTTGTTTCTCCTACCGGGTTGCCATTTTACATAACTATTAACCAGGACGAAATCAATGATATATCAGCGATTTATCGGAAAGTATACGCAAAGTTATCTCTTTTCAACAAGCAGGCAATGTCAGAGTTTGATCTAGATGATCTACCATTTGAATTGAGTAAATATACTTCAGTCAGAAATAAAGAGACACCAGCCTTAGAAGGGAGAATTCTGCGAAGTAACTTGACCACAGTCATTCAGCCTACTTTGAGCTCTACATCTAATTCGAATTCTTATATTCACATTGAAAAAGATACGCAAGAAAATATTACCGACGATGGTTCACCTATGAAAGATGTTGCTGAGATAGATACTAAAGCAAGAGAGACTGAAGAAGATCATGAGTCTGATGATCTCATTGAGATAGTTGATGTTGAAGAGGAAGATGGTAATTTTTTAAATGATTCTGATGTGATTGATGATCAGCCAGACTTTGAGAATTTGGGTACCAGCTTTGGACCAGAGTGTGGTACTGAAACTTCATCACTGGCTGATCCTCCTCCATATTCAGAAATTGAATTCGCGTTTACTCCTTCAGATACTTTATTGTGTTCACTTCCTATGGAGTTAATTGATCTACTGTTCAATCCAAATGAGATCAACAAGATAACAGATCCAGAAATTGTGAAAAGGAGAAAAACCAGAGAGGAATCTTCAAAATCTGGAATAGACTTGACTAATTGTTTACAACAATTCTCTCAAACCGAAGTTTTAGGTGAAAATGATTTATGGAAATGTACCAGCTGCGCAGAGTTTAGAAGAGCATCAAAAACGATTGAATTATGGAAACTACCAGATATTTTAACAATCCACTTGAAAAGGTTTTCGAGTTATCGAGGATTCAATGATAAACTCGAAGATTTAGTTAACTTCCCTATTTCTGGCTTGGACATGAAGAATTTCATTTGCAAGAAGAGTGGAGATGAAGATGATATCAAGGAAGAGCACATTTATGATCTTTTTGCTGTTGACAATCATTTCGGTGGTTTAGGAGGAGGGCATTATACCGCATACGCAAAGAACTTTGTCGATGGAGAATGGTACTATTTCGATGATTCACGAGTCAGCAAAACAACTCCTGAACAAGCAATTACAAGTGCAGCATATCTATTATTTTATAGACGCCGAACAAACAAATCAACTTTAGGTGGCCCAAAAATGGAAGAAATCATGTCTTATGTTGAAGAAGTCAGACCAGAATACTCGAACGATCATACTGAATCCAGTGAAGCTATGAATATGGTGCTGGAGCTGGATGATGATCATGACAATGGAATTTTTTCCATGGATATTGAGAAAGACGAAGAGAATTTATTCAAAGGTCCTGGACGTGTGCTTGGGCCTTCCACAGCAGAGTCTTCAGGTAGCTACTTTCCAGATTTGATGAGCAATAAGAATGGAAGCTCACGAAGTTTGGAAGAGATGCCCTGGAGCGCGTCTAGTTTGAATTTAGCTCGGTCAGGCTCTGAACTGGATGAAGATGTTGAAGAGGATGAGCTGGACATCGAGAGTGGTGGCCGTCTGAGCAAGCCGTCGAGTCGAGGATCTGTTGGGTCTATTTAATATAAATGCTTCACTATAATATTGTATAGAGCGATTAATAAAGGCGATACCATATCTGGATCATTAATATACCGTTGGCAAAGTTTTTGGAAGGGTGTTTATTCTAGAGTTCAAGCTGTAGCTGGTTCGGTATTGATCTCGGTTCGCCACGGCTGACCTGGATGGAAACGGGCAGATTCACGGTAACGGCTAAAAGTGGGATTATCTAATGCACTCAGAATAACTTATGTAATCACTAGTCCGGGATACTTCCAGTTTTACGGTGATACCCCGCAGCTCATGTGACTTCCCCAGATCAAGACTTAATAGGAGGGTCTTCATGATCAATATAAATAGTTTTCTATCTGGCCTTGAATTGAATTTTTATTTTTTCTTTTCAGTTTACCAACTAATTAGCTGCACAATGTCGAGAAATATTATAGCAAAGCCACTGAAATCACTGTACATTGCCAATAGAGGTGAAATTGTTCACAGGATTTCTTCTACTGCCAGCAAGATGGGCATTGATACGACAACAGTTTACACTCAGCCCGATGCTCAGCTACCCTTTGCCACGTCTGCTTTCAGGAATCTGTCCTTAGGAGAAGCTACTACAGGTTACATTGATATCGAGAACGTGGTGAAGACAGCCAAGTTAGCAGGATGCGATTCTATTCATCCTGGCTACGGATTCCTGTCAGAGAATGCGCAGTTTGCAAAGCGAGTGAGAGAGGAAGGGCTGGTGTTTGTTGGTCCTCCTCAAGAAGCGATTGAAGCAATGGGAGCTAAATCTAGGTCTAAAGAAATCATGATTGCTGCTAATGTTCCATGCGTGCCTGGATATCATGGAACTAATCAGGACGCTGCGTTCCTTGCAAAAGAAGCAGAAAAAATCGGATATCCTGTGCTAATTAAAGCCGTGTTAGGTGGAGGAGGAAAAGGAATGAGAATCGTTAATAGTGCCAGTGAGTTTCCTGCTCAATTACAGTCTGCCAAGTCCGAAGCACGAAGCTCTTTTGGCGACGAGAATGTACTGGTAGAGAAGTATATCAAAACCCCAAGACACATTGAAGTTCAAGTTTTCGCGGATCGCTATGGAAATGTCGTTGCTCTAGGTGAACGAGATTGTTCAGTTCAGCGACGACATCAGAAAGTACTGGAGGAATCACCAGCACCTGGGTTGGATGAAACTACTAGAGAGAACCTTTGGGAAAAGGCAAGACTAGCTGCGCGAGCAGTGGGATACGAAGGTGCTGGAACTGTCGAATTCATTTTTGATAACGACACTGGCGAGTTTTATTTCATGGAAATGAATACGAGACTTCAAGTTGAACATCCAGTCACCGAAGCTGTGACAAATACTGATTTGGTAGAATGGCAATTACTTGTTGCTGCCGGATTCCCACTGCCAAAGACTCAAGAAGAGATAAACATTGAAGGACATGCATTTGAAGCCAGAATCTATTGTGAAGATGCGTTCAAAGACTTTTTACCGTCGTCTGGTGAAATTGTTCATATGCAACTACCTACGACAGGGAATCCTAGATTGGATTTGACATTTAAAGAAAAGTCTACAGTTTCTTCATTGTACGATCCCATGATTGGCAAGTTAATTGTTAGGGGAAGCAGTCGTGACGAAGCATTAAGAAAACTGAGAATAGCTCTTCAAGAGTTTGAGATAGTTGGTCCTATTACCAATATTGAGTTTATCAAGCGAATTATTGAAACAAATGAATTTGGAGGAGAAAACCCAGAGGGTCTAGAAACAGGATTTATTCCCAAGAATAAGGCTGAACTAATTCGCCCATTTGATATTTCCGACAAGGTGTATGCTCAGGCTGCTCTGGCTCAGGTGGCAGGTCCATTAAAAGCTGCTGATGCTTTCAGTAAGTTTAGTGGAGGAAGTACTGGTTGGTCTTATTCTCAAGTTAGAACAGTCGAGTTTAGAGATCAAGCTGACGAGAAAAATACAATCAAGGTGGTTACAGTTCAAACAGGACCTCTTTCGTACAACGTCTCAGTTGATGGCCGCCCAGCAGTTGAAGTTAGAAATGTGTATTACGAGCCTGGTTTGAATGGATCTCCAACGAAGAAGTTATATATTCAGTTTGGAGATAGCCAATATGTGAATACAGTTGTACCTACACCAGAAGCCGTCCATGTATTCCACAATGGAATCCACTACACAATGGAGCAGCCTCAGCCTAAATGGTTGACCCAAGCTCTAGGAGTTAAAGAAGCCAAAAACTCAGTGGTAGCTCCCATGCCTTGTAAAATCATGAGACTGGCTGATGGAATTGTGACCGGAATGACAGTTGAGAAAGATCAGGAACTACTCATTATTGAATCAATGAAGATGGAGACTACTATCAGAGCACCACAATCTGGAGTAATTAAGAAAATCGCCCATGGAGCAGGAGATATTGTCAAGCAAGGAACTGTTTTGGTTGAGTTTGAAAGTCAAGACGATGAAGAGTAAATATATATATATGTATACATACTTGTGACTTACCTTTTAAGGACTAAAGTTCACGTGATTTTACAAACACTTACCCTACATTAATAGCCCTAATTCCATGACCAGAAAATTTTCCTTTATATAAAAGAAATCTTTTTGTTTTTCCAACTTGTTTCTTTCCCATTAACTTTTCACCAACGGGGCACTTTTATGGAGCCATAACTTTTTACCAACGGGGCACTTCTATGGAGACATTAAATTGTAAGTTTTTTAACGTTGAAAGGATTCCTTTTGAGATGTTGATGATGATCCAACCTTCATTTCAAACTAGAGTTTGTGAAGCAATTTGTGATCTTAATTTCGGATACTGAAAAGCATTTTAATGATTGGAATCATCATCACTTTGGATGGAAAGGTTATTAACATGTTTGGTAGGTACTTCTGTGGAAGTTGAAATCAGCTTTTGAGCTTGACTGATAGAAGGTAAGTTCTTTTTGTGTGGTGGTGATTCTTTGGAGAATCTTTAATGATGAACTAAAAGGAAAAAAATGGAATTACCGGCAGAGCAATTCATGTTGAGAAAACTTGCTGCACTACTCACTGATTAGATTCAATTCGAATAAGAATCGTCCACCACTTTGCATTGTGTTAATTATGTACTAACGCCGGATCCTTTAGCTTTTGCTCTCAGTCTTTGGTTCTACCCTATCATAGTTGAAATGTAAGTTAATACGAATACTTTCAACTTGAAATTTGTTTTACATGATGATTCCTTGATGACGAGTCCAATTCAGGTTTCCTGATGACGAAAAAAAACATTTTAATACCATTCATGCCTTTCTGATGTAGCAATTTCAATATTTTTCATTTTTTGGCGAGCTCTTGTTAACAATTTTAGCTGGATATTGATTATAATGGTACTTGATACTTGATACTCTATGATACTTGGTATGTTTTTCCTTTATTGGCTTCTTTCAATGATGATTTCCACTACTCACGACGGTCTCCTGTGCCCGCTATATGTGGCGTTGATGATATTTCGCCTTTGACCAGGCGTGGACCTGATATGAAAGTTAAACAAGCCGAGTTTGTTTTATGGTCAATTTACTAACCATCGTGAGTGTAGATGACTAGTTTAATTTTATTATTCAAGTGTTTCAAGAAGTACATCGCTATCTATCAACTTCTATATATCATTATTTGTCTTTTTTTTTATTATTATTTATTATGTCAGTCCACCCAAAGTAATATCCAATATATTTTACCTCATCCAATGTACATGGACAATTCGCAATCGAATCCGATTTCATTGTACGATTCGTTAACAATCTCGTTAACGGCCTCCATATCTTGCGCATATTTAGCAGAATAATCAGACATTAACGATTTGCTCCACGATTCTTCCTTCTCCAAACCAAGACTCAGGTCAATATTGGCAGGAGCCACTGGCAAGATATGATCGTCAAGCAGATTGGAACTCCATTGTAAAGAAGAAGAGTTGTCATAAGAGCCCAAAGTTTCATCTAAAAACGGCCCAGTTAGCAATTATCAGAAATCTTAAATCTCATTCGTACCTGAAAATGAAATGTCGCTAGCAGAGCTGTTGGGATCACTGCTTTTGACATTGTGAATCCAATCATCCTTAGCATCATGGACCAAAAAGGGATCGTCTGGAGCAGAATTGATGATAGTCGAGTTACTATTCAGCCCAAGAGACAAATCTATGAGCGATTCTTGCTTTAAAAGATCAATGGGCCCAATCTTTTGTGCAGGAGTCAGCAGAGAATCCAAAATTTCCAATCTCTTCGCCTTCGGCATTGGCTCGTGCTTGGAGACTTCTTCAAACTTGTTAGCAGGGACATCGCGGCATTCCAAGCAAGTTTGCGGGTCCAATGCTACAGATTCAGTTCGTCTGCCAGGTTTTGCAAAAGCCTTTACACAGTAGCAGCTTTTGCAGTAAAAGATGTAATAAGTGAGGACTCTTTTGTTTCGACGATACTGCTTTGACTTGTTGACTAGGCTCTTTGATAAATTGCTTGCTTTAACCAGCTCATCAAATGCTGTTTCGTTTTTGCTACTGGATTTCAAGGACGAGCGTTTTCTTGGAGCCTTGTCTACTTTTATTGATCGCTTCTTGTGAGTAGTAGACTTTTTGCAGACTTTGTAATCCTCATCCACATAGTCTTCATCGCCATAGTCGTCGTCAAGGTCATCGTCGTCGTCATAATCCTCCTCATCTTCACCGTCCTCAGTTTTTATTTCATCTCCATACTTGATGGAGTCTTCGATTTTTACTTTTTCGGTGTCAATCATTGATGAAATTTCATCGTCAGAGAACACCTCATTTTTAATGTCTTTGGTAGTGTTTATATATTGTTTTTTGAAGCTTTCATCGGACTTTCCATTGAGTAGGTTTTGTTGTCTCAACCAGAGGATCTCTCTCAGTTTTCTTGTAGCAAATTTTTGTTCTGGTTTGAATTTGGATTCAGGATGTTTAACGTTGACCACTTTGAACATGGAGGAGTTACTGGGGGAAGACCAAGGAGAAGCAGGAATTAGTGGGTGTAGTTTATTATTGGAGTCGTGATATTGTTCGATAGTGTCAATTGGTATATGATGATGGCCCATTGTATGCTGTAGAGGTCAAGTAAAATAAAAGCTGTGTAGATAATAGAGCAAGAAGTAGATGAGAAGGAAAAGGAAAGAAGAGAAGAAGAATTTTTCTAAAGAATACTTTTATTTGCCATGAAGATAATCCAAGTATAACAGGCATCTTGTTGTCTCGAAAGTTCTGCCACAGGCATCTGGTGATGGCACAGAGGTTCTGTTGTGTATATTTTTCGCAACATTTCCGGTGAATGAGTTGCAACAAAGCCAGTGTTAGGTTTCAATAGAACACGTTTACTTTGTAGCGATTTACATCAGAATTGGTGTAATGACCGGACAGGACCTGTAATGACGAGGATGTGATGACTTGAGAAGAATGAAACCAAACCTTCCAACTTTCCAACTTACCATCAACATGGGATACAAGTACTATATATTGGACCGTACTTTAAGAGGAAGATATAGGAAATTGTGGTGAGTTGGAGGAGTGGTTGAATGCGGCGAACTGGAGTGAACTGGAGTGAATTGAAGTGAATTGGAGTGAACTGGTTGAAATGCGGTGAACTGGAGTCAAAATGAAGCCGAGATGAAGTGAAATCAAGTGAAATGCGTTGAACTGAAGTCAACTGGAACCAAATCTCATCAACTAGAACCAAATCTTGTCAGATCAAGCTACTTCATTAGGTCCACGACTGGAACAGCTATTTGAAACAAGATTTTGACACTTCCTGGTAATACCTAAACAGCATACCAAGTTTCATACAAAGAACAGTTTATCTTCCAAAGATTGATCCCCTTTCAGACTTGTGATAAGTCTACTCCAGTTAAACCTTCGAGCTACCTCTCAAAAAACCCAAATCATGCTATCACCAGAGTGCCATCTTATTAACCACTTTCTAAATCTCCTTTGTCCAAAATCACAATTATCAATACTATCACCACAATAACAGCTCTCTCAGACTCTCCAGACAGCTAAATTGACTTGGAATCAACCATTTAGTAAACTGGAATCAGTCCGCCATGTTCGGGTTCCGCCAGCAGCAACGCTGAATATACTAAAGAAAAATAACGATAGGGTATCGGTTATGATTGGAAAGGCATCCAGCACAAAGAACACTATCGTTCTAATCCCCCCATATTTTCTTACAAGATCTATTATAACGGCTCCCATGAAGACCTCAGAAAAGGCACCAAACCTTATGTGTCAATACTCAATCTTATATAAATCTTCAGTCTTGCCAATTATCATGTTTTGGACGCTTATTGCACTCCGCTTCAATGAACTATGGCAAGGCTAGAGGAAATACCTCTTGAGGTCTTGTGGAATATTATATCGCACTTTGAAAAAAAACCAATCTTTCTCAGAACGCAGTTCTACAACAAAGATGAGCTCCAGCCATCGAATCGGATATCAAACCTAAACGATACGAGAATTTCTGCTCGAGATGTGCATTCTCTGGCCTTGTCTAGTAAGACAATGTTTCTCAAACTCTGTGGCTCGTCTATCTGGAGCTTCCACGACAGTCGGTTTTGGTACGCACCTAAAGAAGCCTTTAAAGAACTGAAAGTCCTATCTCTGCAAAGCCATCAAGATATAAACCATTTCAGAGGAGCATTTTCCAAACTTGTGTTACCAAGTCTTGCGCGGATTGTTTTAGGCCACTTACTCCCTGAAGAGTTCATTGCGGACCTGGCGCACAAGCTCATCAATAACGGTGATCTTGCAAACGTTAACGTGACGTTCATTAAAACCAAAAAGTGGAATACTGAATTGATTCCTAAATCCTTCTACTCTAAAGTCGACCATCTGGTAATTGCCCCGGATCTGCAAATCAAAGGTAGAAACTTCAAAACAGTCATCAACGGTGCCTTCACAAACGTTGAGTCCTTACAATTCTACCAATCTATAACAAGACAAGAGTATGCCGAGGACTGTTCATGGAAAGTCAAACGGCTGTATTACGATGTGCTCAAATCAAGTATTGGTACTCTGCGAAACATCAAAATTGACTTTTATTCTGTGTACCAGCCATTGTCTCCTAATCTTGCCTATTTGCCATATATCACAAATTACTATGGGGACTTTGCACACCTGAATCAGCGAAATCCGCCAATATACCTGAAAAAACTGCACTTGTTGATTCGCGCTTCTTTCCAATGGCACTGGAGTTCTTTAACACTAAAAAATGTCAAGGAGTTGGCAATCACAAGCGTTCATGATAAAGGAATCAGCACTTATCGCCATTGTCTTGAGCATTTTCTCAGCCTTTGTCCTAATGCTAGATCGTTTGGATTAGTCACTTTGAGCTCTGTGGAGAACATCAATATGATTTGCCGATATATCAGAAATAATCCAAGGAGACTGGACAACCTCGAGCTCAGTCTGGCACCAGCACCCCATTATACTTACGAGACTTTATACGAAACGTTTTATGACCCTTCCAAAGTAGACTATTTAATTGGTCAATTAATGGATACCAAATGTCCAAGCTACATTCAAACACCAAGCTGGATAAACCAAGAGTCCGTCAAATTTGATACGCTTCGAATCCAAATGTCTCAGCGGGAAACAATTTGTTCGGATACTTTGTACAAACTTGCGTCGGTAGGTATAGTAGCGATTTTGGAACTTGTAGCCTGCGATTTGAAAATACTTCCAGTCCCATTGACCTATGATGAGTTGTATCGTCCCATCAATCAAAATCGAACGATACATACTTCTGGCCAAGACCTCGAATATCTATCTCTGTCTGAAAGGAGATCGAGGTTTTTGCCCAAAGTTACCCCTACTCACCACCGCCGACATCTTTCTCAAATAGACCGGGCGACTTATTGGCATACTCGCCCAAAAGACCTTTTGGATCAATTCATGGAGCCGAAAGAAGATTTTGGAGCCGCAGTCTTTAGTCATGAAGTTTTTGAAGGTTTGGTCGTTGGCGATAGGGAAGCATATAGATTTGATTTAGATGACATTAGATTGAATGTTATTGAAAAACATAGAAATACAAGACTGGAGTAGGTATTGAGACCAATGCCTTCGTGAAAATTCAGCATTAACAATTTTTAACAAAGACGTTTGCTTGTGCTCATATAATGAAGTACTTAAATACTGTGTATATTCTTAATAATGAATTTGTAGACAAATATTATCACAAACATGACATGCCAATCTTCGTTGTCAAATCTACCAATTGAGCTTTTGGCGCTCATTATATCAGAGCTGGATAAGCCTCTGCTTGACGGACATGTCTTTTCTAATCATGATCGAAAATTTGAAAAAATATGGTACACCGGATTCTCCATAACACAGGACTTAAGAGCTCTTGCACTAGTTAGCAAAATCATATATTCCAAGGTACGAGTGGTCACAAATGAGTTCTCGCAAAAGATAGTTTGGAAGATACCCGACACACACTCTCGAAGCACACTGAAGAAATCAACTCAGAGCAATGATGTCCAATACATCCAGGGAAGACTGAGCAAAGAACATTTGAGCCTAATAGATCGTCTCGTTCTTGGACCTGATATCTCAGACACTGACCTCCAGAAGATAGCATTCATATTACTGGAAAACAAATCTCAGTATGCCATCAGAGTTACTCTTGTTAAAACCAAGGTATGGGATGCTTCAGCGCTACACAACGACTTTTACTCATTAGTTGACCATCTAATCCTGTCTCCAAGCCTAATGATAACAGGCAGTTTCAACGCATTGCACCAGTCATTCACCCGTATTCGGCATTTCCATATTTATGAAGACCTACATCAGAGCCCGAAAACTACGGGTAGAAGAAATACAAAGTCAGCCTTGCAGCTGCACAGCAGCATTTTAAACAATAACACTCATTCACTAAGAAACTATACAAACGACTGGATTTACGGGAGCCATGGAGTTATACCGGGTCGTGCAATCAGAATCACCAGAATTTCTGGCCATTTATTTCAGTTTCATCGTTTCAACATGGCACGGTTTTTGACCGACATTCACATAATTATTAGCGATAACCTGCCAGTTACATACTCTGAGCTCACTACGACCAATCTATCGAAATTGACACTGACATTTTTGTATTCAAGTCCAGAGCATTACGAACGGCAGTTCAAGATGATTGGGAGAATATGTCCCAATACACACAATATTGAAATGCATACTTGTAACACCGCTGCTAATATGAACTTTATATTATCGTTTATTCAGTCACGCCCAATGATGGAAACTTTATCGATATCGCTTTTACCGAGCATTCCGAGTAATGGAATGCTTTCTGTTGAGAAGGTCCTTTCCAGTTTGGCTACTATTGAGCATCATATCGAAGGGTACTCGCCAGCAAAACTATTAACTTTGCGGGAGACTGAACTGCCGCCTCTTGTCAGTCTTCGTCGCCTACGAGTTTACATTCCAGACGTGTGCAAAATCAATTGCATTCCGCTATATGAGCTGGCACATAGCGGGTTTGTTAGGCTATTGGAAATAGTTTCCAGCACTCCAGAGCTACGAATTGAAAACACTTTTATGCGATACAAAAATTTTTGTGGGACTCGCTATGGGATAGTAAACGAGCTTGGTGGAGATCCCATACTGTCATCAGAGAACGTTTTCAATGCCTATCCAATGGTGTACAATCCAGCCGAGCTACGCGGGGCATTTGCCAATCTGTCAAACGACGGCGACAGGGCGAATGGCCAGTCCAATTCTGAGGACGAGCTTTCGACGTTTCACTCTCGGGATTTAGCAGATGATATGCCTATGATCACCAAAGAGCTGGATATTGTGGGCGTAGTAGATTGTCCATTTTCGTACGTAGATAGAGTTGAGAACAGCTATGGGAAGAGAGAAACGGGCAGCTATGACGACATCTTTGCGAGTATATTGGCCAGTCCAGTTTTTATGAATGGAATTGTGACTGAGAAAAGGATTCACAGATTCAACATTGATGGGATTGGCAGAAGGGTATTTGCACGATATTGCATTTAGAATCAGTTTTGAGATTCTCTCAATTCTGAAGTCCATTCTGAAGTCCATTTTGAAGCAAAGTCTTCTGAAGCGTCAAGTTGTATGGCCACCAGCTTAAGCATCGTCAGATTAGATCTGAAAGTTTAAAGTGGTATTTTTAGGTTTTAATTTCTTTTTTCCTCTGGTTGACTTAGCTATATAAACCTTGGTAGTCACAAACTTAAAGTTGCGGGCAAAAGCGAGCTAAACTGTATATGGAAAAATCATAATGCAAAGTTTAAATTGTAGTTTGTTTTGAAGTCTGTTCTGGAAATGTGACTGGACCAAATTATTCAGGACGGAGCGGAATAGACAGGGTCTGTTCTAGGGCTGGAGCAGGGTATAACGGTAGAACGGTAGAGCTGTAGAGCGGTAGAATGGTAAAACGGTAAAACGGTAAAACGGTAAAACGGTAGAACGGTAAAACAGCAGAAAAGCAGAAAAGCAGAAAAGCAGAAAAGCAGTGCTATATAACGGTAGACCGCTGCAATTGAGCTCCGTCATTTAGCCAGTTCTTCACCACTCTGCAAACGCCGTCAATACCTACCTACCAGCGGTCCATGGTGCACTTGTTCATGTAGCCAAATGAATCAGTTCTCATAGGTCTGGTCTCGGGCTAGATCTGCCTACTAGTTTCATTGCAGCTATTGTCTCCATCCTATACCTTGATAGTCCTTGGCTTTTTTCAGTGATTCCTTTATAAAACCAGTTCCTTTAGCTCTCATTCTTCAAACATCCAAACCATCGCTCCAGGGCCGACTACATCATGAAGATAAGCTCTATTCTACTGCTGTCTGGGTCAAGCACCGTGATCTCAGCACAGTCAAACACAATTACTTCGGCACCTACACAAACCACTGCTATTACTAGCTGCCATTTCCACGGCGCTACTCAATTATGTATCGATGGTAACGGGAATGAAGGCTATATCCAGCCTGCACCTACCAACACTGAGAACGCTCCTGCCCAATACACTGGATGCCATCAACACGACTCAGAAACATTTTGCAAATCTGGTGATCTGGAGGTCGAGTTTGTCCTGGAGTCTTCTGAAGACCAAGAAGACCATGACCATAGTGAGACTGCTACCAATCAAACTACTGCCGTTACTTCTTGTCACTTCCATGGCGCTACTCAAATTTGTATTGATGGTAATGGCCAGGAAGGAATCATTACTCCAGCACCTACAAACACTGAAAATGCACCTGCCCAATATACTGGATGTCACCAACATGACGCAGAAACGTTTTGTAAAGATGGTGAAGTAGAAGTTGAATTTGTACTAGAGTCTGAAAGTCACGATGAGCATGATCACGATCATGAAAGTGGTAATTCCACTGCTACTTCTACTGTTCAAACCACCGCTGTTACCTCTTGTCATTTCCATGGCGCTACTCAAATTTGTATTAATGGTAATGGACAGGAAGGAATTATTACTCCAGCACCTACAAACACTGAAAACGCACCTGCTCAATATACTGGATGTCACCAACATGGCTCAGAAACGTTTTGTGTAGATGGTGAAGAAGAAGTCGAATTTGTATTAGAGTCTGAAAGTGAAGAAGATCATGACCATGATCATGACCATGAGAATAGTAATTCCACTGCTACTGCTACTGCTCAAACCACCGCTGTTACCTCTTGTCACTTCCATGGCGCTACTCAAATTTGTATTAATGGTAATGGACAGGAAGGAATTATTACTCCAGCACCTACAAACACTGAAAACGCACCTGCTCAATATACTGGATGTCACCAACATGGCTCAGAAACGTTTTGTGTAGATGGTGAAGAAGAAGTTGAATTTATTCTTGAATCATCAGAGGCTCATGGCACCGAACAAGCTTCAGCAACTGCTGCCGGACAAGCAACCGCTGTTACTGCTTGCCACTTCCATGGCGCTACTCAATTCTGTGTTAATGGAAACGGTCAGGAAGGAATCATCACCCCAGCACCTTCTAATACTGAAAATGCACCTGCTCAATATACTGGATGCCATCAACATGGCTCAGAAACATTCTGTAAAGATGGCGAAACGGAAGTTGGCTTTCTTGTAGAAAACGCGAGCACTTCAGCATCTTCTGAAGCTGCAACTAATGCTGAAGGTGTCTCATGTCATTTCCACGCTGGTGTTGAGCATTGTGTAGACGCAGAGGGCAATACTGTTGAAAGCACCTGTGAATATGTCCCCAGAGATAGAAACATTGGACTTCGAATTGGATTGTTATTCGCTATGCTTGCAGCTGGAACTATTGCAGTTGCACTTCCATCAGTCATTACTCTTTTGACCAAGATTAGCACTGAAGGAAGTTTCTTCACAATCATGAAGCAGTTTGGCACTGGTGTTATCATGTCCACTGCTTTTGTCCATTTGTTGACTCATGCTCAGCTGCTGTTTGCTAACAAATGTATTGGAAATTTGAAATATGAGAGTACGACAACTGCAATTATGATGGCAGGAATATTTGTTTCGTTTGTACTTGAATATGTGCTTTCAAGAATTATCTACAGTCGACAATCTTCTATTTCACCCTCTGTAGATGATGAGCTTGAGAAACCAGGTGCTTCTCCTACTCAGAACCACATGCATACTCATGCCTACGATATTGCCAATACAGAAGACAAGATCAGTATCTTAATGATGGAGGCTGGTATTATTTTCCATTCCATATTGATTGGTATCTCTCTCGTGGTTGCTGGTGATTCAGGTTTGATTACACTATTCATTGTTATTCTGTTCCATCAGATGTTTGAAGGGTTTGCTCTTGGTTCTCGTATTCCTGCCAACTTTTCAATGATTTCCAAAATCATAATCTGTGTGTGTTTTGCAATCACCACTCCAATTGGTATGGCCATTGGTATTGGCGTCTTGGATCAGTTCAACGGAAACAATAAGAGTACTGTGATTGCACTGGGCACTATCAATGCATTTTCTGCTGGTGTTTTAGCATGGACAGCCATTGTCAATATGTGGGTTCATGATTGGATTAATGGAAAGCTGAAAAATGCTTCTGCTCTTGTCACAATCTTATCCTTAATATCATTGATTGCTGGTATGATTTTGATGAGTTTCTTGGGCAAATGGACTTGATGCTTCATTTATGTTGATTGTTATTTAGATAAAATTCTGTAATTGTTTTAATATTAATTTAGTTCCTTATTTAGTTCCTGCAGTTATCACCTTTCTTAATTCTTGCAGTATTTCTTCTGAAGGACAGCAAATGGTACTCTGATATGAATCAAGGTGCTGGATTGCAAGAAACTTCAGCAAAACACTGAAATTAGTATGATCCCGTAGCCCTTGAAGTCGTAAACTTTCATCGTAAGCTCAGTTGGGTACAAACCAGAAAACATAGGGTTACTGAATTCTCCCAACTATATTGATCCAAAGTATCACAAACATTCTCTTCCTCCTACACAACACCATTTCTCCAGACATTCTGTGGAGTAACTCAATTCATTAACAAATCTCAAATGTTGGAATCTCTGGTAGCTTCTCTACTGAACCGGTTTCTTGTAAGTAGTGCCCAATGCGCTAAAACCTTGGAGCACAATGCTAACTCAGATTGTAGGGCAACTATGTGTGTAACACCTGTGAATACCACTTTGCAGCTCTCAACTAACAATCTTAGGTCGAAAACTTTGATCCAAAGCAATTGAATATTGGCATTTGGAGTGGTGATGTCTGCCTGAAAAACTTAGCACTGAAAAGAGAGGTATGTTGATCTGCTGAATCGATTGCTTGTGGTGCTAACTCCGACAAAAGGCCCTTGATCAACTGAAGTTGCCACTGGACATCGTCGACGGATATCTTGGAGAACTGGTAATGCAAATTCCCTGGTCAAGCTTGAAAAACAAACCAGTCAAAGTTGAAATCAAAGATGTGTTTCTAATTGCTGCTTCAAATTTTGACTCCTTTCAATCAGACCCTGACGAGGATGAGCGACGCGCACTAGCCGTGAAGCGAGCGCAGCTTGAAAAGTTTGAGCTGAAATCTGAAGCTTTGGCTCTGACCCCAGAAGATGTCAAGAAACAGCAAAGTTTTACTGAAACTCTTGTCAACAAAATTGTCGATAACCTCCAAATCACCATCAAGAACATCCATGTGAGATTTCAGCATCCGTCAAAAAATCATCCTTTTGCGTTTGGCTGTGTCTTGCAAGAGCTGTCTGCTGTATCAACAAACTCGGACTGGGAACCTGCATTCATACAATCTTCAATCATTACTCACAAACTAGTCACTCTCAAATCACTTGCATTCTATTGGAACTCTGATACCACTCATGTTGATAACGTTGGCTCGTCTTTTATGGCAGATAGTGTAAAACACATCCAGCCTGAATTTCAGTACCTCATAAATCCAGTATCGGGAATTGGACATGTCACTCTTAACAAAGATCCTACCGCACCGACTACTCAAGCTCAATTGATTTTCGACAACTTTGGCTTTGTCATTGACAGTGATCAATATAGAGATATATTGCAAATTGCAGAGGTTATAAGGCGATTCAATCTTTGCAAGGAATACGTTCGTATTAGACCTACCATTAAAGTTGCTAAAGATCCTGCGCAATGGTTCAGATATGCTGGAAAAGTCATATTAAACCAAGTACATACAAAACGGAAGCAATGGACTTGGGAATACGTTTTAAAGCGACGAGAGGATCGGCTGAGATATATTGAATTATACACGAAGGGCATTAGCACGCTGATGGGACCTGAACTAGAAGAGTTTAACGATTTGGAGACTAGATACACATGCGACGATTTAAAATTCATAAGACAGCTAGCAAAGGCTGAAATGAAGAAAAACCAGCTTAAAGCCGCTCCTGTTCCTCAAGTAACCCAATCTTGGTCATCTTGGATTTGGGGGTCATCTGGAACCACTGATACTAAGGAAATAGCAGGAGAAAAGATTACTGAGGAACAGGAACAGCATTTCTACGAGGCAATTGAGTGGGATGAGCAACATGCTATGGACGCAGATTCACCAAATTTGAAGATATCTGCAATGCTCAATCAAGGAAGCTTTTTGATTAAGAATTCACCTCGTGATCCAAAACTTCACGATGTTCTCAATATTCTTTTCGATGGATTAAAGCTTGACGTTGATCTCCGAAGTGGTGGAGAATCATATTTGGCTGATTTATCCCTGAATGAATTAAGAATCGACGATGGCACGCCAGATGCTTTATTCAAACAAGTTGTCACAGTTAAGCCAATATCAACTGAAATCATTCCGGAAAGCACACCAGCCGATAATTCTGGAGAGTTTTTCCGACTGACCTACGAGCAAAATCCAATTGATGGACAAGCTGATTCTAACCTCACAATCAATACTAAGAGTATCACGGTATTCTATAATAAAACGGTCATTGAAAATGTCACTAGGTTTTTCTCTCCATCAAAGTCGCATTCTCATACCATTGATGCTCTTTTAAATGTTGCTGAGAAAACAGTTGACGACTTCCGAAATTACACAAAAATGGGATTAGAGCATGCGATTGAAAAGCACAAAACCATCAACCTAAAGTTGGATATTCAGGCTCCCTTGATAATTGTGCCACTCGATACAAACAGTTTTTCATCTCCCTGTGCCATATTAGATGTAGGACACATCAATGTCGAAAGCCATCTTGCTGATAAAGATATCATTGAAAAAGTGCAGAACAAAAACGAAGCAGAAAATATCAAAATTTTAGAATCTCTGGTTTATGATAAATTTAATGTTGGATTACGGAGCACCCAGTTCTTAATTGGTGCCAATTTGAGAAATACGATGCGTCAACTTACAAGTGGAAGTATTGATGCTTCTTGTACCGTGTTGGACAAATTGAATTTAGATTTTCTAGTCGAGATATCTATTATTCCTGACGTCCATAATATTACAAAGTTTAAGGCCTCTGGAAATCTACCTGCGTTCATTGCGTCAATATCTGATGCACAATATCATTTGTTGATGAAAATAATTGATTCCAGCATTCCCAATTTGAATTTTGATTTTGAAGAGAGCGATGACGAAGATGACGATACTATTGCTATTGATTTAAGGCCAGACAACACAGATAATTATCAAGAAATTGATTATGATGATATCGAAACATTGAAGGCTTCGTCAATGAATTTAGGTGCAACTAATCTGCTTGACTTTAATTTCATTATTGATAATGTTGGTGTCACATTAAACAGATGTATCTCTGATGAATCACTTGAGAGGGAACCTGTGATTGATTTTTTACTTCATTCTTTTAAAGTTGACATGAATATTACCAGTGAAAAATTATCGTTGAGATCTTCGTTAAAAGATATTTCAATATCAGATCACATTCAAAAGATTGAGTCAGGTGAATTATCGAAGATTATTACTTCTTATGGAGGTGCAAGTAGCGACAATGAAGCCAATCTTTTGCAACTAAACTATTGCAGAGAGAACTCCTCTGGTGATCAAACAATAGATTTGGTACTTTCGACTCTGACGTTTGTAATTACTCCGAAGACTATATTGACTTTGATCGATTTCGCTAGAGTCACTTTTACCGAGCCAGAATCTTCTTTCAAGTCTACTAGTGTTAATATTGAAACCCCTAACACTTCAGACTTGCCAGTATCAAGTGCAGCGATATCCCCTAATCAAGCACAATCTCAAAGTTCTGAGGGTAAAATTAATTTACAAATTGAGCTGAACTCAATTGTTATCGTGCTTAATGATGATGGTCTGAAATTAGCTACATTAAAGCTTGAACAGGCCTACTCTGATCTTATAATGCACAATGATGATTTATCAGTTAACGTGCGACTTGGATATCTTTCTTTAAGAGATGTATTCAAGCATCAATTAGTAACGTTGAAAGGTAGCAGTTTAGCTGACTTCAGATATCAAACTGATAATACTTCTGCTCCTTACAACTCAAATATCTATTTTAGGGCTGGATCTCTCTGTATATCCATGTTTGAAGAGCCTGTTTCTAAAATTATGGCATTTGCTTCTAGATTTGCTCAGATGAAAAAATTCTATGACGCAGCAGCATTAGCAGCTGTCAATAGAGCGAAGCAGATTGACAACCCCGGAGAAATAAAGTTCGATATCCTCATATCCACTCCGATCGTTATTTTCCCTCAACCAAAATCAGTGAAAGCTCCAACATATGATACTATTACTGCAAATCTTGGAGACATCTTTGCGAGAAATGAATTCAGTTCTGAAGGAACTAGAATAATTGCGGGAATTCGTTCTATTCGACTTTCTTCAGAAATTTCAGATATTCCATTAGACATCATTAAAGACCTAGATCTAGCATTCGATATTTTGATGAATTCTGCTACTGGTAGTAATGTGGTAAAAGGTCTGTTAACCGAATTTAACATGAAGTTGACAGAGTTGCAAGTGTCATTATTAATGGATCTTAGCTCTTCAATATCAAAAATGTTTTCATCAGATTCTGGATTAAAACAATCTGAAATAACTGAATTGGGTCAAGAACTGGGTCTTGAAGGTAACTTGGAAGCTTTAGGATTATTGGGAGACTCTGACTTTGCAACTTCTTCCCCAGCCGGCGAAGACAAGTTGGATTTAACGTTTGTTGCTCAAAAATTATCTGTTTCTTTGTACAATCACACTAAAGATGTCAAAAATAATGAAGAATTAGAGGACTTTGGGCTAACAACAATATCATTACATGAAACAAACTTGTCTTTGCTTATGAAAGGAAATGGTGATATTTTCAATGATATTACAGTCAAATCTCTCACGGTTCATGATACAAGAAAGGTGAAAGACAATAAATTTACTGAAATTATTCCAAACTCACATTCTGTGAATACTGAGAGTACGAACCAATTCTTCAGCAATATATCTCTGACAAAAAAGAGTGAAAGGAAAAAGTTACTGAAAGCTGAATTGGTAATTTCAGATCCAACTGTAAACCTTGCCTTTGATTATCTCATTGCCTTGAAACTTTTTTTTGACGAAGTGCTACCCGCAACACCCGATGACCAGAAAGATCAACTTGAGCTACAAACTATCGAGGAAGGTGATGAGTATGCTTCTGCTAACATTGCCTCTGCTTCAGTTTCTGGCTCTTCAAAACTAGAACTTGAGTATAGTGCAAAACTCACTGGAGCATCTATTATTCTTCTGGCAAATCCAGTTAGAAGTAATACTGAAGCAATAGTATTCAGAGTTGAACGTTTTTCAGTTGGCCAGCTGAATGAAGTTATTCAAGCTAAAATATCAAATGTCGGAATGTTCCTTTGCCGGATGGATAAATTTTATGAAAACAGATTACGAATAATTGATGACTTTTCTGTTAATACAGTTTTAGGATTGATGGGAAATTCGGGAATAATTTCCAAAGTCAACGTTGCTTGTGAACCGTTGGTTCTTCGAATTTCTGTGAGAGATATTGCAATGGTTATGGGCATTTTCAATAAAGCAACCGAATTAGCTTCAGCTTCACAACAAATTGCTGCCACTTCATCACCAAAAGCTGTTGATAATAGCGATACAAAATCCATCACGTCCCAGAATTCTCTAAATTTAATTCGAAGACGGTCGAGCATTGCTAAAGATCGTCGTGCTTCAGCTGCAAGTCAAAAAATGTTTGTGAGGGATCTTTTTGAAGAACAGCACCTTATTGCTGAGTTTGATGGTCTTAGATTAGTCTTGGTAGGAGCACTTCAAGAAGTGCCAATGATGGATTTATCAGTGAAACCATTTACTGTGACTGCCCGGAACTGGACTTCAATGAGAAGCTTTCTTGCAACAACTGAAATTCAGTGTGGTGGTTTAATGTATAGCTATGAGAAATCTGCCTGGGAGCCTCTATTTGAGCCTTGGTCATTCACTGTTGAAGCAAAGAAAAAGGATCCAAAAGGTCAAATGAAAGTAGAAGTTAAATCCAATGATAAAGCAGAAATAACTGTTACTTCATTGACATTTGGAACTATCCAGAGAGCTCTCAAAGTTCTTACGGAAGAGACCGCGACTATAAGTGGAGACCGTGATAGTGCATCATTGTACTCGATTGTGAATCAGACTGGTTACGATATTGAAATCTGGGATGACGGATACAGTGACAGTAAAGGGAAGAAAAATAAGAGAACCTACATTAAAGAAGGAGATGTTGTATCTTGGAACTTTGAAGACTGGCATAAAATGAGAGAGAATCTTGGAGCTGATGCGCAAAAGAGTGAACTTGGTATTTATATGAAAGATTCGCCATTTTCTGAGCTTCGAAATGTTTCAATTGCAAAGATCCATCAGAAGCTCTATAAGTTAGAGGGTGATATTCCTGGTCAGCTAGTTTGTGAGGTACAACTAACTTCTTCCGACAAACGAGTTTACCTTAGAGCACCCTTAACATTTGAAAATAATACTCAAGCGCCTATTCTCCTGTCTATTAATCCTAAAAATCCCAATTCTCGATATTGGGTAATCCCACCTGGAAATTCACGGTCTGTTCCAATAGCTCATAGTGCTCTTTCCCCAGTGTATATTAAACCTGAAGCCAAGTATCGGTTTGGATGGAGTGTTAATCCCATTGACTGGAATCAACTATTTGGCGGTCCTAAATCTATTCAGTGTGTGTCGGATGATAATAGCTCTGTGAAATACTTCATTCAGGCGTCATTTAAGGATCATCGTTTGATCACTAAATCTAAGGCTCCCACAGACCAGTATCCGTGTAACATCAAAGTTATTTTGACTCCTCCAGTACAAATAACGAATCTTTTGCCATTTGATATGTCATATAGGATTTATGACAAGAGTACAGGACGTGATTGGAAAAACAAACTGAAACATGGAGAAACTAGCGCTGTTCATGTTGTAGAACCTTCAAGACTTCTACTTCTCAGTGTTAATTTGGACAAAGACGTGGGATATGAACGTTCTGACTTTGCTGTTATAAATTCACCATCTTCCACCAGCGAATTTCCTCGAGAATATAAAGTTGTGTGCAGATCTCCTACTGATGGCCAGAAACTAACCTTAAAACTTCATTATGAGTATGTACTGCTCCGTCCGGTTTATTATTTTTATTTTGCTGGCTAACCACTATTGAATACAGAAAAGAGGCGAAGCGAAATTCATTTTGCAGCGTTCAAATTTATGCTCCATATCTGCTGCTGAATAGAACACAGTTGGATGTTCATCTGAAGACCCGTAGTAATTCTGCAATTTCCAAAATTGGTGATACGGTCTCAGATGCTCATATTCAAAACAGTAAGTTGCGATCTTGGTTAATCTTTAAAAACGAACTCTAACATTATCTAGAAAATCAAAAAGTGGGGATTCCCAAGATGTGGTCATTTGAAAACGACTCTGCCAGCAATCGTGTGAGTTTAAAAGTTGGAACATCGCAATACAGCAGGCCATTAAGTTTGGACAATGTTGGTAAACACTCCGAGCTTGCAATAAAATCTGAGAAAGGTAACAAGTCAATATACTTGGGTCTCCATGTCAAGGAAGGTGAAGGAAAATATCGATTAACAAAGATTGTTATGTTGGATCCTCGTTTTATCATTTGTAACGAACTTCAAAGAACTATTTTTGTTCTCGACCAAGGTTCTGATGATATTTTTGAAGTTTCTCCCGGTTCTCTATTCCCAATTCAATTCTTAAATGACATTAATAAGTGTCAACTGGTTGTATCTTTTGACAAGAAGCACTGGTCTGCCCCATTTAATGTTGAGAATGTGGGTTCAAATCACTTAAGAATGTGGGATAACTCGGCTTCCCATATTGATCTTCTCAATATCAATATTTCAATGACTGGAGCATCTTTATATATCCGAGTCGAAGATTCTAGTACGTGCTGGCCATACTCCATTCACAATACTACAGGCCACACTTTTACGGTATATCAAACTACTTCTCCTGAAGCACCAGAACTGAAGCCTGCTGAATATGAAGTAGCACCTAATAGTGTTATTCAGTATGCTTTTGATTACCCAGTCTCTTCTCTTAAAGAACTTGTGGTATCTACCAATGGCTCTAAGAGAAATATCCAATTTGCTGAAATTGGTCCTTTGGAACCCTTAAAGATAAGCAACGAGAACGAACCTCCAGTTGTATTTGATTTAAGTGTGGTTGCTGATGGTCCGCTAAAAGTTCTTGTTATTGCGCCCTATGATCCTATTACAAGTCTTTACAGTGTCAATTCTAGTTGCAACAAACCTGGATCCAAGATAACAGTTGCAAAGAAAGAAAAAGATGAGGGTGCGGTATCCTTACTTGTGAAAGTAAAGCTTGCTGGATTTGGTATATCATTGATTAACAAAAATATGAAGGAGCTCTTTTACGTGACTATCGACGATTTAAGATTGAAATATCGAGTTTCTGAGATCTATGACACTTTCACGTTGAAATTGAAATGGGTTCAAATCGATAATCAACTATTAAATTGCGTCTATCCCATTTTGCTATATCCTTCGGTATTAAGCAAAGATGAGAAAGAATTGAAAGAACACCCTACATTTTCTTGTTCCGTATCTCGAGTTCGAGATGATTCTTATGGCGTGGTTTATATCAAATATGCTACATTGTTGTTACAACAAATCTCATTACAAGTCGATGAAGAACTGATTTATGCTTTGGTTGATTTTATTGAAGCATACGAAAACTCAATTACCAAGTCTCCTGATATGCTTTGCCCTGCAGTATTAAGTATACCATATCCAAAAAATGAGGTCTCTGGGGATAATTTGTATTTTGAGTTATTACAAATTCAACCCGCTCAAATGGATTTATCATTTGTTCGAACTTCTGATCTTTCAGAAGATAGTGGCAGAACAACGTCTCGGAATCCAGGAATGTACTTTTTCAATGTTCTAACTATGGCACTTGGTAATATCAATGATGCCCCAATTCGTCTGAATGCTTTGATTCTTGAAAATGTTCATATGCCAGTACCATCTTTGGTTAATTCTATCAACACTCATTACAGTGAAGATCTGTTTGGCCAAATTTACAACGTATTAGGTTCAGCTGATTTCCTTGGAAACCCTGTTGGGCTATTCAATAATGTCAGTTCAGGTATTATGGATCTTTTTTACGAGCCTTATCAAGGATTGATCATGCACGAAAGTCCGTCAGAATTTGGAATTGGGCTTGCAAAGGGAAGTTTGAGTTTTCTGAACAAGTCGGTGTTTAGTATCACAGATAGTTTTACAAAATTCACTGGTAGCATATCCAAAGGCCTGTCTTTTGCTACTATGGATAAAAACTATCAGTCCCGACGAAACATCAACCGTGCGAGAAACAGACCTTCTCATGCCCTTGCTGGTATCAGCACTGGTGCGAACTCCTTTGTTGATGGTATAACTAGTGGATTTACTGGGCTGGCAACTGCACCAATTGAAGGAGCAACTCGTGATGGCGCCAAAGGATTTTTCAAAGGGCTTGGTAAAGGAATAATTGGCTTGCCAACAAAGACTGCAATTGGAATTTTGGATATGGCAAGTAACATGAGTGAAGGAGTTAGGAATACCACTACTCAAGGAGGAGAGAAGTCAATTAAGCGAGTAAGACCTCCACGATATATTTTGCCAGATGGTATTATCAGACCTTATGATTTGGAAAGATCAGAAGTTCAAATTTGGCTTCAAGCTGCAAACAACGGACAATTTTATGATGATACATATTTGTCGCATGTTATGTTGGATAACCAAAAGTCAAAAGTGGTTATTGTTACTTATAGCAGAATCTTCCTCTTGAACGTTGCGAGCTTGACAACACAGTGGGCTGTTCCTTTCGAGAACATTAAGTCGATTACAATGGAGACAACAGGCTTAGAACTTGTTTTGAGAAATGGATCAAACGGACCGTTTATACCATTACCAGTTCCTGACAAAAGAGCTTCTCTATACAAGTCATTAGAAGTTGCTGTTGTTTCATTCAATGATCGAGGTGATGGTAGGTAATTTAAGTCTTTTATATATTATATTTGGTTATGAATAAGTGTGAATATAAGTTGTGTCACAATTACCTATTTTGGAACTACTATGGCAATAACAATTTTTTTACTACAATCCAATCACAAACAAGGTCGGAAGATTCTGATAATTGGTAAAAAGGTCACGATTGTCCATTATTCTCTTATACTATTTTTTTTTTTTTTTCTTATTTTTTTCTTAATTTTTTCTTATTTCTTATATTCAAAGCTGGTTTGGTTATCTACTGGATTTGTTAGACAAAAAGAACAACGTAGCAAGTATTGAACTAAACCTAACCCTGTATGTAAGTGTTTAGACAGCGAAAAAGTAAAAAGTAAATCTAAACTCCTTCCTTTCTTTTGGTATTTCATAGTATCACTCAATTCCATCAGAACACTGGTAAAATGCAGTTTACTCTGTCGATTCTGAGCTTATTGATAGCTCTTTGCATCAAGCAAGTATCGGGCTTCCACTTCTATTTGGGCGGTGACGCTGCTCCTGAACAATGCTTCTATCAAGATTTGCACGAAGAAACCGTCTTAGCCAGTAAGTATGGGCTTGTATTAGCTGTTGAACCGTCCTAACTCGTTTATATAGCCAAACACCACGCTATGGAGCTTGATGCTGCTACCGGTCAATTCACTCGTCCTTCTTCTCTTTACCTCCAAGTCACTATCGAGGAAGTGTTTGACAATAACCACCGAGTGTACTCTCAAAAGCTGGAATCTATTGGAGATGCTACTTTCACTGCTTTTGACAGTGGTGAGCACAAGATATGCTACCGCGCCATGTCTGGAGGCTGGTTCCATCCATCCAAGGTCAAGGTGTTCCTCGACATTGCCCGTGGTAACGGAGCCCATATCGACTCCTCCAACTCCAAGAAGCTCAATTCCCTTGCTGACCGTGTCAAAGAAATCAACTCCAAAATGGAGCATATCAAAGAAGAACAGCATTTGATGCGTGAACGTGAGGCCAGCTTTAGAGATCAATCCGAATCCACCAATTCCAACACCATCAAATGGACAATTCTCCAAATCATTTGTCTCGGTGCTACTTGTGCCTGGCAACTCCATCATCTTCGTGGATTCTTCATGAAACAAAAGCTCGTATAAAAACTACATTTTCTCATTCAGCTCCAAGTCTATATATTCTTTTTTTTTTCCCTCTTTTTATGTGTATTGTATAATTATCTGGGGTTGGGTTAATATTTATTTGATTTCTTACAGGCTCTAATTTTCTTTCCACTTACCTCTCGCTGTTCTACGATAGAAGTTGGTGTTTGCAGTTCTAGCATCAAGTTAATATGGCTGTAGATGATAATGGAATTGAAGTCTCTGGTGATGCAGATTTACCTTCCACTGGAGTATCTCTAGGTGAGGATTTGGTTTCGAATGACACTGAAGTCTCTGGCTATTTACCTTCCAATGGCACTGAAGTCTCTGGTGATTTGCCTTTAAATGGTGTCTCTGGCGATTTACCTTCAAATGATACTGAAGGCTCTGGCGATTTACCTTCAAATGACACTGAAGTCTCTAGTAAGACCAATTGACAAACCATCTTTTATTCTGGGCGAATCTAATTAATATTCAAGTTAGGGCTTCCAGCTATGATGGCGACTCAGATACCCCCTCGACTGTAGGAATGCTTGACCACCGGTTTACAACAAAGTTCAGTTTGACAAATTCGCACACGTTTGGCAGTTTCGACTCGTTCAGCGCTGGAACTACAGCATTGAAAGACCCTATTAGATGGACAAAACTGCGCAAGATATCCAATAGACTGTACTCTGAAGAGTTGGTAAACCAGTATGGCGAGCCTAGCTGCCTTCTTGCCAGCGCAATCATTGCCGTAGGAACTTCAAAAGGATATATATTGACCTTTGATTACCACCAGTCACTCAAATCAGTAATTGGTCAAGGAACGAAAGCTACGCGATGTGGAGCAGTTACTTCGCTCGCTGTTTCAGACGACTTTGCACATCTAGCTACAGGCTACTCAAGTGGACACATCTTCACTTGGGACCTCGCCAACCCCAAACATTATCTCATCCACATATACCCTCACACTGTGAATAAAAAGCTAGATGGTCATATCGCAGGTACTCCAGTCATTTCTTTGAGTTTTTTGGGCAAACGCCATAGTGCTATGGTGTCGGGCGATACTAGCGGACTGGCTTTTGTTCATAATGTTACGAAGACTATTATAGGAAGACTGGTCAACACACAGAAATTGCTCGGAAGATATCCCCATATGATTCTCTACAAAGGCCCTGAATACAAGCCTAGCACTCTACTTGCATGCGAACTACAGTCTCATAACAAGTATGAGATTGATATTGTAGCTATCTTGACTCCTACAGTAATGCGATTAATCACCTTGGATCCATATCCCCAGGCCCAATTCAAAACTGGTCGTCCAGCTTCTGTCTCCTATTCTATGGGTCTTAGCGGATGTTTAGCATGGTATAAGGGCTCAAAAGGAACTGATCCACAACTAGCCTACTGCTGGTCAAATGTCATGACTATCATTGGAGTGCATTCTCGAAAATCAAAAGAAGGAGAGGTTATTCTAACCACCCGCGAGTCCAAAAGATATATCGGAGAGGAAGCCTTTGTGTCAGTTCAATGGATGAGTGACAAGATTATTGCTCTTTTAACCGTTACTCAGTTCTTGATTTTGGTAAACTATGATACCATGAAAGTCTCTACAACAGTAGATTTATCTGACAAACACATTATGCATTATGACTACTACTCCAAAGTTCTCGAAGATCTCAAATTCACAGATCCTATATCAGAAGTTTCATTGCCAGTCGTTCCAACCGACGCATTTTTTAATAGCGTAAAGGGAAGAAATGGAAAGCTGTTTGTTATGGGAGAGTTTGAGTTTGTGGTAGGATCAGTATCAAACTGGGCAGACAAGTTGCTGATTGCTATGGAGAAGGGAAATTATAACAAGGTAATAGAGCTTGGAATCAGCTACTATCTCGGATCCTACGATACAGCGGTCGTAGATCTTCCTGAAAATGATGATGAAAGAAAGCGACTTGTGATGAAAAATCTACCAGATATGATCATTACCGCCATTGTGCATTCTCTAAAAAGTGAGGATAAAAGTGAAGACGACAGTCAGAGAAAAGAGAAACTAGCAACATTAACTCAAAGCTGTTTAAAAGCATGGACAATAACTGGATCTGGAGGCCATCTTCTTGAGCAAATATACTCAGTCTATCGACAAAACATGAGAGTATCAGTTTTTTTCGAAGAGTTATATAATTTTTCTCCAGCCCAAGAACCAAAACTGGTTATCCCTACCAGCGTGTTTTCAGACATTGTGAAGAGATTCGCATCTGATCCGGGGTATCAAGAACGTCTGGAGTATTTGATATGTTCAGTTGACTCTAGGTCTTTGGATTTGGACCAAACAATTACCCTTTGTAAAGAAAACAAACTCAGAGATACGTTGATATTCATTTGGAATACTGTTTTCAATGACTACATTATGCCTTTTGTTGAATTTTTCGAACTGATGGATGAGAAGACAGTTGAGCAGCCGTCTAAGATCTACCCTTATATATCTTACATTTTAACGAATAGAGCGTATCCTACAGGGGAGCCACTTATGGATTTGACAAAACCACGAAGCTATGTTTATTTTTTTGTGTTTAACAAGTCTTACATTGCCTGGCCGCAACGTCAAGGAAAGATCGTTCGATCAAAAACTGTTTCTGGTAACGGAGAATATCCATATCTCAAGCTTTTGGTCAATCATGATAGCGCAGCCTTTTTTTCCGCTCTTAATGAAGCTTTCGAAGACTCTTGTTTGAACTTTGTTGATCAAACTTCTCACAACGAAAATGATCCAGCAATTATATTTTCTAACGATTTAGTTCGGCAAGATATCATTGATATTTTACTTAAAATCGAATGGCCGACTGCTGAAGTAAGGCGTAATCTGAATGTGTTTCTTGCCAGAAATTATCCAAAATATATTCAGTTTATAGAAATTTCTTCAGAAAGGCTGGATATCTTGCTTCAAGACTTATGTCTAGGAGCAACTGGAAATGCAAAGGCAGACTGTGAATTAGGGATTATGGCATTATTGTCTGTTCACAAACCTCAAAACTCTCAAGAAATAATTGCGCAGCTGAGAAAGTTGAAATTTTATGAACCGCTGCAATATCTTTTGAAGACAGAGGGTGACTTGCCAAATCTAATTTCACTAAAGTTAGAGATCAACAGTGATGATGGAATTTTACATTTAGTTTCAGAGGGCTTAAACAATAGCTACGATTCTCAAGATAAGGTTGAACAGCTGGTTGAAGAAAAGTTCTTGAAACTCGCTAGTATTGATGGATCTAGGTTTGCAAAGATTATAAATAAGCATAAGCCCGAGCTTCATGAAAATATTACAAAGTTGGATAAAGATGTTCAAAAGAGATATCTAGAAGGGTTGAAAAAGAGTAAAACTGGAATCCCTAAAAAATTTCAGAAAGTATATGAAAATCTCTTGTAATGAAATATAAAGCATGATCACAAACTCAATTTAGACTTGATATTAAACATTTTTCAAAAACCACAAACCAAATACTTTAAATCATGAAAATATTGAAGTCATTTGTATTGAAATGTCAATGTCATTGTACATTAAAAATCATAAATCAATAATGACTTTGAAAACATAAACAGAACACGCTATTTGTACTGTCTAATATTGGCAATACATATATAAACACTACAGTCTTTCGAATATTTATATATATAAATCACAAATAAAAAAATAAAAAAAAACTAAAAAACCAAGATCAAGATCTGTAATTCAGTCTGATCGTGTGGTGTTGCTTTCCACCATTTCAATTAACTATTTACATTGTGAAATGGATAAGGACGAAGATTCAACACTAGAATTGTCCAAACCATGCGATGCTTATTCTTTGGCAAGTTTGTCTACAATATCTTGTATTCCCTCGGATCTGCTCTCAGACTCGAGCTCTATAGGAGACAACTGGGTTTTTTACGATTCTCACTCCTCAGGCTTGGGAATTGATCCCTTGGACGACAGTGATATTTTATCGAGTATTGGAGATAGATCGCCTCTGGAAATTGACAAACAAACGTCTAAAAATTCCATACTGGAAAGCACGTCGATGAAAAACGTCCAGAGCATCAGCAAGCAGAAAGCACTAGATGCCAAAGTCAACGACCCAGAGTTCAAACTCCATCGACTTTTTTTCAATAACACTGCAACCAAAAATTTGAAAACAATTCTGTACAACTGTTACGGCGCCTACTCGAACAACACTCAGGTTCGTCATTATGATAGAGGATTGGTTTCGGCATCATCAAAAATTCTATTATTACTATCATCACCTTTATTTAAGATATTTTGAAAGAAATGGTCATTAGGAAGTGTGTTTGTGCATGTTTTAATATAGCTGTAGTTCAGTATTCCAGTAAGTCTCGGACAAACTCGAAACTCAGCCAACTGGCAGCCATGGAAGGAACGACTTTTAGTAGGTTTGCAGTAAGGCCCTTGTATAAGCCTTTGAAGCCCTCAGATTTGACGATAGTGGATAATGCATGCCATACTGAATTGTATTTGAATCCAAGCGAGTCCACAGAGACTACTTGGAAGCGTCTTCTCAGAACATCAAAAGGGTATGTGAGAGTCTGAGCAACAGCACCGGAAATAGCTCCAGATGCTAATTTGCCGAATGCATTTGGATCCGTAGCACCTTGTGGAATGAATAAGTCTCGAACATATTCGTAAACAGCAAAGTTTAGACCAACATAAGGAGCAACGCCCATTGTAGTAGGGATGATACCTCTGTATAAGCCATTCCAACCACCTTCGGTCCTGTAAATCTGCTTCGAAACCTGCAGGATTCCTGGCGGTTTTCTGCCCAGCGAAGCGTAGTGTTCTTTGAGATTGATAATTGATGCGGTTTGGATTGAGAGTCTAGTTCTGACAATATCCAAAGGATAAGTCACTGCTACTGAGACAACACCGGCGATTGATCCCGCAGCCAGACGTTCCAAGGTGGTGAGACTGGTAACGTTTTTGGTTTCGAGAATGTGTTTCTTCAAGATGGTGTAGCAGGAGAACTGCACAGCAGAATACGGGACGATTCGAATACAATTCACGCCGTTACCACGCATGAAACCTCTCCATCCCTCTTCTCTCCACATTTTAGCTAGCGTGGGCAGTACACCAGTGTAGGCGGCAGAACCAGGACCCTGAATTTGAAAGATGATTTTCATTCGTTCAAAGGGCGAAACGACTGTTCTTGAGACAGCACCGGCCACACCTCCAGCGATGAACGAGGATACCGTAGGATAGGCCAGGAATTCTCTGAAATGGATGATTCGCGGGTTGGTCGCAGCATGATCTATATATTGTTGGATGGAGGAAGGCATGGTGAGTGCTGTTGACATTTTATAAGGACAATAAAGCAAAGCTGAGCCTGATGAACTGACAGAAATACAGACTCAGAATGAAGGGTAAAGGAGGAAGAAAAAATGATTTTAAGAACACAAAAAAAAAAAAAAAAATTTAAAATAAATACCCAGAATCGTGGAGCATGAAAAATGTAGTACAAAAAAATTACGGAACTATGGGTAAACTTTTTACAAAATCCGGGGTAAAGTCTAGGTCAAGTCTGCCAGGCTCTGTTCTGGAGACAGAACAAGCTGTGCTAGACTTGGATCAATAAATACATCTCAAGAGCTTTTGTGACCCAGCTTGTTCTACGGGTCTGATACCCGGCCTGCGTACAAACTCGCGTACAAACTCTGATTGGAAGAATCTAAGGGTCACGTGAATAGATTTAGTCTAGAAAACTGGATAGAACAGAGGAAACTGAGTAGGACAAGATAGATGGAGAGATGAAAGAGCTGAAGATGAATTGGAGAGAGATGAATTGGAGAGAGATGAATTGGAAAAGATGAATGAATGATGGCCGGAATGAAATGAGATTATTGGCATCATTTGACACAATTTTATGCCACGATCTGGGTTTTAGATAAATAAGTTATCTGGAAAATGGTAATTATTCTTAAGTTAACTGGAAAATTATTCTTTAGATATTTGGATAATAATTTTTGAGCTGATATAAGTATTATTGTTGAATATTATTGATATTAGTTAAGGTGACAAGTTTAAAAAAGGTTTAAAAAAGGTATGTATCTGTTGTTGATTTTTAAACTATTTGAAAATGATTGTTTTTTCATGTTTTTTATATTATTTCTTTAGCCATTTGTATATTTCTTAGAATTGTTTATTTTTCTTAGATTTTTTATCCATCTTAGAATTGTTTATCCTTAGAATCGTTTATCCTTAGAATCGTTTATCCTTAGAATCGTTTATCCATCTTAAAGTTGTTCATCTTACTTAAAGTTGTTCATTTTATAATTTTTCATCTTCATTCTCATCTCTCTTAACACTTATCATCTCTTTTATCATCTCCTTCTCCATTTATATATCCAAAATCACAAGTTCGAGATCACGTGTAGGTTAAGGGTTTAATAAGAATGAACTACTTCAATTACTCAAGGTTTCTACTGGATCACAGAATACGTTTGAATATAATTGAGAAATGTCAGTAAACAGCGACGTCAGTAACAACACGCCTACACCGCACGACTATTCGCTTCCAGGAGTGATGAAATATCTGCAGAATGAATGGCAGAAGAATGAGCGGGATCGGATTCAGTGGGATCTGGAGAGGTCAGAGATGAAGACTAGAATTGCGAAGCTTGAAGGAGAGAAGAAGTCATTAGAGCTGGTGATTGAGACTCAAGTGAAGAAGCTGACGATTTTGGAGTCTGGAATTAAAGAAGAAGCTGGAGGAGCGATACCAGATTTGTTTACAAAGAGCAGAGAGTTACTGGACAAGGAGCTGAATGATATACAGAACATAGTAGATCTGACGCCAATTGTTGAATCGCGACACTATTTGGATAAATGTATTCAAGAGGTTGACTATTTGCTACAGAGTTCGAATCTTTCTGGGGAGCAGTAGGTGTTGGAGCAGAATCTTGAGGCTGTTTCAATGAATGGGCTGGGCTGTTCTGGGCTGTTCTAAACTTCGTTCTAAGCTTCGTTCTAAGCTTCGTTCTAAACTTCGTTCTAAGCTTCGTTCTAAGCTTCGTTCTAAGCTTCGTTCTAAACTTCGTTCTAAACTTCGTTCTAAACTTCACCTCAACTTCACCTACTTCACCTCAACTTCACCTACTTCACCTCAACTCCACATCCACTCCACATCCACTCACCTCATCATCCTGTACCCCATACCTCAATACAAGATCAGTATTCTTTTTCTTTTGGATTTACATATAAATATATAAATACCTCGATTATCGAGGTCTCTTGATGATAGCTTGATAACCAGTCTTAATGGAAGCAACAGATCTTCTTGATCCACAAGAGTTACACTCCAAAAAGTAGATTCTGTTCTCCTTACTGAGTTTCGTGTTGATACTCTTGCAAGTCTTGCAAGAAACATACTCAGTAATGTACTTTCTAAGAACAGTTTCCAACTGCTTGGGCATGTATCGGCCCTTAATAACTAATCTCGAAGTACCATCAACTGAACCAGAAGTACCCAATTCAGCAAACAGGAACTGAATAACATGTTCTGTCGGTCTATGCATTCTGTCGGAGATTTCTTTAATGTTGGCAAAAATCGACTTCTTACCATCTCTGATGACGGCGGGTGGTGGAATCTTGTATTTGACACCTGAACGGTCGGACGCTAAGTCGGGATTGGCATCACGGAGGATCTTGAAAAATTTCGTTAAAAGCTCTTCGTAAGAAAAGTCCTTCTCTCCAAGTTCATTGACGCCCAGTTCTTCTTGCTTGGATTTCTGTGTGTTTTGTTCTTTATTTTCATCGACACCGGCCTCTTCTAATTGAGCGTCGAAATCAGCCTTGGTTGAGGTCTTCTTCTTCTTCTTCTTCTTCTTAAAGTCGAATGCCTCGCCTTCGCCGTCAGCTCCTTCACCTTCACCAGCGTCTAAACTGTCTTCGTTGGATTTGCTCTTCTTTTTCTTCTTTTTTAAGCTCAAGTCGTTCAATAAGTCAGCGGCTTCATCAGCAGGAGCATCTTTTTTCAAAGAGCTCTTCTTCTTCTTCTTTTTGGTCAGATCAAGGTCTGCCACTTCGAGCTTTGATTCAACGTCGGACATTTCGTTCTGAAGCACCTTGAGAAAGAGGGAGGAGATTAGCTTTATTTGAGTAAAATTTTTATTCGTGGTGGGAGTGAAATTTCACAAAGCAATTATGTAATGAGGCCGGGTAAGTTGTGGGAGTGGGAAGGTATAAGAAATGGATATATAAGATATAAAATTCAAGATATAAAATATATGATATAAAATATATGATATAAGATAAATGGAGAATGGAGATATTTGTGCAGGTAGTGTTTTTGGTTCCAAGGGCTGTTTAGAGTCTGAAATCATTGACAAGATTTGTACCTGGTTTAAACTTAAACTTGTAACTCCAATATAAACTGGTAAAAACAATATTCAGGAAAGAGTTGATATAATATAATTGATATTCAACTAAAAGATTGATAATTGATTTAAGCAGTTGATAATTAATTTAAAAACTTGATAATTGATAATTGATATAATTGATATAATTCATATTAATATTGATATAATTCATATTAATATTAACATAATTCATATTAATATTAACATAATCCATAATTCTTATAATCAATTCTCATTCAATAAACCTTCAAAATCTTGAATTACCTCAGATATAAACGGCCTCTCCTTTGGATCAACAGTTAAACACTTTTTGACAATATTCTTCAAATCTTCAGAATACTCAGGATTCGACGGAAACTTATACTGACCATTGCAAATAGCCAAATTCAAACTGGCCCCAGATTCACTCGACTGAAGCTCAAATGGCGATATCAAGTACATGCAAGCAAAAAGCGTACACCCAAAAGACCAAACATCAACCCGTTCATCAATAAAACTACCAGTTTTCACGTCAAATAACTCGGGCGCTCTGTACGGTAACGTACAATTCTCAGCAGCAAAATCCTGAAGCTCAAGCGCTTGCTGCCTCGTTTGAAGATGCAACCGAGACTTTTTGCAAGACCCCAGATCCATAATAATGGGCTTCGATTTATTGTCCAGCATAATATTCGCAGGCTTTATATCAAAATGAGCATAATGATCCAAAGTATCCAACTGTGTCCCAGCGCCAGCCAAACCATCGCCCTGTCCACGAAGTAACCGAACCTCATCATCATCAGTATCATCTATCATATCAACCGACATGCCAAAAGTCTTTATCTTCGCTTCATGAATACTCTTCAGCCCAATAGCCACCTCGTGGAATAGCTTCACCAGCTCTGGCTCTCGATATGAAGTGTTGTTAATAGCCTTGTCTTCCATTTTGTCCTGTAAATTGCCATTGCGGTAGAATGGCAGTAAAATGTATATCGTTTTGGAGCCGTCCTGGCGCTCTTGAACAACAGCAGAATCAACCAGCTTGATCACGTACTCGCACTCGCTAAACTGCTTGTATGAGTCTATTTCTCGCAAACCATTTTGAATGCTTTCGGCTCCAAAAGGACATTGAATCTTCTTCAAAGCATATCGTTCATGTGTTTCAGACTCCACCAAGTATACGTATGAAAATCCTCCTTCGCCAATGAGTTTCAGAATCTTGAACTTCCTCCCATTGATCTTAAACTTGGGCTCTTGAAAGCACGTCAAGCACGTCTCTAGCGAGTACAGTAAATCCAGAATATATTGCGACATGTCAAGGCTCAGTGGTGATGTGTTAACTGTGTGGGGTGCACTTGGTTTGGGACTTGTAATCTCTAAAAGAAAACTTGGGACAATTTAACTGGGCAAGGGTTTTCAGTTCACCAAAACAAATTGGAAAAAATTTTGGCGGCGTACGCGTTGGAAAATTCTGTCACTACCATCTACACAACCAACTGAACCATCATGTCTATTGCAACTATTGCTCAATCAGAAGGCACCAAAGGTGTTTCTTTAATTGCGGCCCACTCGCACATTACTGGCCTGGGACTGGAAGAGTCCAACAAGCTGGAACCGCGCCATACTTCGCAGGGCATGGTCGGTCAAGTCAAAGCGCGAAAGGCAGCTGCTGTAGTGCTTGAGCTGATCAAGCAAGGCCGTATTGCTGGCCGTGCTGTCTTGCTGGCCGGCCCTCCTTCAACTGGTAAAACTGCAATTGCGATGGGTCTCTCGCAGTCTCTAGGCTCTGACGTCCCCTTCACGTCTCTGGCGGCCTCTGAACTATTCTCACTAGAACTCTCGAAAACAGAAGCCTTAACACAAGCTTTCCGCAAGTCTATTGGCGTTAGAATCAAGGAGGAAACGGAAATCATTGAAGGAGAAGTCGTTGAAATCCAAATCGACCGCTCGCTCACCGGCGGTCATAAGCAGGGCAAAGTCACCATGAAGACCACCGATATGGAGACCATTTATGAACTTGGAACCAAAATGATTGACAGTTTAGCAAAGGAAAAGGTTACCGCCGGTGATGTTATTTCGCTCGATAAAGCTTCAGGAAAAATCACAAAGCTGGGAAGATCCTACGCTCGCTCAAGGGACTACGATGCCATGGGCCCTGATACCAAATTTGTGCAATGTCCTGAGGGCGAACTACAAACTAGACGCGAGATTGTTCACACAGTATCGCTACATGAGATAGATGTCATTAATTCCAGAACCCAAGGCTTTTTGGCTCTGTTTTCTGGTGATACAGGAGAGATTAGGTCTGAAGTTCGTGATCAGATCAATACCAAAGTCGGTGAATGGAAAGAAGAAGGCAAAGCTGAGATCATTCCAGGCGTACTCTTCATTGACGAGGTTCATATGCTCGATATTGAATGCTTTTCTTTCATCAACAGAGCGTTAGAAGATGATCTGGCTCCTATTGTTATCATGGCTACTAATAGAGGAATTGCTCAAACCAGAGGAACCAACTACAAGTCCCCCCATGGACTTCCAGTGGACTTGCTAGACCGCGTCATTATCATTTCTACCACTCCATACAATGCCGACGAAATCAAACAAATTCTGAGCATCCGAGCACAAGAAGAAGAGGTCGAAATATCGCCAGACGCTCTTGCTATTTTGACGAGGGTCGGACAAGAAACTAGCTTACGCTACAGCTCAAATCTCATCACAGTTGCAAACTTGATTGCCGTCAAGCGTAAATCCAATGTAGTCGAAGTTGAAGATATCAAGCGATCTTACTCTTTATTCTTGGATTCCGATAGAAGCGTGCAGTATTTGACTGATAATGTTGGATATTATGTGAACGAGACTGGTCAAGCAACTCTGTCAGAAGGCGACAAAGTTATCAAGTCTGACAAGATGGATTTATCTTAGAAACATAATCCCTTATTTATATACATTGACAAATGTAAGAATTAAGATGAAATTTTGGAGATTTGTATTTGTATCTACTTTGATTGCATGATGATGATGGAATTGAACAAAAAGAATCTCCTTAACCACTGCCTTTAGTGTTTAGAATGAGCGCGATAATCATTCCATAGAGACCCAAAACTTCAGCAAAAATAAGAATCAAAACAATTCCGACAAACAGCCTAGGTTGCAACATTAACTGGCGAACACCTTCATCACCAACAATGCCAATTGCATAACCAGCTGCGAGCGCAGCGAATCCAACACAGAGACCACAAGCCAAGTGCATGAAGCCATTGAATAGAGAATACTCCTCTGCTGGATTGAGGTCACCGGCAATCAACACTGCTACAACCAAGCCATAGACAGCTAAAATACCTGACATGATGACAGGAATCAAGGACTGGCAAGACGAGTTAGCAAAAGACTCTAGAAACTCAGAGAAATGCTTACCTTCATGATCAGCTCAGGCTTAAAAGTACCGATACCCGAAATACCAATACCTGATTTTGCTGTTCCAATAGCAGCTCCCGCAGAGCTAAGAATGATAGCAGCAGCGCATCTACAAGATGGCAACAGTTAGCAATTGAATCTTGAGCTCCATCTTCGTCACTCACCCAGCAAACCCAAAGAATGGTGCAAAAGCCGGTGTATATTCAGACGATAGTTCTGACCTGGAAGTTGCAAGTTAGCAATGAATGCAAACAGGAGCTGGCATCTTCTTACATTGTAATTATTCTTGACAGGCTTAATAGCGATTTCAGATCCAAATGCAAAAGAGATCTATAGGCTGTCCAAGTCGGTTGAAAAGTAGTTGGAAGGAAGGGAAAAGAAGCAGCCAGGTATTTGACGTTGGGAGGGCACCCCAATTACCTACAAATCTCTTTTCAATTCGAATATTGGGGAGTAAGAACTACCGGACCACAATATTCACACTGTGTATATTTGGGTATCAGGTATTAAGGAATTACAAGTTCATTTAAGAGTTAGTATGAGAAATATATCTTGTAGCAAATTAGACAGTAAATTTAGGATCTATTGTGAATATAGGAGTTATTTTAAATTGCTAAATTTAGGGCTTGTGAATTAGACTTGAATTTAAGAGTTACTATGAATTTAGACTTGAGAGACTTGAATCGACACTCCATGTTCAAGAACAAAGATTCTACTAATGAAAGTCATTCTGCTATTAAAAGTCACTCTGCTTATAAAAGTCACTCTGCTTAAAGTCACTCTGCTATTAAAAGTCCTTGCTTAAAGTCATTCTGCTATTAAGAGTCACTGCTTAAAGTCATTCTGCTATTGAAAAGCCTGCAATCAAGACCAACAATCTATATTAAATTTCAATGAATTGCTTAAGCTACATCTATAACAAAGTCCAAACCGTATACATTAATATATAATCACCAAACCGAACCAAATTCATCCTTTTCAAAATCAGCATCTTCGCCCCATGATCTATGAACAGATGGCTTGGGTACTTCCAATCCGCCGCCACCAAAAATTGGATTCACAGCAAGGCCTTCGCCATCGCCCAACTCTGCTTCTAGCTTATCTAAAAAGTCTGTTGGAAGCGACGGTTCATACTTTTTGGCCCTCTTCTTATGTGTTCCGCCTAGCCCAGCTCCCCAAGTAATAATCATTTCAGTAAGAGTTGGGATTACAAAAGGAAGAACCGCGGAAGCATTGAGATATAGCTCGTCTTCCTCATGCTCATCCTCTGGTAATGGCGCAACAACAGATGAAGTAGGTGCAACAGGAAGAATTGAGTTCGCGTGAGAAGTAGAGTCCGGTTCTTCTTGTTCCTTAGAATCAGCTTCTTTCTTCTCTTTGGTAGGATTCTCAGGGCCTGGAAGAATCTTGGGAACTTCATCATCTACAGGTTTAGCTGGCTTTTCTTCAGATTTCCTGCTAAGAGAATTGGAGTTCAAAACGGTATGAATAGTTGATTTTGTAACTTGAGAAGAGTAGTTTTGCTCTCTTGAATAATGTAAATTTAATTGAGAAAGGTAATTCTTGTACTCTTTCGATAATCCCTTTTCTCCAACTTCTGCACGATATTTGTTCGCTACGTGCAGTAATTGAGCAGAGTTCAGAGCAGTAAGTTGTTGTAAAGTTGCAGTTACAGTTGAAAGATCGTTACCAATAGCTGTGAAACATTGGAGCCATTGAAGAATTTCCACTAGTGGAGTAAAGTGTTTTCGACAGAGATCAGTTACAGACGGGTATTTCGGAGCATCATCTCTGTGGAACTCATCAGTAACCTCCGGCGTTCTATTATTCGATCGAGCCCAATCTTCAATTGATGATATGTTGAGTCTGATTTGCATAGCTCGACTCCGAGCCAAGTATTTGCGATTTGCCAGAATGCGATTGAAAATCACACTACCCAACCAGTAAAAGATTTGTGAGAACAATTGTTGAACAATGATAGGATGTACCTCATATAGGTCAGTTACAAAGAGCATTGAGCTAAGAATTGACGTAACGTTTCTTGGTGAAGGCAGCATCTTTCGCTTTGGACTGGGCGGTCTGAATTGCTCTTCCATCTCTTCTTTGTGAGATTTTTGCTTCTTTCTGTTCTTGAAGATTCGCCATTCACTTTGATATCGAATCTCGTCTAATCCTGGGATAGTCTGATAATCTAATATTGAAGAATCGAGTACAAGATCTAATCTTCGTTCAACATCTTGAGATATCAATACCGTTATATCGGTGATGATTTCTGAAAGATTTTCCTGATGTTTAATTGATGCTACAAGCAGTCCTGGATCTTTTCGCAAGTAATATAGTAACAAGGTACAATTTGATAGCCAAAAAGACATGAATGCAATATCTTCTTTTTTCTCCAAGATAACTTTGCGAATTCGCTGGAATGCAGGAGAGAGTAGATTCTCCAGAATGTCTTCGTTACCCATATAATGTGCATACCTTGAACTCAAAAATAGCAGATTCGCAGGAATGGGCTTCTGGGAATGACTTCGTTTCGGCTCCATCTGGGTAATACCAAAATCTAAGATTCTGGGGATATCAGATTCACTGAAAACAAACATCTGATCAGGTAGGCATCTATCCCAAAGGAATTGATTATCGTCGTTCAAATCATCCAGACCGAAACCTGGGTTGTCATCATCGTCTTCATCTAACTGTAAATGCGACATTTTGACGTCTAAATTATATGCGCTTTGCACCATGAGAGATTCCGGCTCTTCACCACCAAATCCCCTACTAGAGAGCATTCCGTCGTCATAAAAATCCTTGGACTCTGTCGAGTTGACATATCCATGAGAAGACATGTAGACATAAATCTCGCTATACGGAGAAATAGAATCAAGAGCAGATCTTCCCGTCGAGGTTTTGATTTTAGGATCAGCACCGTTTTCCATTAGTCTTTCTACTACTCCAAGATGATTATTGTTGATTGCCCACATAAGTGGAGTCCATTCTGAAACTTGGTCGGGAAGGTTGACCGAGGCTCCATATCTTAGCAGCTCATTGACGATTTCTTCATGTCCAAAACAACTTGAATACACCAAAGCAGTCTTCCCGCTCTCGTCCTTGTCGTCTATTTCAATGAAGCCTTTAGCTTGGCCCCCTAGAAGTTCGCGAACAGCATTGGTATCGCCTTGCCTGGCAGCAGCAAAGAGGGCCTTTTGAAGGAGCGCGGCCTTTTGTTTGTGAGCGAGCTCCTCGTTTTCGAGGATTGCGTCAATGTCAATTTGTTCTTCTTGATCTTCAGGTACAGGGCTGGACTCGTCTACGCTGAACACGCTTGTAGATGAGTATCTGTTGAAGTCAGTAGTGGCGGCGCTGGTAGTCGAGATGGACCTGCCTTGCCAGGGATCGTAGATCTCCTGAGAGATGCTTTTGAGACCTTGGTTCCGCACGGATTCAGGGAGATTTGCCATGTCGAGTGATTTGGGCAGATCCAAGGGCAGTTTCGACGACATTTCAGTGTTTCAATGAGTGTTTGAAGAGGGTTTGTGTCGAAAGATGACCAAAGTGGTCGTGAGTTTTAGGTTTTGGTATAAGTGGTCAGTAGAAGAAAGGAAGTTGATATAAGATCAGGAAAATCAAAAAAATAAAACACAATATAAAAACGTCTATACCTTCTGCTACTGTTTTTTCTTGACAATGAGAATCCTGATTACTTCGTCGTACTTTTTGACGTTATAGTCTATTACAAAGTTGAATCCCTTGTTCTTGAGCATCTCGTAGAAAAGGTTTCCAGAGTCGCCAGACCTATATTTGTGGGCCAAAAGTAGGCTCGTATTGTCCATCTTTACGAGCTTGTCCAGTATACAAAGCAGCGGTTCAAAGCTGGCTCTATTGTAGATGCAATCAGTGACCAAAACGACGTCCCATCCATCGTTCTCATGGCCTGGCTTGTGGTACAGCGGGAAGGGGATTTTGGCCATGTCTGACTGTTCCCATTCGAGCGGTTGGAACTGGACTCTGGCCGGAGCTTTGGACTGCTGCTGCGCGTTGGTCGATACTGAAATGTGCGATTGGGAGCTGACCTTTGGCAGAGCACTCAAGTTGAGGTCAATGTTCCGTTGGCACGCTTGACGGGCGTCTTCAAAGTCCGTTTGAACGACGAGGGACGAGGGATACATGGCGGCCATGACGAGGCCCGTGAATCCACAGCCAGCTCCGAGCTCAATGATGGATCTCGGCGAGCCCACTGCTTTGGACAGCTGCGAATTGGCGTTGCAGAGCTCTTTAGAGACCGCCAAAGCAGCGTCCCATATGTGACTGGCTATATCGCCTTTAGTCTCTTCTATAATGTTGATGTTGTATCCAGGGCACTCAGTTTGGAGGTTTCGCAGCGCGAGATACTCGCTTTCTCTGGAGTCTTTGTCTTTCGCAGCGCTGGGCAGCGCGCAAGGGATGCTTTCAATGGGCAGGAAGGTGTGGGTCGTGAGCTCGTCCTCTGCTACGGTCTCGTAGCTCTCGAGCAGATAGTCGACGACGTTCTCGGGGCTCGGGACGCGTGCTCTGACTAGATACGAGGCTGTCCTTGGAGCGGACAGTGGAATCTTTGCGACGAATGTTACTGCTCTCGAGCCCGCCGTCCATTTCAACAGCTGAGAATCGACGACTGTCTGCTTTGCCGGGCCGTTTTTTGACGCAGGCTGGAGAAGGACTAATTGGACTTCAAGCTCGAGATCACCGTAGAAGAAGCGTTCACCAAGATCATTTGTGACCGTCAGAACTGACTTGATTTCAAAACATTTGGCTTTGAGCGACGTTACACAGCTAGGTCTCTTGAAAAACCTAATATACATGTACATTCTGGAGAGTGAAGTGGAAAGTAAAACGAAAATTTTATTTACAATCATGGGAATATAGATATATACATTGAAATCAGTATGACAAAAATAAGAGAGTATCAAAGATCAAAGATCAAATATCAAAGTATCGAAGATCGAAAATCAAAGAGTATTGATCAAAGAGTAAGCCTATCACTATTGTAAGACTATTGACCACTATCACTATTGAACTCAGAAGACTAGCAGTAAACACTGAAACTATTGAGTAGCAGACTTTTCAGAAGAAAGAGTTTTAACAAAATGCTTCATCAAAATATTCTTTTTGATGTTCTTTGCCAGCTTTTCAGGCTCGCTTTTGCCAATAGACAGCAGGATTTGATTTGCTTTGGCCGGATCGTTCTCCAACAAGTCGGCGACATATGGACCAAAATTGCTGTTTGTGATTTGAACGTTCAGGTTTTCAAGCTGCTTCTTAAGCTGATCAACCTCCAGCTCAAAAAGAGGACTCTTGTTTGGCCACGAAACATTGTATTTCTTCAGAGTCTCGCTAACCCATTTTTTCTCTTCGCTATTGATTGATTTCTCGGATTTGAGTGACAGAGCATTGAGCTTGCGGAAGGTGTCCATCTCTTCAGCAGTAGTTGTATGTCCATTCTCGCCCAAGGATTTGGCTCGCTCTTCCTTATACTCAACGACCTTCTTCAGCTCTTCAGCAGCTACCTTTGCTGGAGCTTCTTCTCTGTATTTAATCCAAGATAAACCTTTGTTCTTGAGAATCTCGGTCACAGCAAACGATTTGCGGGCTGACAGTGGTCTCAGGTACTGGATTCTGACAACGTCTCCTTCTTTGCACTTGTTGGCTTCGTCGTGAACTAGGAAATCCGTGAATCTGACTACTTCTTTGCTCAGAATACGATTGAACGTGAGTCTTTGAACTCGCACTTTGACCGTTTTGTTCATCTTCCCGTGGGAAATGACCATTCCAACAAAGTTTTGTTTCGCCATGATGTCTGCTTCTACACTTGATGTGGTTGGTTGATAATTTTTCATCGAGATGGAAGAAAAAGTTGTGAAAGCAGGGTAATATATCACGTGGTCAAAGGTCTATGTGTGAGGATTATGTCTGAAAGTTATGTTTGATATAAAGTTATGCGGTTGTTTGGTTGATATCATCTCTGGAGCCATTGCTGGAAGGACGTTCAAACATGGGGATTTCAGTGAGGGTAGTAGCAGCGGCATACTCTTTTCTCAGTTCGATACCGTCTACTTCCTTGATATATTTGCAAAGTTTGGTTGGGATGATGTTGATGAGGAAGTCTAATTTCTTTTCAATGAACAAGATGACTTTTGAGGAGGGATCGGTCATGAAGGTGAGGTAGTTCATTGAGAGCAGGTAGCCAGCGATCATTGCGAAGGAGTGGATGAAGAAGGCAGGGCCTGGGATGATGAGGGAAGCGAGGATGAGCAGGAGAAAGGGAGAAGCCCAGGTCGGGATGGTGAAGGAAGAGGTGATGTAGATTGTAGGAGCACGTTGGCTTTCCTTGTAGGCGAAGTAAGCGTATAACGCAAAGAGCCAGACGCTAGATGGTGTTAGAACAGGAGTAGGAGAGGGAGAGGAACAGATAAACAGGAAGAGGAAGAGCAAGAGGAAGAGCAAGAGGAAGAGCAAGAGGAAGAGCAAGAGGAAGAGCAAGAGGAAGAGCAAGAGGAACAGATAAACATGAATAGAAATAGAAACAGAAGAAAACAGAGAGAAACAGACAAAAAACATACCTTGAACCCAATACAGAGGATTCTGAAAAAAGAATGAGCTGGGAAACGACGTACAAAAGACCGGAGATGGTAGCGAGAGTGTTAAGGACAATGGCAGTTCTGACGGTGCCATTATTTCGTTCAAAGAGGGCCAAAGCAGGATAGAGGAACCAAAGAGTTAGGGCCAAGTGTAGAACATTGTAGTGAAGCATTGGATACCAAGTGAGTCTGTTTAGTTCGAGCTGCTTTATGAGGCCGGTGTTTAGCTTAAGGTTGAGTAGCCATGAAGGAAAGATGAAGCCCAGGACGAGGAGAATGACCAGAAAGATAGTTAAGCCGAATGTGAGAGCTGGAGGTAAGCCTTTGCGGGCATGAAGATGAGGATGCAGGAGCTTTTGGAGGGTTGAGATGGTCGAGGAAGTGATCATGGTGAGGAATTGGGTGTCTTGAGTGAGAGGAATGAAGTCAAAATAAAAATTTCACATAGAAAACAGCTGGACACAAATCTGATAAGGTCTAACTCTAAATATGCAGCAGAGTATCAGTCTGATCATAGTGAGGTGAAGAGCTGAGAAGAGCTGAGAAGCATTAATATAGCAGTTGATGGAAAAGAATTGAAATTTGACAGTTAAATTGAATCGACAGCTTAATTTGACAGTTCGATAGTTAAATTGACAGGTAAATTGGTATTGAACTGCTCAGTTAATGCTTCATCATTCTCTAGTTTACTAGTAGCTCATTGTCCATTGTCTATTATCTATTGTCTATCGTCTACTGTCTATCGTCTATTGTCTATCGTCTATTGCCAATTGTCTACTGCCAATTGTCTACTGCCTACTCCCTACTGCCTACTGCCTACTCCCTACCATTGATCGCAACTGCCAACAGCTTCTTACCCTCAATGATCACCACTTTTAACTTTCTGAAATTAATTTGCTTTTGTCTGCGTAGCATTTGCTAGTTTCCACTGGTAACTTTAATCATTTTACAACCACTCCATTCTACTTTCCACCATATAGACAGCCATGCCTTTCCTACGCGCGAAAAGCTCGCCCAACTTGCCAATTCTGCAGCGTCTCTACGCAGACTCGCTAGCAACCTCCAACAAAGCTCGCACGTACGAGACTGCTGAAGACTACCACGCTGCACTGGAGTCCTGGAGACAAACGAAACAAAACATCGAGTCCCAACTGTCTTTGGTCTCGAACTCGGCCAAATCTGAAAAAGAAACGGAGCTCATGACCGGAATCATGGGAATTGAACGAATGTGCTACCAGAGTATCATGGGCTTGAAGGAGACCATTGAACGAAATCCCGTAGTAGAGTTTGACGACGACGACGACGACGACGACGAAGACTATGACCGGTCTGGCCCGTTTGCAAATTTCAGTTCCAGCTCGTCTTCACCCAAAGAATATCAAAATCACCGCAGAATCAAGTCTGGAACCTCCATCAAAAGCGAACCTCGCCAGTCTTCAGATCAAAGCCTTCGCTCCTCCCCGTCAATGTCCTCTCGCGTGCAAATGAAAAGCACCATGCGAAAGGGCGTCAACATCAAGAAACTAGAAAACGAGCGAAAGGCTGCTTCCGCTGCTTCGCTGGCCTGGCCAGAGCGAACGTCCCCCAATACCGACCCCAACGCAGCGCTGAAGGCTGCGACTCTGTCTACCACGACCAGGAGCATGGAAAAGCTCAGTGTACAGAGCAAGCACCCTAGGGTCCAGCCTGTTCCACCCTTCCAGCGCAAAAGCGCTCACCAGCCTCTGAACAGGTCGCTCTCAGTTCCAAACACACCCAGACAGCAGCCCGTTCCAGGCCGGCCCAAGACGGCCAATGGGGGCAAGACGACCAATGGGGGAAGGTCGTCCAAGCCGCCCAAGTCGTCGAACGGAGGAAAAAGCACAAAGATACAGGAGGAGGAAAAGGAAGAAAATGACGAGGATGACTGGATGAAAGAAGCACGGGCAAAGATCAAGGGACTGCCCATTGACGAAAAGATTGCCGACCAGATCTTCAACGACGTCGTCGTTAAGGGCGACCCGGTGTACTGGGACGACATTGCTGGGCTAGAACAGGCAAAGAGCTCGCTGAAGGAGACCGTAGTGTACCCGTTTCTACGACCGGATCTCTTTAGAGGCCTGCGGGAGCCCGCCCAGGGCATTCTGCTGTTCGGGCCTCCTGGTACGGGCAAGACGATGCTGGCCAGAGCGGTAGCACAAGAGTCCAACTCCACGTTCTTCTCAATGTCGGCGTCTTCGCTGACGTCCAAGTATCTCGGGGAGAGCGAGAAGCTTGTGCGTGCGCTGTTTCTTATGGCGAAGGCACTTGCACCGTCCATCATCTTTGTTGACGAGATCGACTCGCTGCTGTCTGCGCGGTCGGACAGTAACGAGCACGAGTCATCTCGGAGGATCAAGACGGAGTTTCTGGTGCAGTGGAGCGCGCTACAGCACGCTGCTGCCGGCAAAGAGCACGACGATGTGTCGCGGGTGCTGGTGCTGGCTGCTACGAACTTGCCTTGGACGATTGACGAAGCAGCGCGTCGACGGTTTGTGCGCCGCCAGTACATTCCTCTACCCGAGGCCGCGACGCGCGTGCATCATTTAGAAAAGCTGCTGTCGCACCAGAAGAATTCGCTGACGGCTAAGGAGCAGGCCAAGCTGGTGAAGCTTACGGATGGGTTTAGCGGTTCAGACATGACTGCGCTGGCTAAGGATGCTGCGATGGGACCGCTGAGGTCGCTGGGGGATGCTTTACTGACGACGCCTCCCGAGATGGTGAGGCCGATTGGATATGAAGATTTTCAAGCTTCGTTGAAGAGCATTAGGCCTAGTGTTTCCAAGGAAGGGTTGAAGGTGTTTACTGAATGGGCCGCCATGTATGGTAGTTCTGGAGCGTGATATAGAAGTAGTTTAGAAGTAATTTAGGTTGAGGTTCTTTAACTGAGGTGAGATTCTTTAACTGAGGTAGTTGAGGTAGCTGAGATTGTTCAGAAGTAGTTCAGGTCATTCAAACCGTTCACGTTCATGTCGTTCAAACCGTTCAATCGTCAAACCGTCCAATCGTCAAACCGTCCAATCGTCAAACCGTCCAACTATTCAAACCGTCCAACTATTCAAACCGTCCAACTATCCAACCGTCCAACTATCCAACCCGCCAACTATCCAACCCGCCAACCCGCCCAACCCGTCAAACCGTCCAGATCAACGTCACTCTGAGTCTCTGAAACTCTGAAAAACGCTTAAAATTGTCTACACCCAAAAATTTTCCCTTTTCTGTTTCTTCCTCTTCCCACCCTCCTCATACTCTTACTTTTTTGTGATTCTTACTGTTACGGTGGTTGAACAGGTTTTCAAGGTATTGTCCAACTGGGAATCTAACGAACAATCAGCATCAGAAGCCAGAAGCTAGAATCTAGGCCAGAATCGAAGCCAGACTCAGAATCTAGAATCTACACCAACTCCAACACATTTAAAACATGACTAGACCTGAAGACTTTGCAGAATCTTCGTCAATAGACGAGTCCAGAGGACGAATAACACGTCGTCGATCGTCCTTCTTCTCGCCCTCCCCGTCTCCACCAGCTCCAAATCCAAGCGAAATCCTCGACTTCACCTCCGACCATCGACACTTTTCAATGATTCGGCAACTACACATGGCCGACTACATCACGCTCTTGAACTGCTGCTGCGGATTCTTGTCAATTCTGTCCTCCGTCGCCTACGCCTCGTCGTTCTCAATCACCGAAGAGAACGGGGTGTTTGTCGAGTCGACTAAAACAACCGCCAAAATCGTCCAGGCTCTAGCCCTGATCCCCTTGGGCCTCTTCTTTGACTTCCTCGACGGCCGCGTCGCCCGTCTTCGAAACAAGTCCAGCCTCATGGGCCAGGAACTCGACTCATTGGCCGACCTCATATCCTTTGGAGTCGCTCCTGCTACCATCGCGTTCACGCTCGGCTTCCGCACTTTTCTCGATACTGTTTTTCTGACCATCTTTGTTTTGTGCGGCCTCACCAGGCTCGCCCGGTTCAACGTCACCGTTGCTAACATCCCCAAGGACGCTGGCGGCAAGTCCAAGTACTTTGAAGGCACCCCAATTCCCACCACGTTGGTCTTGGTCGGCATCATGTACTGGTGGGTGTTGAACGGCTGGGTTGAAGGTGTTGGCATGGACGGCTTGCCTGGCGGTGTCTTTGGTCAGGGCAGTTGGTGGGAGGTTCATCCTTTAGTTGGTTTGTTTTTGATTAGCGGATCTGCCATGATTAGTAAATCGTTGAAGGTTCCAAAGATTTGACGTCTTGGTATATAAACATGTAGTCAATGTTGAAGGTGATACAGATTCAGATATTTCGGATATTTCAGATATTTCAGATTCAGATACTACAGATGCTACTGATTCAGATACTACTGATACTACTGATTCAAAAACTACTGATTCAAATACTACTGATTCAAATACTACTGATTCAAATACTACTGATTCAAATACCACTCATCCACATACTACAAATACCACTCTTTCTATTTCTATTGTCACTTCACAGACACATTAAAACCCCCTACCCTTTCATCCCTGATTGGCTATCCCCCACCAGCCCCAGCTTCCTCAATATTGCTTCTTTGTCATGTGTCAGTGATGACTACTCTCTTATTAATCATTCCTAATCAACACGATATTACATAACGTGATTGCTCAATCCGGACACATACCGCCCTTCTACGTCATACCACCTAAATACCATCTCCTGCCAGACGAAATGTGGTGGAGAAGGATGATCGACCCCACATCGTCTTCCCGACAGCTTCATCTTCAACTCCGTGGCTACAGCAATCTTACCCTACGTCCTGTACATCCCTACATCCCTACTACTCTACACACCTTCCTACCTTCCCTCCTTCCTCTCCATGTCTCCTTCCTCCTCATGTCTCCTCCCTCCTCCAGAATTGCTACCAAATCTCTCCAATGTACCTCAATGCTCCTTAACTATTCCCAAAATACCTCCCCAAGCCCATGTGACACCCGCGATGTGGCTGCCACTGTACAAATGTAATACCACAACTTCTCGTATGTTCTGCGACTGGGTCAATCGGTGTAGATGCCACGATATCAATTCCGGGCACAGCTAATTCATTCCAATCTAGTTCAACTGTTTCAACTTTCTACTTCAACTTTCCAGTTCTACTCCTCCACTTTCTAGTTCTACTGCTCCACTTTTTAATTCAGCTCTGTTCCAGGGCTCCAGAACAGCTCTGTTCTAAAAGATACTTGTGTATTCAAACGACAAAGAAACCCACGCCACTACCAACTTATAAAGTTCTATACTCGTATATACCAAATAACATTCCACCTGAATTCCAGAATTCGCTGTGTGAGCCAATTGCTAAATTATATAAATACCTTTAATTTCCCTCCTTTTCTAAACCTTCTTCTCCCGACCTCATCACGACTTTTTCACCTCATCCTTCATCCCTCTGTATCAGCCCTTTAATCCTCCCCTTCAGTCCTTCATTGGCCTTTCAGTCCTCCATTAGCCTTTCAGTCCTCCATTAGCCTTTCAATCCTCCATTGGCCTTTCAATCCTCCACTATCAGCCCTTCAGCCCTTCAATCCTTTAACTATCAACCAACCCTCTCTCACCTACCAACCTCAGCTTCAAGTATAAAAATGTCACAAATACCTCCCAGCGATAGATACTTACCTCTGGACGGTAAACCCACTGAACTCCTCGCGGAAAGAGTTGAAAACTGGATTAAAGTCATTGACTCCTTGACTGCCTACTTCAGAAACTACTCAATCTCTCAACAAGAAGTAGCCAGAGCTCACGCAAGCCTCGCAAAGGCTTCCAGAGAGTTCCCCTTTGCTGAACATATCGTCTTGGGTCCATCCCAAACTTCCAGCGACACCACCTCCGTCTCAACCACCGGCTCCGCTAAAGATCAAGTTCACTTTATGCCAAAAGGCAAAAAATCCTTTGCAGACTTACCCCAGGATTTGTACTCCTACCACTTGAAGCAAAATAAAGTCGTTACCGAAATCGCCTCCAAAGTCGACTCCGTCTTTATCAAAGCCCTCAAAGAACTGAAAGCTGATGTCCTCGGTGACAAAGTGGCCGTCATTCAAAATCTAAAGCCTGACTTTGCGCTCGCTGATAACCTGGTCTCTTTGCAAAAAAGTATAACCTCGGACTTGGAGACTTACACTAAATCTCTGTCTGACCCTAAAGCCTCGCAGGAGAACAACCCCTACTTGCTCAAATCCTCCCTGGACAAGAACATGGCCAGCCAATTGAAGCAAGAAAACTTGCTAATCGAAGCCTACACTAACATCCAGGCCTCCTTCTTGGACATGGAAAAAATAATTGTCACAGAAGTCCAAGCCATTTTCAAAGAATTTGCCCAGGCAATCGGCTTGGAAGGTAGCATCTCCTCTGAACTCTCAAAAGCCCTCTTGTCTGGTATTGTATCCAAAGATCCCAGCGCTGAATGGAACTACTTTCTTGAAAAAGACGGGCACAAAAACTTTATTGATCCTACTGTTTTGCAGCCCAGAGAACTGGACTCTTTGGATTACACTGGCAAGGACTCAAAGGCTGCTACTGTTGTAAGATCTGGCTATCTTGAACGAAGATCTAAATATTTGAAGACTTACTCCAAGGCTTGGTACGTTTTGACCCCTTCTCATCTTCTCGAATTCAAATCAAAAAACGACCCCAAGCCCTCTCTTTCTTTATCTCTTGACGACTGCCAGGTGTCTCAAGATAAAAAGTCCAGCACCAAATCCAACAAATTCACTCTTAATACTAGAGAGTCCACGTCTTCCAAAGATCACAATTGGGTGTTCCGCACTGAATCCAGACAAGTATTGATTGATTGGTATAATGACCTTGAGTCCTTGGTTCAGATGAAGACTCTTTCCGACCGTGCCAACTACATTAGCTCCTCTGGCCAGTCTGACTTTAGACAACAGCCAGAAAAACGTGAATCTTCTGCCGCCTCCATTTCTTCGGAAGTGTCTTCTATTGATGCACCCTATGACACCGAAGACCCTTCTGCTGAAGCTTCTTCTCCCACTGTTCCTGCTGCACTAGCTGTTGTTCCCGGAAAATTCGACAATTCTTTTAGAAAGCTTGTTATTAATACTGATGTTGGAGCTGCCATTATTCCTCATCATACAAATGAGGTTGCTTCTCCTATCCAAGAAGATAACAGTTCTGTCTTTTCATATGACTTGAAAACCGAGACTAACTCTACTCTTCCTCATGATAAAGACTTCAAGCCATGTGAATCCGATATTCCTGTTCACATTGAGCGAAGACTTACTTCCCAAGCTCATAACAAGGACGACGAGCCATCTGAAGGTGGTATTGGTGTTGCTCATCTTCCCTCTGAAGTTGACGATACTCCTAAGGAAGCTCTTGCCAGAAGGAAGTCTTCCGTTGCAGCTCCACCCATGAGAAAGCCTTCAAGAAAGCCTACCGGTTCTTATGGTGTCGAGCATATGTCTAGTACAGATGGACAAGGTCAATCTCAAGGGTTGTTCTTTGCAGGAGGTTTGCCCGATACTACTTCATCGGGTCCAAATTAAAAACATGTTTTGGAAGGTCATTATTGGAAATATATATAAAATCGTTGGATTAATATAACTGTTATATAGGAAATATGCTTGGAAATCCTTTTTATACAATGTTTTTCTTTGAGTGTCATTTTATTAATATATTTTTTTATTATTTAAAGACTTTTTTTTTATTTTTCAATCAGCCAGTCCATCATCCTTTCTCGCTTTACTTCTCAGTTCTTGTAGCTTGATCAACTTTTCGACTCTCAAATTCCAACGATGAGCAAAGTTTTCGTCTGAAAATCGCTTAGAACAGTCTCTGGCACGACGTCTATATCCAATAATTTCCTCTTGATCTAGATTGAATGCTTCTTCCAAACAGCTTGATAACTTTGGTTCTATATCTTCTAAAGTCTTTGAAGGCTGCTCATAATCTGGATCTGTGCTTGAAATGAAATGAAATCCTGTAGGTGCCAAATCTTTATTGAGACTACTAGGATCGGTCCAAGGAATCACAATATCTAACTTTGGTCCAGCACTTCCATGAACAACTGGAATGAGTCCTGCTGCCATGTATTCAACAACTACCATACCAAAGTGCTCGTTCCACATACCATTGATTCCTAAACTCGCCCTTCCTAACATCTCTGTAACTTGAGACCAAGGAGCATCTAGCACAAATTCAAAATCTTGGTGTTCACGCAACTTCAGCTCGTGGGCCAGCAATCTCAGATTATACACATAAGATCTGTCCACATCGTTGCGAATTGTTCCAACCATCACTAGCTTGGGCTTCTCTTCTTTCTTTGAATCGCCGCTCTTCTTCAAGTATTCGGCAAACTCTTTGAGAACCAGTTCGTGACGCTTTTCTGGGCGAAACTGTGCAACGTATATGGCCTCCTTCTTTCTAGGTTTCTCGATATCCAGCGTTTCCAAGTCCTGAGTCGCACAAGGAGGGTACAGTGTTTGAATATGTTTAGAAACATCTCTCTTTCCGTACCACCATTGCTTTCTCATATGCTCTGTTGTCCAGGTCGAGTTTGCCATGATAATTGACACATAGGACCCCATGTAGGTATATGCCCATGAGATCATATTCCAGTATACGGATTTGCACATTCGATAGAGCCCTGGAGGAGTTGTTTTCAAATGTGCAGAAAGCATATCGCTAGAAATAATGGGATAGTGAACATAAGCAGCTATAGGAATGTTTGCAATCCACGAAGCGACAACATAAGAAAACGGAAGCCCGAGAGTGTCTACCCAGAGATCAGGAACCAGAGTTGTAATAGCTTCATAAGCCAGTACGATAGATCCAATTGCTTGACCAAACAGAGTCCATCTAGGCCAAGTCTCGGGGTTGATCCATCTTCTTTTCGACAAGTAAATGAAAACTACTCTATTTTCATCGCACTCCAGCCCAAATCTCGTTCGTACTTTTTCCAAAATTCTATCGGGTCTATTGACGTCTTGGAATCCTTTTGTTCCTGGAGTAGGAGAAGCAGGAGGATCTATTCCAGTATAGATTACGCAAACGTTATGAGGGCTCTGTTCCAAGGTAGCTTTTACGCCGGCCCAAAGAACACGCTCACCACCTCCACCAGCGTTGGCGTATGGATGGAAGAATCCAAAAAGGATCTTTTTGCCTTCCCCCTTTTGCAGGTTGGGACGGTAGTACGCTGGCCTGAAGCTGTCGCCTCTAGCAGCATCTTCTGGTGCCAGTTTGATCCTTCTGTTACCAAAATATGTATTGTACTCGGATGGTTTCACAGACGCTAAGATCAGTCTTCTTCTTATTGCTGGAGTTTGTTTGCCATAGGAAGGGAGCATGATGTAGGGCTGAGAGCCAGCTTTCCGGTTATACTTGACGATTGCAGCTTCGACATGTTCATTTAGGTCTTTGGGAGGTGATCTAAGTCTTCTTTGAAGACGGGTCAGTTTGATAGTCAGTCCAATATACAATATTGAGAAGGATAGTAGAGCCACGAACAGAAAAACCGAAGTTAAAAGGCTGATCTGGTGAGAGAATGTGTCTGTCCTTAAACCAAACATGGTGATCTGGGTTTGATTTTCCAGTGGTTTGCTGGAGAGGGTGTAGTTCTTTTCTTCTTGAAGTATACCAGCTTGAGAGGATTCCAAGTAAGGTTGTGAAGAAGTGAAAGGGAGGTCGAGAAAAAGACGTTGGAATAAGTTGACAGGAAAGTTTTATAAGGAAAAGGGATTGGCGGTGGGACAAAAAAAAGAGCTTGAGGTGACTAAAACGTCAAATATAAGTGAGAGACCCCACATATAAGCAGGCTAAACGTCAAACTTGAACGTATTTAGAACAGAGTTTGCAAGAAGATGAAGGAGATGAAGCAGGTAAATCTGGTAAATCTGGTAAAGCAGGTAAATCAGATAAATCAGGTAAGTAGAGTATGAATAACAATAAAAACAAATGGATAAGCAGAATAATGATTATAGAGTGAAATGTATGATAAAAATAGAGATTATGATTGTATAATGGGTTTAGCTGAATCTTCAATCAATATGGTGATGAGCTCTTGTAACGGAGCAAACTCTTTCTGATCAACTAAATTGAATTGATTGCAAAATAAAACAAAGTGCTTTAACGAAGTGTTTAAATGTGGTTGCAAGCCTAACTCTGTGATCTGATCAAAATGATGGCAGTAGATATGAGCATACACTCGAAACAACCTTTTCAAAATGTTTTTAAACACCTGAGGCGAGTATTTACTGAACGGGTATCCTGACTTTGTGGGAAAGATATTCTCGTCGTCAATAAAAGCTTGAACCCAAGACATTAAGTTTTCGCAGTATTCTGGCGCCGACATCTTGGTAGGCTTCTTGTACTTGGGATTGTTCGCGTCTTGCCAAAGGTATTCGTATTCCTCAGTCGCAATCATTCTGGGACAGGTCTTTGGAGAACAGAATTCGGTGATTGTTCCGTACAACATGTTGAGCTGGTTGTAGAAGTCTACAACGTGAACAGCAACCCATTCGTTCAAATCCTCGCCTTCGGGCAATACAACTGCTTGCTTCAACGAACCTGATCCAAGAGTGGCCTCGGCGTATTGTCGTAATACTTGAGAAACCACGCCGTTGCTGGGTGTGCTTGTAAACATTGGCGCCATTCCGCCTGCCACTGTGCCATTGGGATTACCCAGAGCTGACTTGGTTTTCAGTCCCCGGGAGTTGTTCAAATGTAAACTTTGGAAAAACGACGACATTCGTTGAAAGGGCGGTATACGTTGTGGAAAGTAAAGTGAGTTGGTAGAGAAGAAGACCAGAAATGGGAAGAGAGATCTAAATAAAACAAACTCGTAAAAATGTAAACAATGTCATGTGATTAGTTTTGTGATTAATTTTGGGATTTGGGATTAATTTTGGGATTAATTTTGGGATTAATTTTGGGATTAATTTTGGGATTAATTTTGGGATTAATTTTGGGATTAGTTTTGGAATTGATTTTGGATCATTTTTGGGACTACTTTTTGGATAACTTTTGGGATTGATTTTGGAATGAGACTATCTTGGTAATGGGATTAAATCTAAGATACATTCACGTGACTTATCGCAATTGTACTAGTGAAATTACTATTAAGAATTTGGCGGATAGTCCTGGAGATCTTTCAAGATGAAATTTTTCCGATAGTTCTTCTTCTTCACTGATTGTTCTCTTAGTTCTCTGCTTCTTTCCTATAGCTAGCATCATGTCTGAAGTTGATAATTCTCTGTCTCGAAAAGTTAAAGATATTGTAAGTATGACTAGTACTATATTGGATTGTACTGACATTTTGACATCAGGCTTCTGGGTTTGTAGGAGGAGCTACACAAGTATTAGTTGGCCAGCCATTTGATCTGGTAAAGGTTCGAATTCAAACAGGCCAGTTCAACAGCCCTCTACAGGCTTTCACCCAAACGCTCAGAAAAGAAGGTCCACTGGCGTTTTACAAGGGAACAGCAGCACCACTAGTGGGAGTTGGAGCCTGTGTATCGGTCCAATTCTATGCCTTCCATGAAATGAAGAGACAGCTACTCAAGTACAACAACAATGGATCAAACAACCTCACGTATCCACAATTTTACATTGCCGGAGCGTTTGCAGGAGCCGTTAACACTGTCATCACTTCTCCAGTAGAGCAAATCCGTATCATTCTACAGACCCAACCAACAGGCGACAAAAAGCTGTACGATGGCCCTGTTGACGCTGTCAAGAAGATTTGGAAACAACATGGCCTGGCAAAGGGAGTTTTTCGTGGCTCCGGCGTGACGCTTTTGAGAGAAGCCCAAGCTTATGGAGTATGGTTTTTGACGTATGAATATCTCATGAATGAAACCATATCGCGGTTTGGCCAGAAAAGAGACGAGATCCCCACATGGCAGCTCATGCTATATGGAGCTCTGGCTGGAGAAGCCTTGTGGTTGGGTTCTTATCCGTTGGATGTGATCAAGTCCAAAGTCCAGGGCGATTCCTTTGAAAACAGCAAGTACAAGGGAAGCGCTGTCAATGCGCTTAAACAGACGCTGCAGACTCAGGGCTGGAGAGGACTCTGGCGAGGAATTGCTCCCACACTTTTGAGGGCAATGCCAGCTTCGGCAAGTACCTTTGCCAGTGTAGAGCTCACCCTAAGGCTTTTGGGATAGAGCGTAGTATAATATTCTGACAGGTTACGATATTTGCTGGTTGGTGATGGAGGATAGGTGCATATACTCCAGGACGTTTTTTAAAGAGACCGAAAACGGCGAGATGAACGTTTATTTTCCTAAAGTAGACAAACCTTAAATTTAAGCTTTTTTAGTTTGTCATGAAAAATAGTCATTTTGTGGGGCATTGAGTAATTATCACAGTGACTAATATAAAAATGTCAAATATATGAGACTGAATTTCTTGCATTTCTTTCTACCTTCTCCCCGCTTCACAGTAATGAGATCCAGATCATCTAGTTGTACAATGTCTACTGTTAGCAGTAGCTCTCGCACGTCCTTAACAAGCCTCTCAGATGCCGACTTTCATCTGAGCTCAAACAGCAGCTGGAGAGATCTCTGGGACATTGCAGGCACTGACCAGAAACTCGTTATCGTCATGGTCGGCCTTCCAGCGCGTGGAAAATCATACATTGCTAGAAGCCTGGTGAGCTACTTGGAGAATTTGCACATCAACTCCCGCCTATTCAATGTAGGAAACATGCGACGAACTAAAAGCAAGAATCAAGATACCTCCAAGTCGCACATTGTGCAGTCCGCTGCCTTTTTCGACCCCAAAAATGAAGAATCCAACAAAGCCAGACAACAGTGGGCAGTGGAAACTCTTGATGAGTTGCTTGAATATTTACTGAAAAGCGACGGAAGCGTGGGCATTCTTGACGCTACAAACACAACTGAAGCTCGAAGAAAACTTGTAGCGGATCGCGTCAAAGAAAGGTCCAACAGTCGCCTCAAGCTAATGTTTATAGAGTCTATTTGTACTGACGAAGACATCATAAACCAAAACGTCAAGCTAAAGCTAAATGGACCTGACTATCAACATGTAGACGCTGACATTGCGCTGAACGATTTCATTGACAGAATGAAGAACTATGAAAAGGTCTACGAGCCATTGAGCGAACAAGAAGGAGTGAATGGTTCTTCGTATATCAAAATGGTCAATGCTGGCATGAAGCTGGAGCTATCCAATATCACCGGGTCTATTTCTGAGCATGTCGTAGAATTCATGCTCGATTACAAACTTGAAACCTCTCAACAACCTGCATCTTTACATCTTTGTCATAAAGAGATCACAGAAGATATTTCTGTGGAGAAAAATTATGGCCTCAGAGATCTGAGAGATACCCAGCCAGAATTATATGCCAATATCAATCATGCAGCAAAACAAAGTGCAAAATTTCATCTCATAGATGATAACTTGATGACAATGCTGGACCATAGAGACTCACTAGAACGGCTGACATTCTCAGAGATCTGTGCCATGTTTGCACCTGAAAATATTTATCCAATGTTTGACAGATTGCGACATCGCATGGATATATCTTATCCAGATTTGATTGGCATTGTCAACCACCCTATTAATATTTCAATTGAGCGGATCGTTAACGATACTCTACTCATTACCCACAAAGCGATCTCTAAAGTGCTGTTAAACTACTTGGTAGGCTCTAATATTTGCACTGAATCACCCTCGGTTTTGCACATTCTAGATTGTATGGAGCAGAGTATGGAAAGTCTATGATGAGTTGAGTAGCCGGTATATTCAACCATCAGTCTGAGTGTATATTCATCAGTCTCAGTGTATATTCACCAGTCTCAGTGTATATTCATCAGTCTGAGTGTATATTCATCAGTCTAAGAGTCTAAGCATATATTAATCAGTCTAAGAATCTAAGCATATATTCATCAGCCTGAGCAGCGTAATTAGCATTCAGTTCAAAAATGTAGATAAAGCTCAACCCTTTCGCTATATAATGTCAACCAATTTAAAGTTTATCGTCCAGTAGTAAACACTTTTCGTGTTGTGATAATTACTCTGATAATGTCGCGTCTAGCAACTTTATATGGGGATCAATAGGACTTTATTTTCTTATGTAAGTTTTGTGAGGCCAGCGAAATCTGCTATGGGAAACTTATACCGGAACTCGAGCTTCGGAACTCGATTGTGTGATACTCAAACTGTGACTTGAATAGATAGTGAAGAAAGTAGGGAGTGTATAAATACAAACCAGACCTTCTTCTTACCATCTACCATCACCATCTATCAAAATGTCAGAACTCTACAAAATTGCTACACTTTCCATCCACGCCGATGATGAATTGGCCCAGACTGCCGACATCGCGCCTCCTCTCCATGTTTCAACCACATACGCTTACGATTCGGATCCTTCAAAGCTCAAGTCAATCAAGGAATTTGAAGAAGCTGGAGAAATCGACGAGTCTATCGTCTACTCTCGATATAACCAGCCTACAGTTTCCCGCATCGAGAAGGTCTTTTCTAAGCTTCTTGGTGGTCATGCTGTTGCCTATTCTTCTGGACTCTCCGCCTTTCATGCTGCCATGATTCATTTCAATCCAAAGAATGTGTTTGTTGGCCAGGCCTACCATGGATGCATTCAGATTCTCGAGATTCTGAAGCGTAACTATGGAGTCAAAGTCCATTCTCTCGATGCTGATCCTGAAATCCTCCAGCCCGGTGACTTGATTCATCTCGAATCTCCCATCAATCCCTTTGGAACTGCCATTGATATTGAAAAGTATGTGAAAATCGCCCATTCTCGTGGTGCGTTTGTCACTCTCGATTCAACCTTTGCTCCTCCTCCTTTGCAGTTTCCTTTTGATTTCGGTGTCGACATGATTCTTCATTCAGCAACCAAATACTTTGGTGGACACTCAGATATTCTTGCTGGTGTCCTTGTCACTAAGGATCCTAAAGTGTCTGAGCAGTTGCACCACGATAGAAACTACCTTGGAACTATCACTGCATCTCTTGAGTCGTGGCTAATGCTTCGATCTCTTCGAACCTACGATTTGAGAATCAGGAAACAAGTTGAAAATGCTTTGAAGATTGTTGCATATTTGAATGAGCACAAGTCAGAGCTGGGAATCAAGTCAGTCACGCATGCTTCTCTCCAAACTCAGGAATTCGTTAAGCGTCAGTTACCTCTTAATGGCGGACCTGTCTTTTCAATTGAACTGGAAACTGAAGAAGCAGCTAAATCGTTCGCATCTAAAACCAAATTGTTCCGACATGCTACTTCTTTAGGTGGTGTAGAATCTTTGGTTGAATGGAGAGCCATGTCGGATCCATTTATTCAGCGAACTTTGGTTCGAGTATCTGTTGGTATTGCAGATGCTGATGATCTTATTGGTGATTTGATTCAAGCTCTTGAGCAAAAATAAGGAATTTTGATACAAATAAATATATTGGAGTATATTGAATATGCAGAATATATTGAATATGCCAAAAGAATATATGCAGAAAGAATATACTGAATTTACCGTTGGGCCTGTGAACAATTGCTAGTAAATATAAAGTTGACTCTAATATTTTTCAATATAATCAGAAATATGGCCCAGAAAGTATAATGCGCACAAACAAATCTGTACGTTGAAAAAAAAAAAAGTTATTCCAAGATGCAGATTCGTGAATCACAAATTGGTAATGGTTACTCCACGAATTTTCAATGTCTGTTAACCGTTCCTTGTTAACTCATGAAAAGAGCCCATCACTAGTAGAATTTGTAATTTTGCAATTTTCCAGTACCAACGTCGCCTACGATACAAAACAGCCTCTTCACCTGGTACGCTGTAGAAGAATTGTATTTTCAATCTACGGGTCTCCGTACAAGGCGGACTGCTTAAACCTACGGAGATCTGTTACTTGTTGTGGCGTACATAGCCTAGAGTTTTTTAGGACCGCCTACTGGTAACTTGACTACTATCAACGTTAGATGCATGAGAATTTTACAAATGACCATACTCTCAACAATCTGGAAGGCTCAACGGAAGGATGCACATTTAATAGTGCTTCAGTCAACCTCTTATACCCAAAATACGTTCAGCAAAATGGAAACCAGAATTGGACAATAGCAATAGACGAGAATAAAGAAAATGGAAAGACTAGCAGCCAATACTGCTACTTCAGTTAGCTCAAAGTTTCACGGTAGCCTCAATGTCCGTCCTTAAGCGAAAACTACTGTTTTCTGGCAACCGTCTGTGTCACAAAAGGATGGCAGTACTTGAGTACTAACAATTCTAGTTATTTTCCCATTGATACTTGTTCCAAATGGTTCCGTGCCATTAAAGCTGAAAATGCCACCAAGAGTCTAGAAGTTTTGCTTTGGGCACTACTACAAAAGGATTTTTAGCTTCATGTCTTGAGTCTATATCCTGTATTCGAAACTTAGAAATCCATGGAAAAATCTAGTGAAATCAACTAAATCTTATCAGATCCAAATCACTTTCAAGCCTGATCTTCCTTAGAGACCGATCGAAAACTAAAGAAAACAATGATGACCTCCCAAGGGTTCTTTGCATAGAATGACTATAACTATATAGTAGTCAACGACTGGGAAACTAATCCGGATAGACAAGCTGAACACAACATCGCTTCAAGCTCGGCCACAGAGAGTCGGGAACTTTAAACCTAAAGACAATTTACGTCACCAAAAGACAGTTTTTCAAAGAAACTTGACGAGTATCGTCTTGGAATACACACGTAATAAAGCTCTAGTACTCATAGTGCACTGCACCATGTACTTTGCTCTAACGCGCTAACGAATGACTTTGAATAGCAAAGTGTAAGGAGAAAGCTCAATATTTATAAGCCAGCCAGTTTTTTCTCAGAACGCCCAGCTTTGGGCAAGTAGATCTACAGTTCTTACCTTTAAAGTCATGCAGTTCAAAGTGCTTGGATTCGTTCCAAGGCTTTTTATTACTGTCTGATTCTATTGAAAAGCTACAAATATTCATTTACAATATATCTTTTAAGATTTCTACTTTTATTTATAATATTCATGGCCTCTGAACATTTGGGTCTCACAAAATATACTGTCACTTTTTTGTACTTTAAGGTTACAGTAGCTGCATGCCAAGACACTATTTTAACCGGCTTTTCCTTAATGAAGACAGTCAAAATTAAACTTTTTGCTGCCTAGAATAGAATTTCTTTTTCTGCTGTTCTTGGCCACGGAGAAAAACTGTTGACAATAATTTGAGAATTTTGACAGTTTTCAACGTTTCGACAGCTTTCATGAGCAGTAAGAAACGGAAAAGAATTTACAGATCAAGAATCTATTTACAGAAAAACATTGTTCAGCTTTCGATAGAAAACAAAAAAAACTTTTTATTAAAAAAAGAAATGATTATCAATATTATCTGTCTATTACTCTTTTGGGACCTGATGTTTTCATCCAATCAAACGAGCTTTTCGTATTTGACAGGTTTTTATCAGATTTCCAGAATTATTTTGTTTTTTTTTACTTTTAAAATTTTTTTTTGTACTATAACCCTCATTTACCGTTTTTTTTTTTTTTTTTTTTTTTTTTTTTTTTTTTTTTTTTTTTTTTTTTTTTTTTTTTTTTTTTTTTTTTTTTTTTTTTTTTTTTTTCAATGGAGAGAAATATAAATAATAGTAAATTCCACCCGTTCTCAGAGCCTTCCATGGAAGAAAATCTGTGAGATCGAATTCGCATGATGGCTTCTCAAAACATTTATGATAATGAAAAGGTTCCTGAATCCTTAGGACATGATTCTAACATCCACGAACAAAAACATGAAGAAAAGTCTAGAGGTATCAAGAGAGTCGAAATCATTTCCTCTCAGTATGGAAAACTAGGTACTTTTATGGTCTTCTTCTTCATCTTCTTAATCTCCTACACTTATGGTCTCGATAACACCGTCAGATACCAGTTCCAAACACTCGCACAATCTTCCTTTGGTACTCACTCCCTCTTAGCCACTGTCAACACTGCTACAAGTATCATTGCTGCTGCCGCCCAACCTTTCTACGCTAGACTGTCTGATTACTTTGGAAGAGCCGAGCTCTTGATCATTTGTATCGTCTTCTATGTAGTCGGAACGATTCTTGAATCTCAAGCTAAAAACGTTCAACTCTACGCCGGTGGTGCTATCATCTATCAATTTGGTTATACTGGCGTATTACTGTTGATGCAACTCATTGCTGCCGATTTCTCTCTACTCAATTGGAGATTGCTTGCTTCCTTTATTCCTGCAACTCCATTCATCATCAACACTTGGATCTCTGGTAACCTCACCAGTGCAATGGGAACTAAGTGGTCCTGGGGTATTGCAATGTGGGCTATTATTTTCCCTATTGTTTGTCTGCCCCTACTCTTTGCTATTGCCCATATGCACTATCGTGCCACCAAGAGTGGCCAACTGGCTGAACTTCGAAAGGAGCAATCCGAGTACCAAAAGCGTGGTCTGTGGGGATTCCTCAAGTTCTTGTTTTTCAAGATTGATGTGCTTGGTATTTTCTTGCTTGTAGCTGTTTTGGCTCTCATCCTCGTTCCTTTTAGTATTGCTGGAGGCTTGAATTCAAACTGGAAAACTGCCAAAGTTATTGCACCTTTGGTCGTTGGGTTCTGTCTCATCCCAGTCTTTGCTTTATGGGAAAACTACACTGAGCATCCTGTTGTTCCTTTCCATCTGTTGAAGGACCGTGGTGTCTGGGCTGCTCTCTGTATTGGTGTTCTCATTAATTGGATTTGGTACATGCAAGGTGACTATATGTTTACTGTTCTTATGGTTGCTGTTAACCAGACGCTCAAATCTGCTACTCGTATCACTTCACTATACTCTTTTGTTTCCGTCATCACCGGTACACTTTTGGGTTTCGTTGTTGTTAAGATCAGATACCTCAAGCCTTTCATTGTTTTCGGTGCTTCTATGTGGATTGTTGCCATGGGTCTCTTGATTCACTTCCGCGGTGGTTCTGATTCCAAGTCTGGTATTATTGGATCTCTCTGTTTGCTTGGTTTCGGTGCTGGTTTTTTCACTTATCCAACTCAAGCATCTATTCAATCAGTCACTAATCACGAGCATATGGCTGTAGTGACATCTCTATATTTGTCTTCGTACTATATTGGCTCTGCTCTCGGTGGTGCTGTTTCTGGTGCCATCTGGACTCAAGCTCTTCCTACAGAGATTAAGAATCAGCTTGATCAGTTTGGAAATGAGACCATGATTGAGTATGCCTATGGTCAACCTCTCTCTTTCATTGTTGATTACCCTTGGGGATCACCTGAACGTCAAGCTCTTGTTCTTGCTTATCAGCACACTCAACGATTACTTCTCATTACCGGTACTTGTCTCTGTGTTCCTTTAATTCTTCTCACCTTATTGTTGCGTAACAACAAGCTCGAATCCAAGCAAAACTTGTTTGACAGTGATGCTGATAGCTTTCAAAATGAACCCAAAAAGACTTGGGCTGAAAAGACTTGGGTTGAGAGATTTTCCTCTTAAGCTATTAAAAGTATATGATATATTTGTTTCCTAATTCTTGTTATAATCTGTTTACTTTTCTATAAACTTAATGTACTAATCTTTGTTTTTGACTATATTTAATAGTATTGTTTTTGACTGTATTTAATAGTGTCAGTTGAAAATGCATACTATTGTAAGGTAGATTAGCTTTTGAACAGGACAAAACTTGATATTGAGAAATATATTCGTGAGATCTTCTACTACAGATTAGCCAGAATAATTTCAAGCAGCCATTAAAGCAGAGATTTGCTATAAATATTTTGTAAAATAGTACTTGGAGCAATATTCCCCTTTTTTTGAGCAATCCACTTTTCAAATATTATTTACAAATGATACGTAGAGCTATCTTCAAATACAAGATTCTATATATTAGGAATTACTTTTAGACTTGTGATATCTATTAGAATATAATTGATTTATAATAGTATAGTTAGAAATTACCGTGATATAAAAAGTTTCTCAAGTTTGATAAAATATTTGGAGAGAGTAGTAGTTTACAAGAAACATATCAATACTTGGTATAAAAGAATTCAGAAGTTTTTTTTTTTTTTAATTACAAATTTGTACTTTTTGGTACTTGAAGGTTTACAACTGGTAATCGTATCGTGTGGGTTTGTGTCGAGGAACCTTTAACATTGATCTATAAATCTGATTTGGATGAATACCGCCAGTTGAAAACTATTTACTATAAATTTGATTAAAATAATATAAGAATTTGGATAGAAATTTGGGATTCTGTCAGAACTCTTACCATTTCACATTTGAATCAGTTATCGTTTCTTCAAAACGTTTTTAATATGCAAATTCGATGAAACATTTCAAGCTTTTTTTACAAATCTAAAACGATATCACAGTAAAAAGATTTGATAAATAATGGACCCCAATTCCTCAATAACATCTGCACTTGAAAATTGAAATTTATATTTCATTAATTTTTCATAATAATTCAGACTCCAAACTCATAATTATCAGTATTTATGATTGAAGATTCATAGATTCACAATCAAAACGTTGTTTGTGAAAATTGAGCTATGAAATTGACGTCAACAGTATAACCTTTTCCATATAGCAAAGAAATGATTTTGACCATTTTGACAGCTTGAATTTTTAGTCCTTTAATTTTTTTTTATAGAGTCTGTATTAACATCTACAGAATCTTGTTTTTTGCCTTGGACGCTTGCTATTCTATTTTAGAGAGCGGCTGATATTTAAAATATTTCTCTATCAATATATAACTTATACAGCTTTGTTTTCATGAGTTTATAAAAAATTTTCAATAAAATCTTGAATCAACATGAGATTGTCCCACATAACCAACTTGAATGAAAAGTACGAGTTTGTCAAGATAATCAGTTAAATACGATAAAAATAGCTGATTGGCTAGCACGTTGGAGAGTTTTAGATTTTTTCTAAATCAAGCAAGTTTTATCAGATGAATCTTGATATTACAAACGTTATTTCCCTAACTTTGGTTTCCATTTATTTTAGTTAGAAGCTCATTTGAAATAACAGTATTTAATTCACATATTGCATGCAGGATATATTTATTGTGCATCATGATGTTTGTATTTAAATTAACTGTAGATTCGCAAGATCACTGTATTTTGTATTTGGTGTATGAGCTTCAACAAGATATTGTGCCCAGAACAATCTTTATGGGTTGAAATGACACCGGATCTGATTTTCCTGTTTTCACAGTTTTTAAATAGCTGCAAAGCCTAGCAATGTTAAGGTCTACCTGTTAACTGCCTGTCAAACTTACTAGAACAAATGGTCAAATCTAGAATTGGATCATTTTGGGTCTAGAAAGATCTGGAGATCGTTCGTATTAGTAGCCGTTACTTCACGTTCCCCAGAAAGACAGTCTGATCAAATCAAAGAAGATAAACCAAATACTACGCCCTGAAGTGCATAAACTAATGGTTAAGTTTATCGTGATTGTGATCTGCTGAGGAATAGCTGGTTAACAACAAAGGTCGTAACAACTTTTGTCGGTTGCCCACTCCGTGGGGTGAAGCAAACGATTTGATCATGATGTAAAATGAGATGCAACAGGAAAATAAAGGCATGAAGAGAAAATTAACAATAAGGTTGAGAAAAGTATTTAAAGAACAGAAAGTAGCAATTAAATATAAAACTTCAGTACCAAATTTCACAAATTCCTTCACAAGCAAATTTCAAAAATTTCCAAAAGCTTTTTTTTTTTTTTTTTTTTTTTTTTTTTTTTTTTTTTTTTTTTTTTTTTTTTTTTTTTTTTTTTTTTTTTTTTTTTTTTTCATAGAAATTTCATTAATTTTTCAAAAATTCTAGCAGATAAAACTAATTTGTATTTGATCTATCATTTGCTCTGAATACTAATTTTTAAATTGTAAGCTGCTGCTGTTTTTATAGTGCAGTTTTGAGTTCTATTCTTTTTCAAATCTTTCAAGTCTAAGCCTGTCAAGTCTATCAGTATCAAATCTTTCTCTGACTTCAGTTGAATGGCTCATAAAAATGTGATATAAATCTTGACCATAGCTATACTTGAAAGTGAAAAATCGGCAAATTCATACTCATTCTCTACGGTGAATAAGATTAATGACTATTCATAGTATTGACAATTTCGTAGCATTCTCTATAAATTCCTACCCTAATCAATCTCGTATGTCCAAGTGGATCCTTCAATAACGTCTTCTCTCATTTTCTAATCACTTAACTAGGTAAATAATACCTTGCTGGATGGGAAATATCACAAAATAATCTAAGTGTTTAACAGCTTCCCATATCCATAATAAACATCATTCTAGATGCAATAGCCAGCCAGCAAAAATGGCGAAGTTGCGACAGCAGGAATCTGAGTACAAAAAGCGTGCCAAATTCCTGTTCAAACTTAATATTGGCCTGTTTTTGATAGCCTTGTTCCTTTCTAGCCGAAGGTCTCTGCAAAACTGCAAAACACCATTGGTCTGTGGAGTGCTATAAGCACCTATGTTTTGGAAGAGCAAAATATCCTATACCCTTCATTTAAAGATTGTGGTATTAGGGAATTATTGGAAGCCAATTACATGTTTACTATTCTTTGAGTTGCAAAACAAAGTCTACTACTAGAATCAGTTCTCTAAACACCTTTGTGTCTGTACAGGAAGTTGTCTTGTTACTTCAAATATATAAAACCGTTTTTAGAACTATAAGACTTCATGGAGGCAAATATTCAAGAAATGATATATAACTCTATGTTTCTTTTCATTCAAGCGTCAGAAATCATGGCCGACTTGTCTATATCTGGACAATGTGCCGTTGCTAGTGCTATTTGAACGCAAGTTCTACCCAATCAGATTAGAGAAGAATTGGGAAATTTGGTAACGTTGATTGGCAAACCATTTTCATTTATTGAACAATACACATGGAACTCCTGAGCGTGCTCTTACTGTTGCATATCGTCATGCCCATGAGAGAAACTTGTGTTTCATTTTGCGAATCAATTATTTTACGAGTATAAAAATTAGAATTCAAGAATTTAGGTATAAGTTATCAATAATGATAATCAACTAAGTCAGAATCAATGCAGTTTCCAAGGGCACTAGGAAGGACTTTTTTTTTGGGTCTTTTATAAAATTGTTTTTAGTTATAAGTTTTAATTTTCGCAGTTAATTTCAGTTAAAAGTTAATTTAGATGTAGATTTTAGATATAAATCTTGATATATTTTATAAATCTAGAGATATTTTATAAATATATTTTATAAATCTAGATATATTTAATAAATCTAGATATATTTTATAAATCTAGCTATGTTTTATAAATCTCGATGAATATATTTTACAAATCTAGATATATTTTATAAATCTAGATATATTTTATAAATCTAGATATATTTAATAAATCTAGATAAATATGAACCTAAATAAATATATTTTATAAACCTAGATAAATATATTTTAAATATATAAACTAGATAGATCTTAAACCTAAAAAAATAAATCTTAAACCTAAAAAATAGATCTTGAATATAAACAGATTTAAATAAACTTAGATTTCAAACATAAACCTAGAATATATTCACGTTTGCCATTTTTACAAAATTTCTCAGTAAAACTAAATCTTTCAAACCGCTCCAAGATCAAACCATTCCAATGCCAATCCGTTGATCAATTCTATGTCAGTTATAAGGCTACTTGCGTAAGCACTCGCCAAAAAAGTCCTAACTCAACCAAAAAATTCCCAAATCATGAACGTTCTAAGAAACTGCACATTTTAAGATCTGTCAACTGGCTGAAAAGTAATTTCTTGATCAAGCCAAATCTAATAAACTGAATCTAAATAATATGAGTTTCCAACTAATCAAATGGGCTATGAGTGTTTCCTTATTGTCAAACAATTTGGTATTTGAAATTTCAGCCGTGGTTTTTTGTCACAAAGTCGAATTTCGGGTCACAAAGTTAACATCATGACAAGGAGAAACTTATAAATATTAAGACTCTTTCCAGTAGTTTTGACGGGTACTAAACATATTCAAAATGAAAGATGAAGAAATAGCTCCAAATGATTCCTTGAGCAGAGACTCTAAAAGTGATGCCCAGTATCTTGAAGAAAAATCGCGAGGAATCAAAAGAGTCGAAATCATCTCTTCTCAGTACAGTACCCGAGGTACAATAGTAGTATTCATACTCATATTCCTATTTGCTTACTCCTATGGTCTTGATAATTCTGTTAGATATCAGTTTCAATCTATAGCTCAATCCTCCTTTGGCACGCATTCCCTAATTGCCACAGTCAATACTGCTACAAGTATCATTGCTTCAGCGGCCCAACCGTTTTTTGCACGCTCATCAGACTACTTTGGTAGAGCGGAAATGCTTATTGTTTCCATCCTTCTCTACGTTGTAGGAACTATTCTCGAGTCCCAGTCCAAAAACGTCAGAATATATGCTGGTGGAGCTATTATATATCAGTTTGGCTATACTGGGGTTATGCTGCTCATTCAGTTGACCGTAGCTGACTTTTCAAACCTCAACTATAGAGTTCTAGTATCTTTCATTCCAATCACTCCAATAATTATCAACACTTGGGTCTCTGGTGATTTGATCTCCGCTGTTGGAATGAAATGGTCCTGGGGTATTGCAATGTGGGCCATTATCGTTCCAGTCGTCAGTATTCCTTTACTCTGTGCATTTGCTCACATGTATTATAGAGCCAGCAAAAGCGGTCAACTGGCAGAAATGAGAAAAGAACAGTCAGAATATCAAAAATTAGGATTAGTCGGATTTCTTAAATTCTTATTTTTCAAACTTGATATAATCGGCCTCTTCTTCCTCGTCGCTACGCTGGCTCTCATTCTCGTTCCTTTTAGTATAGCTGGAGGCTTAAATGCAAATTGGAAGACTGCCAAAGTCATTGCGCCTTTGGTAGTTGGATTTTGTCTCATTCCAGTATTTGTACTTTGGGAAAAACATGCTGAGTATCCTGCCATTCCATTCTATCTTTTAAAGAACAGAGGTGTTTGGGCTGCTCTTTGGATTGGTATTCTTATTAACTGGATTTACTTCATGCAAGGCGACTACATGTTTACTGTTCTCATGGTAGCTGTCAATCAATCAGTAAAGTCTGCTACACGCATTACCTCGCTATATTCATTTGTATCTGTGATTACTGGAACTTGTTTTGGTCTTGTTATTTCAAGAATTCGATATCTCAAACCCTTCATTGTATTTGGATCTTGCATTTGGTTAATTGCAATGGGTCTTTTGATTCACTTTCGCGGTGGTTCTGATTCCAAGTCTGGCATAATTGGGTCGCTATGTTTGCTTGGTTTTGGTGCTGGGTTCTTTTCGTACCCGACTCAAGCATCTATTCAATCAGTCACTAATCACGAGCATATGGCTGCAGTTACTTCTCTCTACTTGTCCTGCTGTTATATTGGAAATGCCATTGGGGGTGCCATTTCCGGTGCCATTTGGACACATACTCTTCCTGATGAAATCACGAAAGAGCTGGGCCAGTTTGGTAATGAGACTCTGATTGCATACGCATATGGGCAGCCACTACAGTTCATTTACGATTATCCATGGGGAACTCCAGAAAGAATGGCTCTTGTAGTTGCGTACAGACATACGCAGAAGCTCTTGATTATTACTGGAACTTGTTTATGTGTTCCTGCCATAGGGTTTGCATTGTTATTGCGAAATTATAAACTTGTTTCCAAACAGAATCGGTTTGAAGAAGAGTCAAGCGATAGTCCAGAGGTGGCCAAGAAGACTTGGGCCGAAAAGACCTGGATTGAAAGAATTTTTGAATGGTAATTGTCTTTTTAGTATTGTTTTTGTTTATAATTATTGAGTGAGACTTGGAATATATGTAGTTATTGAAGAATACTCTGGTTTTAACTCTTTTTTTTTTTTTTTTTTTAATTTTTAAAACATATTCATTTCATGAACTATTTCTAGAATTTCATTACTCGGTTGACAGTTTTATTAAAATCAATTTCTATTGTAGAAGAGCGTCTATATTAACGAATTGGTAAATGAATAAAAATAAAGCTATTTCACAAGATCAAATCCAATTTCAGAATTCTTTTAGACAATCTAGTAAATAGGTTTTTGTAATATATTTAACTCTATTCATCTAACACGAAAGATAGTTCACTTTGCTCTTGGTAAACAATAGAACTCTTCTTTCTCTTGTTTAAAACCAAAAAGAAATACTCGGGATACTAAGTCTTTCAAAAGCCGGCATTGTTATTCTTTTCCCTACTTTGAGTAGCCATTCAATGACTGGCATAACTTAAAGAACTCTCTCAGCATGTCACAATCACCAAAACTTTCTGGTTTATGGTAATTTTGGGTTTGTCCGATTTTTTACCGAATATTTCTAGGCTTCAATAGTCCCTTATAATTGTGTATTGTGTAAGCCCCACGACAAATATATTTAATTTAAATAGCCTCGGATCCGCTTTTATTTTGTTCCCTCGTACTTACCCAAGGCATTCTGTCGTTATCCATAATGTCTTCAACAGTGCGACTACAGAACTTGAACGGCCAAATTGACGATTCTTTCTCGGTGAAAGTCATAGGTGCACCAAATACCAAAGACCATACCGTCTACTTGACCAGAGGCTCAAAAAAGATCGCAGTATCGGCGTTTCATGACGTCCCTCTTCAAACTGCTTCAGCGACACAATCTGCTCCTGTTTTCAACATGATTGTCGAAATCCCGCGATGGTCAAATGCCAAACTCGAGATCTCCAAAAGCCTACCGCTAAATCCCATAGTCCAAGACACAAAGAAAGGTGAAATTCGGTTCGTTAAAAACGTCTTTCCATATAAGGGCTATATCCACAACTATGGCGCATTCCCTCAAACTTGGGAAGACCCTAACGTGGTGAACAGTGAAACTGGAGCCAAAGGTGACAATGATCCCTTGGATGTCTGTGAAATTGGCGATTTAGTAGGTTATACCGGTCAGATCAAACAAGTCAAAGTATTGGGCATAATGGCCATGATAGATGACGGTGAAACTGACTGGAAAGTTTTGGCCATAGATATCAAGGACCCTTTGGCTTCTATGATAAATGACATTGAGGACATTGAAAAGCACAAACCAGGACTTATTGATGCAACCAGAGAATGGTTCATGAACTACAAACTGCCAGATGGAAAGCCAAAGAATAAATTTGGATTCGATGGTAAGGCCCAAAATCGTGAATTTGCTTTACAGGTCGTCCATGAATGCAATGCAGCGTGGAAAAGGTTGATTGAGGGAAAAGTTGGCTCCAAAGGTATTAACTTGAGCAGGGCTGGAGATGGCATACAAATTCCTGATAAACCGTCGTTACCTCCAGCACCAATTGATAAATGCCTAGGTAAATGGTATTATGTTTAATACAGTGAATACATTAAAGCATATTTATTACTATTTCAAATCGGCCATCAATTAAATATCTTACGCTTGCTTCGCGTTTTCGACAAAACTTTTGATCTTTTCAAGGTCTTTGGTTCCATTTGTTTCTACTCCTCCACTCACGTCGACCCCAACAATGCCGTCAGTGCTTTTGATAAGTGAAGCAACATTATCTGGAGTGAGCCCACCAGCCAAAATGAACCGACCACCTTTAGCAACTACCTTTACAATTTGCGATCTATCAACCAATTTGCCTTCACCACCGAGCTCACCGTCAAGCAGAGCATAGGAGAAATACCCTTGTTTCAAACTCTCAGACTCGAATCTTGGAGTCCCCGGAGTGAATCTCTTGATAACTGGGACGGGGATAATACGACACCATTCTAATGGCTCATCTCCATGAAGCTGGACAACATCTAACGAAAGTCGCTGCTGAAGTTCTAGAATAGTAGAAAGTGGTTGGTTCCTGAAAACACCAACAATCAACGGCTTTTGTAGAAGGTTGGTTCTGCTTGCCTTAAAGTCCAAAATGTGCTGACCAGGCTGAGGAGCATAAGAGACGTCCGTTGAAGCTGCTGCACCAGTAGGACGAGTGAATCCTCTCACAAAAGAAGAAATCTGAACTGCAGTATATGTATCTACAGTTCGTGATCTCCCTGGAGCTAGAATCATGCCAATCATGTCTGCTCCAGACTCTAGTGCAACCTTTGCAGCCTCCAATGTCTTTATACCGCAAACCTTTACCAATGGCTTCAAACCAATGGTCTTAACATCCAGCTTTGCTTGGGGGATGCTTTCCTTGTCCATAACTAACTTGTATCCTTCAACTGTCTCTGCTTTCCTATCGTAGAACACCATCAAGTTTTTCGTCTTCAAGTCTTCAAGCATCACTATTTTGGCGCCTGCTTCAAAAGCTCTCTTTCTGGTAATAGAAGAATCGTCAGTGAACCTGCCAAAATAAACAACGTCCAGCGTAGGATAGAGTTTCTTGAACTCCCCGACTTCATCATATGTATTGGCCACCACGGCGTCAGCATAATCTATCAAGTCGGTGGTTTCTTCGCTTGAAAGAGCTGCTCTGTTTTTCTTGACTTCAGCAATCAGAGCAGGTCGGTAAGCAATACTGTCTGATGCTATTCTCACTTCTCGAAGCTTGGAAATGTTGGAAATCAACGCTGTGGCTCCAGCTTCGCTGAGGCAGTTGGCTGAGACCAAATTGGAGACCACCCCAATAAATCTGGCACTCGGTTGAGAGCTATTAGGATGGCTGCGGAAATGGAATTGAATAGGGATTTTGGGGTATACTGAAGTCATGCTGAACTGAAGAATGAGAAGATAAAGTGCGCAGAGACGTTCGGGGTAGGCAGCTTATATAGTCATAAATATGCGGTTGAGACCAAATTTTTTACCCTGACTTTTGAACTTTAATCACAAAGACCCTAAAGTGAATTGAACTTAAATACCTGAGAAAACTATTCCGAAGGTATATTGTAATATTTCGGTATATGATGAGAATTTACATGTACTTATTTTCCTTCAACCATTGTTCAATAACACCGGCATCTCTTTCAATCCATTGAGTCTGGGTCTTGATGATATCCAAAGCTTGATCAATGATTCTCTCAAATCCCTTGGTCTCCTTGTCAGAGAAAAACTTCTCAATATCATCGTAGGCTTTCTGGGAAGCAAATCGGGTCAATACAGATCTGACCACATACATGAAACTATTGTTATTGCTACCGTATTTCTTGTAGATGGTATCCCAGTTCTCCTTCACAAACTCATAAGCTCTCCAGCGGCCAACGGGGTTAATGGATACCGAGGCCAACAGAGACGGAATGTCTTGTGCTGGAACAACATCCGCAAGTACCAAATTAAGTGTACGTTCAAGAAGTTCAGGGTCCTTGAAACGGCCCAAAGATCTAAGTGTAATTTCAGCTGAATCCACAGTTGCAGGATGCAAAAATTCATGGTAAATAGTCTCATAAACATCCTTAAGTTCATCACCACTAGCTGAAGCAATAGCTGCTCTGAAGGCAGTCTCACGAAGACTGGGATGGATAGCATTCTTGTCTCCTTTCTTCCAGGCATCATATTTGGATTTAGCAAACTTGACAGCTTCAGGAACGTTGTTGGAAACTGCAACGTCGATAGTATTGCTACGAAGCTCAGTGGTCAAATAATCTTCACCCTCAGGGAATTCATAGCCCAGGCGGTTTAGATTGTAAGAAATGATGTCTCTGGTAAATGCTTCATACCCGTCCTTAAGATTTTGTGGTAGCTCAAACATCTTAGACTTGTAAGAACCAACTTGTTGGAAAATCTCAGACCAAAGGTTATAGTTCTCTTCTTGTTTCAATCCAGAGATGACTGACAAAACCCCATCAGTCTTAGAAACACCGGCAGTGGCGCCAGCTGCGGCATCAGCAAGTAAACCAATCTTGTCACTCAAAGAAAGCTTGTCAATGTTTTTGGTGATTTTAACCAAACGCTCTGGGGAGTATTTAACTCTGTATACGCCAGTAACATCTTTGTTGAGTAAAAAGAAGTCCTTTTTGGCCAAACCAGGGAGAGTCATTTCGCGTGAATCCAAAATAGCAGGAACATTTTCAAGAAGATTGACAGAGTCAGGGCCAGTAGAGATCTTCAATGGGAGCCACCAGATAGTTTTGTTCTCCTCCTCAGTGGCATCACCACTGCCCAAGAATCTGTCTTGTCTGAGAATAACGTCACCATTATCTTTCTCTGTAACTGTGATCAAAGGGAAACCAATTTTCAAAGTCCAAGTACCAATTGCTGCGTTCAAATCAGTACCACTAACATCAGACAAAGAATTCCAGAGATCAATGGTAGTAGCATTTCCATATGAATGCTTTTTCAAGTAGTTTGAGACTCCTTTGATGAAAACTTTATCCCCTAACTGAGTGCTAATCATTCTGATAACTGAAGCACCCTTAAGATACGAAATGTTATCAAAGATCTGGTCGACATCCAATGCACTTTTAACTGGTACATCAATAGGATGTGAAGTTCTAAGAGAATCAAGACCCAAGGCACCTTGCAAACTGTCGGTGACAAATCTGGAGAAGACATCCCATTCAGGATGGAGATGGTCCACAGCCAACCAACTAGCGTAGGTAGCATAACCTTCGTTGAGCCAAAGCTCATTCCACCAAGACATGGTGACCAAATTTCCAAACCATTGATGAGCCAACTCATGAGCGACTACTTCCAAAACCCAAACTCTGTATGAGCTATCACTAGTAGCCTCATCAAAGAGAAGCGCAGTTGTTCTATAGGTAATCAATCCCCAATTTTCCATTGCACCAGCTGAAAATTCAGGAACTGCCAACAGATCGCACTTGGGCAAAGCATAGTCAATTTCAAAGATTTCAGAAAAGTAGTCAATGACTTTGGTAGCAGTATCCAAAGCTAATTTACCTTGACTACTGAGACCCTTGGTTGTGTACACTCTAACAGGAACTTTTTTCCCGTTATACTCTCTATCGGTAAAAGATTCAACGTATTCAAACTCGCCAATAGCCCAAGCAAGTAAATAAGTGCTCATGATGGGTGTGCGTTCAAATTTAACGGTTGTGATGCCATGAGAAGTTGTTTGAGATGCCACAGGCATGTTACCGAGAACAGTCCAGTTTGGCTGAGAAATTGCAATAGAAACATCAAATGTAGCTTTCAAACTTGGTTCATCACCGCAGGGGAAAGCCCGTCTGGCGTCAGTGGCTTCAAATTGTGTAGAAAGCATGATGGAGTCTTTGCCCTCGGTGTCCTTGTATTTGGATTTGTAGAAACCGGCCATGTCGGTTTGAATTCGTCCCGTATAATCAATGGTCACAAAGACACTCGAATCAGTCTTTTCAATTGGAGATTCCAATGTCAAAACAGACACCTGAGTGTCAGCATCATACGAGATATCGGACACAGCAATGGTAGATTTGTCGACAGACACTGAAGCCTTCTTGATGTTCAAGTCTTGGGTATTGACATGCACTGCAGACACGGTTGACTGCGAAGAGTATTCAATCTCAACATGACCAGTAAATGTCAATTTTTCAACGTCTACATCGCTAAGTTTCAAATCATAATGGACCGGTTTGAGACCAGAAGGCAGAATATCTCTGTCTGTAGTGACAGCGGGATTGCACATATTTAGACTATAAGAAGAAGATGCAGAGCAGTCAATTGATGAAGAATTGGATTCTGAAATAGAAAGAAGAGTAAAAGAGTATAAAATCGACAGATATAAGAGAAAATGAAGCCGTTTATATAGCTGGTAGAGTGGTAGAATCATACGTGAAGTTTGTAGAGCTTGATTCCACCTGGCGGCACTGATATACCCTAAACCTTGGTGCCGTACAATGAATGAAAGTTGATCGCGATACTTGCGTGATCGCGGATCGTGGAAGTTGGAGTAGTTTTTTTTTTTTTGCAGATATACTGGAGGTGTCTGTTGGAGAGAACGAAGAAGGGTTTAAGTGAGACCATATTTAGTGAAACCTTCTGTGAGCATCACCATGTAACTCCCGAAATATGTAGTGAGGCTGATGATCTGAGCTTACATAATTTTATTTTGACATGTATATAGCCGTGCAACGGTGTTACGTCAATATACATGAGTTCTCATCTTGCATACTTGAGAGATGAGAAGTGAGAAAGCTAAGAAAAAAAACAATCTTAAAACAAACTAAAAAAAAAAAAAAAAAAAAAAAAAAAAAAAAAAAGAGAAATAAAAAAATAAATTAAATTAATTGAGAAAATACTAAAACCAAAAAAGAAAAAAATTATGGAAGACAATAAGAATTGGACACTGAAAGTTCTAATAGGCTGGGGGAGGAGTCCAAATAGGGACTTTCTCTGTTGACTCATCCCATTGAATGGAGCTCTTATCCTTTTCATTAATTGCGAACCAACTACCTTCATCGGAAGCCATAATGCCACGAGATTGTAAGTTTTGAACCTCAGTCTGGGACAATCCGTATGGATCTTTGGGCATCCAAATGAGAGGTGTTTCTTGAGTAAGTGAAGGGTGAGCATAAGAGCTGGACTCTTGTTCTTCAGTCACAGGCACAGGAGGTTCCTGGAATCTACTGGTCAAAAGCTCAGTTTGAACAGTATTGGGTTCCAAATAGACATGAGGCTTGAAGTATCGAGTAAATGCGGTTAAGTTGGCTTTATTGGGAGCCAAGTTTTGTCCCTTCTCCAGCTTTTGACTATTGATGGGGTGGGCACTGGAAGAGATGCTTTCATCTCGAGGGTTTTCAGATTTCAATGAACCTTGATTGAGGTAAGGATCATCGCCATAAAGTCCGGTGCTGTTGATGGTGTTTGCAGTTCTGCGTAAAAGGTCTCTGGGAAGATTGTGCAACAGAGGCTTGAATGCCTTTTGGAGAGTAATTTGAACAAATGCAGTAACAGCAATCAAGACAGCCATCAAGACCAAAGGACCCCAAGCTTTGGCAACAACAAAGAGACCAAGCAGACATACTTCAGCCAAGTACAAGCCAGTAAAAGTCTGGAAAATAGCACGAGGATAGTAAATACCACGTCCTTCTGAAGGCTGGAAAACAAACAAAAGATTGTGAAGGAATGCCAAATAGATAACCAAGAAACACAAACCAGTGAAAGCAATCATGATGGGGGTGATGATTGAATAAGTGATACCAATGACAGCCAAGTTAGTGTAGACTGGGAAAACAGTACCCCAACCAGTGGGAGAAAGCATGTTGAATCGAGTCCACTTCTTACGGGGAGTGCTGTCTAAGATTGTACCCATAACATGGTAAAGAATAAGTCCAGCAATTTGAAGAAGAGCACCTCCACCAATGGTGAAACCTTGAAGCAAGAAGTATGAAATGTAAAAGTTAGAAGCCTTGGGCAAGTTCTCAGCAAGAAGTTGCATTGTACTTGAGGGATTGTTGATAATCTCCTGAACAACGGCAGCAGCACCTGAAGCAATAGTTGTGACCAAAAACACTTGAACAACTTGGAATCCAAAGTAAGCATTTTGAACATAGTACTCAAGTAGAGCTCCAGCAGGCACACCCGAAATCTTAGCCATCAATCTAAGGATAATGGGCACTAAAGCCATCAGGATAGCAAGCAAAATAGTGGGAAGGAAACCGGAAATTAAACCATAAATAACTTCTGGAGCATCGTTAAGGAAGCCAAGCCATGGAAGTTTTTCAGTCAGAGATTTGATATTTGAGATAGAACCAACAGCAGCAACAGGAATAGCCCAGAAGATGATGAGAGCAGTGATAAACGAGGCAGTACCCAGTCTCTTTATTAGACGCTCCCACCAATTCAATCTAAGATTGCTCCAAATGATATCATCAGGCTGGATGCCAATATATCTGGGAGACATATGGAGCGCTTGATGATGAGTCAAAACTTGTACGGCAGTTTCAGCTTGTTCCTGAGTATGGAAACAGATGAAAACAGAGTTCAGTTTATCGAATTGAGACACATTTTCTCTCATTCCAGCAATTTCTGAGTTCAACTCAGCAAGCTTTTCGCGGCCATACTCAATTGTGTCCACCTTCTTACCAATAATAGGCTTTAGTCTGTGAGTAGGGCGTTTCTTTTGAGGGACGTAGACACTGATGTCATTACCTTCAATCTGCTGAGTTCCTTTCTTATTAGCTTTGAGTCTGTTCTTAACAGCGGTAGATAAGAGCTTTGTTTCAGCACCTTCTACCTTCAACGCTAGTTTTTCACGTTCAGAAACCTTCTTATCTAACTTTTTCAGCGATCTGTTGATCCAAATGTACTTGATTCCATCAAAGAGCTCGGTCAATGGCTCGACGGACAAGTATTCTGTAGGAACAGTGGTAAGCAAAATAGTTCGAGAAGAGACCAAAGTCGAGTAGGCAGGAGAGGTGAGGGCAGCATATCGAACACCGATATAATAAACCAGCTCCCTGTACAATGTGAAAATAATGAATCCGAAATAAACAAACGAAATCAAGGCGTGAGCATAGTATCTGTTTTTATTTTGGACATTTTGGAAACTCATAACATTGAATCCAGTCTGTCCATTTCCACCGGTAGCATTAATAGCTACAAGAAGAGGAATGACAGTAAAGATACCAAAGATACAAATTACAAGAACCATTCTCAAGTATCGTAAAAAGAAGTAGCCATCCAAGCCGGCGTCTTGTAAGATTTCGGACTCTTTTCTAGTGAATAAATCAAAAATCCAGGCAATCCATCCTGATTTCAATGGTCGAGGTCGATATCTTTTATTAACAGTTTGAACTGTGTTTCTGGGTTGATAAATTCGTTTTTGTAATGGACGAAGAACCAAGAAGGCAGTTACAAATACTACTAAAATAGCAAAATTGACTACCGCAGTATTTCCAAAGTTCGATAGGGAATTAGTTCCACCACCTTGCGAGGACATGATGAATTATATTTGTGTTTGAATGCAGCCGATAGATGTTGGTAACACTAGAATTCGAAAAGCTATCAAAAATCAAAAAACTTTCAAAATGCCTAGGAAAAAGGACTGAATTTATATCTTGAATCATTATTGGCATTGGCATATGCTTATTTGCTTTGTATTGTTTTATTTTATTTTTTTAATTTTTTTTTTAGATCTGAACATCTCAGGTTCTGGCAGCGCAAGTGTTCCATTCTTAGCATGCAATATTGAGAAATTGAGTTGAACTTTGTTCAAATTACTACCATTAGATTGAATCATAAGCCTTAAACTCTGTTTCAAATTGGGCTATATATATTTCCGCCCATGTCCCATACCTTTAAGAAAAGGGCGTGGTCACAGTGGCTGGCATTAAAGTACGAAGGTTATCAGGACTCGAGCATAAACAAGTTAAAAAAGGAGAGCCCTTATATTCAAATTAATATGTTAAACAAAACAAAGTTTCCATCAAGTGCTATACCACGCCTTAACTGGGTACTTGGTCGTTCCGAAGAATAAAAGTTGTTCTACACCGGTCTTAGGTTTCAGTAACAGATTTACACCATTCCACAGGTATTCCATTCCATTTGAATACCCTTAGAAATACGTTTAAGGGGAGTACATTGAAGGAAGTATAATTTTTTGAGTTGAGTAGCAAGTTCTAGAGAGTTTTCCCAATGCAGTATATCACAAGTTTGTGATTTAGATGTTTATTTTTTAAACAATGATGTAGCAGCAATTATATCTATCATCGTTTACAAAAAAATAAACAAGACCTCTCCACTTGTTTACTTTTGGCTACATTTTCGAGTCCCGCCCGTGTCATCATGTTTGACGCACCGACTGGCTCCGTCTTCGGACCCTTCTGACATTAAATTGAAGTTAATTACAAGTTTGTGGCCGTTGAAAATGGCAATCAATGCCGTCACCGTTTCAAATCACATCATGGAAATGCTCCAGCTTACTTGTGCTCTCAGGGACCTTTTCCTATGGAAAGTTGCTAGCTTTCTATTATTACGAATGTTTTAAATCATCCTTTACTATACAAAGCCTTGGAACAAAATAGAAACAGTCATGTGACTACAGATCTCTTAAACAACAATCACATGACTGCTTCAATTTCTAAATCACATGACTTTTTCCAAGTTTTAGATTACATGATATTTTCTTTGCGGACCCATATATTCAGTGAATTTGCCACTGTAGTAGTAATTTGGAGAATGCGATCTTCTCGCCAATCATGATCCTGAATCGCCCAGTATAGACGTGAATAAAGCTGATTTCAAAATCACATTGATTTATATTAGTAACGGGACTCTGAAATTTCGGCAGATCCATCTCGGAATAATCTTTTCTGTTCTCTGCTAGCACACTGGTTGGAACTATCATTATGCTTTCACGACACTTTTTAAAGCTTCGCACCAACACACGGATCATTGCGAGTCAATCTTCACGACGATACGCCTCACATGATCCTTCAAACAGCATCATTAACTTACTGATCAAGGAACGCGCTTCTAAAGTGCCTCTTCAGTTGCTTGATCTCGACTCAAAATCTAGTCCAGCGCCCCTGGAAAGCGTTCAGAATCATATATCACCACTGTTTTCCAAAGCAGTTTCAAAGCAAAGAGCTCTATTAGCAAAGTCCGATGACGGTGGCAATGGAAACAATGGAGATGCTGAATCTACGCCAACTACCAAACGGAAAAAGAAGGATTCTAAGGAGAGCGAAGGGAAGTTGGACAAGTCTGAGAAGCTGGAGAAGCCTGAGAAGTTGGACAAGTCTGAGAAGCTGGAGAAGCCTGAGAAGCTGGAAAACCCTGGAAAGCCCGAAGCTTCTGAGAAACCTGAGAAACCAGTAAAAGCAGAGAAGCAGGATTCTGGTAAATCTCTACGATCCTCCTCACCACCGCTACCTCCAAGGAACAAGTCTTCTATTAATCAGAAAGGAAGTCCAACGGAAAAAATGTACCAATCTGCTTCTCCAATTGATAAAGAGAAGGTTCTTGTGTTACCAATAAACATGAGACCTCTGATACCAGGTAAGTTCCTAGTATATTCATGAGCCTTCATAACTGACAATCATACAGGTTTTCACAAAGCAGTTACAGTGCGAAATAAACAAGTCATAAATGCGTTGCAAAAGATATTCAACTACGATATCGAAAGCCGATGCGTGGGTGTCTTTTTGCTGAAGGACAATAAGCGAGATCTGGATATCATTGAAAGCGCAGATGATGTTTATGATGTGGGTGTATACGCTCGAATTGGAGGAATTCTAAAGAATGATAATGGAAGCGTAACAGCAGTGCTCTATCCTCTACATCGTATTAAAATGGGTGAACTGGAATCACGCTCTGCAACCTCCTCTGTTGAAACACCTACTGAAGGGCTCTTGTCTGTGGAAAAAGAGCCTACATCAATTGCAAAAGAAGAAGCTAGAAATCGACTATTCCAACTTCCTGTTTCTTGGAGTAAGGGCATACAGGACTTGGGTGATTTACATTACGATCCAAACTCCGCAATGATTTCTGCATTGACTGCAGAGATCCTTAGAGTTCTCAAGAGCTTGAGCGAAGTTAACGGAACTTTGAAAGAGCAAGTTGTAAATATCATGTTGACTGGCAACAAGTTCTCGACCACCAACGTATATGAGGAACCACATATTCTCGCCGACTTTGCTGCGTCCATTTCAGCTGGACGAGCGGACGAGATCCAAAGTGTTCTTTCTAGCTTGAACATTGAGGAAAGGCTCCAGAAATCTCTGGCGCTGGTAAAACGTGAATATGAGAACTTGAAACTCCAGAAAAAATTGAGTAAGGAAGTTGACGAAAAAGTCCAAAAGAAGCAAAAGGAACACTATCTCATGGAACAAATGAAAGGCATCAAGAAGGAATTGGGAATGGAAGATGGCCGTGATAAGATGATTGACACTTTTAGACAGAGAGTAGCAGGATTAACTCTACCTGAAAATGTCCAGAAAGTCTTTGAAGACGAAATCCAAAAACTTAACACTCTTGAACCAAACGCTGCAGAATTCAACGTCACGCGACAGTACTTGGACTGGATAAGTCAGCTTCCTTGGGGTAAATTGACTAAAGATTCTTACAATTTGGCTCGCGCGATGCGAATTTTGAACGAAGATCACCATGGTTTGAAAGACGTGAAGGATAGAATTTTGGAATTCATTGCTGTTGGCAAATTACTAGGTGCGGTCGATGGAAAGATTATTTTATTTGTTGGACCTCCTGGTGTTGGTAAGACCTCGGTTGCAAAGTCAATTGCAAAGTCATTGAACAGAGAATATTACAGATTTAGTATTGGTGGAGTTTCTGATGTTTCTGAATTGAAAGGACATCGCAGGACATATGTTGGAGCATTGCCAGGCCGAGTCATTCAAGCTCTCAAGAAAACGCAAACCCAAAATCCTCTAATCTTGATTGACGAGATTGATAAGATAGGTCGAGGCTCATACAATGGAGACCCTTCAGCTGCTTTACTTGAACTATTGGACCCTGAACAAAACAATTCTTTTTTGGATCATTATCTTGATATTCCTGTGGATATGTCCAAAACGCTGTTTGTGTGTACAGCCAACAGCTTGGATACTATTCCTGGCCCATTGTTGGACAGAATGGAGATTATTGAAATATCAGGGTATGTTACTGAAGAGAAGATTGCCATTGCTGAAGACTATCTGGCTCCCAATGCCAAAAAGCTTGCTGGTTTAGAAAACGTTGATGTTAAAGTTACTCGTCAGGCTGTTGAAGGTCTAATCAACAAGTATTGCAGAGAGAGCGGTGTTCGAAATTTGAAAAAGCATATTGAGAAAATATACAGAAAGGCTGCCCTTAACATTATTCGCAAAATTGGTGAAGAGGAGACCAAGCAAGTGGATGCTAAAGAAGAGGCCAAGCAAGTTGAAGAGGAGCCCAAGCATGAGAATGCTCAAGAAGAGGCCGTTGAGACAACTTTGGAGGATGTCAAAGTTCAGCCCAATATACCAGTATACACCCCTATGAAGGTGCCAGAGGATATCTCAATCACTATTGACAATTCTGATCTCAAAGATTACGTTGGGCCTCCAGTATTCAATACCGACAGAATGTACGAAGAGAATCCAATTGGAGTTGTTATGGGATTAGGAGTAACTGGACTTGGAGGCACATCGCTTTATGTAGAATCAGTGTTGGAGCAGCCTATTACCGAACACTCGTCTGCGAAATTCAGCAGAACAGGTCAACTTGGAGATACAATGAAAGAATCATCTACAATTGCATATTCGTTTTCTCGGATGTTCTTGAGAGCGAAATACCCTGGAAATCGTTTCTTTGAGAGAGCCAAAATCCACTTGCACTGTCCAGAAGGAGCGATTCCCAAGGATGGACCGTCTGCTGGAGTTACCATGGCCACTTCACTTCTATCTCTAGCATTAGATTTCACTGTTGCCCCTACGGTAGCCATGACTGGAGAGTTAACTTTGACAGGCAAAGTTCTGAGAATTGGAGGTTTGAGAGAGAAGGCAGTAGCGGCAAAGCGAGCAGGAGCCACTACTGTGTTTTTCCCCAAGGATAATTTGGCGGACTGGGAGGCCATGCCTGATAACGTCAAAAAGGATTTGACAGGTATTCCAGTAGGATGGTATTCCGAGATATTTGACGTGGTTTTCAAAGATGTTGAGAAGCTGGAAGGTTTGGATACGCTATGGCAAGAGCAATATAGAAAGATTGACGAAGCTGTTCAGAAACAAACTGCATAATAATGAAATAATGTATAAAATCAATCTTAATCAATCTTATTTAGTATTGTGAGCAGCAGGCACACAAACCTAAATGATCAATGTTTTGTAACGTAAGTCAGCTGACTCTCATACAAACTTAATTCATGTCCAGCTGAGGCCTGTTCTTGAAGTATTTCATATTTTCGCGCTTCTCCTTTCTTTCTACTTTCTACTTTTTTTATATATTTTTTTTCATTTTTTAATTCTTTTCTACTTGTTTGATTTTTGTTTGGTAGAAATGTCTGACAGTTCGGATACTATTACTGCTCAAGAATATTTGGATCGCCAAAGCAGTTGTTCCTCGAAAGGTGCTGAAGGCAAAAGACAACAGGTCTATGCGTGTCTTCGGTGCAAGATTGGAGTCTGCTATTGGTGCGGTGTGAAGTGCCATGCTGGCCACGATGTAATTGACCTGTTCACGAAGCGTGGTTTTGAGTGTGGGTGCGGGTCTGAGTGTAAGCTGAAATTGGATGCTGAACAGCCAGAGCTGGAACAGAAGCAGAAGCTTTTACATGTCAGAGAAAGTATGGACACTGAGCGCCGGGTCAAACGTCGCAAGGGAGATCATAACTACGAGGGCCGGTTTTGTATCTGCGATTCAGAAGATGATGGAACCGATGGAATGGTCCAGTGTGTTATGGGAACAGCATGTAACGAAGACTGGTATCACGACAAGTGCACGCGCCGACCAAACGATATATGGGCTGAAGGATTTGTGTGCTGGGCATGTGTAGCTAGTGAAAGTGAATTTTTTGATACCCTGAAGCCTCTGGCGCATGAACTGTTTTATGATCCGTTATATTTAGACGATGGAAGGCCCTGCTTATTTTTTCGCAAAGGCTTTAGAGAAAAGCTCTCCAGGCTGCCTGAAGCTAAGCAGCGGTTTGGCGAGCGACTGAAGTTCTTGTTTGAAGAGGAGACCGAGGACTATGCCGCGACAGTCGAAGAAGAAGAAGAAGATCAACAACGACTGCTGGATACTATGCCTCGGCAACAGGCTATTGACGGGCTCAAAGCTCTGGAAACAATCAAAACGAAGTTGGAGGTGTTTTTCAAACCATTTGCAGAGCAGAACAGGACGGTCACAAAAGATGATGTTGCTCTATTCTTTGAAAAAGAGCATCGAAATAAGCGAGTCCGTCATACTTGACAATCCATGCATTCATACTCTGAGATTATTTTAAAAGATGGCAAGATGGTTACACAATTTTCAGAGGATTATTTATATTTCGAATCATAGAAACAAAAATTATGTAAATAAGTAACAGTATAAGGTCGTCATCATAATCATTAAAGCCAGTAAAACCCAGACGCTATTCCAACTCGAGATCTCCAACGACATTATCACCATCATAATCAGAGTCGGAGGTCGAATGAGTCAAGTCGTATTCTTCTTCATCTCTTTGGAAAGCAGAATCCAGAGACTGGGAATTAGACTTTTTGTGCTTGTAGCCCCGTCCTCCTATACTAGATCTGAGGTCTTCGCGAGCAGCTTCATTGTCGTCTATCACGCTACGCCTTCGCTTATGATGATGGATGGCCGTCAGATTGAGATAGGCCACTCTCTTTCTTCTCTTGTTGAAGAAGAACCACATGTACGACCACAGAGTGCCGGGCTCGTCGTCTAGGAAAGACTCTGGGGGAGAGTGTGAGTAAACGTCACAGTCTTTGAGTTGAATATGTCCATCTAAACAGTCCCAGAAGGTGGGAGGGACAGAGAGTCTGTTTGCAATGAGCAAGTTACTGAAGGAGTTTATCACTGCGGTAGGAGAGTTCTCTCTTCTAAAGTCTGAGGGCAGCAGAGAGGAAAAGTCGTGATCGGGATGCGAGTAGTTGAGGATGGAGATTAGATGGGCAAAGGCCTTTCTCGAGGCAGGCTCATGGAGCGGACCAAAAGGAGACTCGGAGAAGGAGCTTGACAGCTTGTGGAGGCCTTCAGGCTTTGGAGGAGACGAGCTCGACGGGGGAGACGACAAACCGTTATGCGTGCGGGTATTTGGCGGAGAGAAGGATTTCGAGAGGTAGTCAATGTCAGTGGATTTGGTCATGTTGTAGTAGTTGATTTCATCTTGTTGGAGGGCGTCAAAGTGTTTATCAATGGTTTTGTAGAGTTTTTTGTCTGCAGCAGCCTTCTTGGTGGCATAGATGTCAATGGTGCCTTCGATTTTGCAATCGGTCGTGTTGAAAGTGAGCAGAGAGTTCAGTTTTTGAAGGTCCTTAAATTCTAGAAACTGGAGTTTCGAGCAAAGTTAGAGAGCTGTCAACAGGAGGAGCTGCTGGAGCTGCTGGACCATACAAAGCTGCTGGGCCATACATAGCTGGAGCTGCTGGTGCTGTGGGATGAGGTGAGTTACACACATACCTTCATTGTGGGGGTGGAGTCTTTAGAGGATGGTTGGTCGCGAGAGTTGGTGATTCAGTTTGGATGGTGCGGTACGATAAGGAAGGAGAAGAGAAGGGAAATGGGACAAAATAATGATTTGCTTAGATTTAAATATCAGTTGAAAGGGCTTGTTCAGGTGTTGGTCAGCCAAACCAGTTCCCAGCTACAGAGCTCAGCCATTTGTTATTGCCCTAACCCTGTCCAATAAAACAGTATAGAGAATGAGCGTGGAGGGAGCTTGGAGGGAGCGTGGAGGGAGCGTGGAGGGAGCGTGGAGCTAAGTTTTGAGGGAGCTTGGAGCGAAACGAGTAGTTCTGTGAGAATTGGAGAGAAATGGTGAAGATGGTGGTTGTAGTTATGGTAGAACAGGTAGAAAGATACCATCAGCAATATAAACAACTCTATATAGGATAAATTTTAATAACTATTCTCTACCAATTTTAATATAAGCAGTTTTCTACCGATTTCAATATAAATTTGTGATATATTCAATATGGATTCTCTAGTACTAATTTCAATTTTCTATAGTACTAATTTCAATTATAGTACTAATTTTTAATATCACCAACATCACCAATTACAACATCACCAATTACAATATCACCAATTACAATATCACCAATTACAATATCACCAATATCACCAATATCAACTGAAATAATATAATAATCAACAATTCTCATTGAAAAAAGTGATAATATGAGATCGTGTCAGTTGGTTGGTAGTAATAAGACTTTGTAATATTGTTTCGAAGATAAACATTTGCAATAAAAGAATCATTTGTTAACTGACTACTAAAGTATGTAAAAAAGTATTGAAATTCTACTAAATTTAAAACTTCATAATTCTTCTCAGATATAAAACGAGTTTTTTATTTGTAAAACCGGAAATTTTTTTAGAAACTTTTGGCATTGAGATATATTTTTATTTGATCATTACTTTAATTGTCTGTTTTGTAGGTCTATCAAGGATCATTATCATAGAAGAATCATTGTCATCATGGCTTAAGCAGATTGCTTTAAACATCGCTTGCTTTAATCATTGCTTAGGCAGATTGCTCACCAGTGAGGAAAGCAACGGTTTCTTCATTGCTTCTACGATTAAGACCAAGAGCACCCTTAACAGCATTGGCAACAGCAGCGTCAACCTTGTTATCGAGATCCTTCAAAGTCTTGAGGATTTGAGGAATATTGACATCTCTCTTATTGAGACCGAGAGCGCCCTTAACAGCGTTGGCGACGGCAGCATCGAATTTGTTATCGAGATCCTTCAAAGTCTTGAGAACTTGAGGAATGTTGACATCTCTCTTATTAAGACCCAAAGCGCCCTTGACAGCGTTGGCAACGGCAGCATCAACCTTGTTATCGAGATCCTTCAAAGTCTTGAGGATTTGAGGAATATTGACATCTCTCTTATTGAGACCGAGAGCGCCCTTAACAGCGTTGGCGACGGCAGCATCGAATTTGTTATCGAGATCCTTCAAAGTCTTGAGAACTTGAGGAATGTTGACGTCTCTCTTGTTAATAGCATCTTCAACACTAGCAGCACCAACAGCTTCGCTCAAAACAGATTTAGCAGCGGAAGCAATAGTGGCTTCAATGTTTTCCTCAATGTTGGACTCGGCGGTCTCAACGTCACGCTTGTTAAGACCAAGGGCACCTTTTACAGCGTTGGCAACAGCAGCATCAACCTTGTTATCGAGATCCTTCAAGGCCTTGAAAACGGCAGGAAGGTTAACATCTCTCTTTTGATTCTCGGAAACTTCTTCAGTAGAAATGCTGTTAAGAGCATTCTTGACAGAGTTGGCAATAGTTTCTTGAATCTTTTCGTCAATGTTGTCTAAATCTTGGATAGAGTTGAATTCACGCTTGTTAAGACCGAGAGCACCCTTAACAGCGTTGGCGACGGCAGCATCGAATTTGTTATCGAGATCCTTCAAAGTCTTGAGAACTTGAGGAATGTTAATATCTCTCTTGTTGAGACCGAGAGCGCCCTTAACAGCATTGGCGACGGCGGCATCGAATTTGTTATCGAGGTCCTTCAAAGTCTTGAGAACTTGTGAAATGTTGACATCTCTCTTATTGAGACCGAGAGCGCCCTTGACAGCGTTGGCGACGGCAGCATCGAATTTGTTATCGAGATCCTTCAAAGTCTTGAGGATTTGGGGGATGTTGACATCACGCTCAGCCAAGTTAGCAGGAGCGGGTTCTTGAACAGCGGCAGAAAGAGCCAAAGTAGAGAAGATAGCGAGAGCGGAAAATTTAGCAGAAACCATTTTGAAAGGAGTGTAGCTTGTTAAAGTTAAAGGATTGACTAAAAAAGAGCGACTTAAAAGAGTGCGAAAGACTGTAAAGTGATTGATAAGAGAGTGAAGTGTTGATGATGAAAAAAAAAATCCAAACTAGAAAATTCAGGTCTCTTTTATAATTATTTTCAATGTAGGAAAGTACGATAACTGTCTACATCTTCATTTCTCTTTCGCCTCGAAGCCAACTTCTGTAGGGTCTTAGTTGGGAGATACTGGGCGCGTTAAGCGAAATGAGAAAAATTACCAGAATATTTGGTGTTTGATTTTTTTCCTAAAAGATGTTTTTGATATTTGGATCAATTTTTTGTATATTGCCCGTACTGATTTTGTATGTAAATTTTTTGATGGGTGTATAGATCAAGATCTGTTAAATGCAGGTACACAAATCTAATTGAGCTTAATTAAACAGTTTACACCCACTTTTAAGTTACGGAACAACCCTATTCCAAGACAACTACTAACAAAAAGAGAGACGCAGCATCGGTTTTTTCAATCGAATAATAGGGTAAAATCATGGGCTTTGGTATCCCAATTGCGGGAACTAGTAGTAAACTTGGTATTTAATATCAACATTCAATTTTACTAATGCTTTCCAATTTCAATATTTGTCTTGTAAGTGAAAGATTCAATACTGAGATCCTTCATCATGATGAACAATCTTAAAAATGATGGATAGTTTATAAATACATTAGACAGATAGATGATCTGTACGGATAAAATATTTTGGTAGATATGTATCAAGCGTGCGATGACTTAATTCACATCACCATGAAGTAAATGATTTTGATTTACGACAAATTGTACCACTTCAAAACTTGAATATTCCATCTTTCAAACAGTTTTTTTTTTCATTTGCAAAATATTTTCAGATATTAGTGCTAGAATTTATCAAGGCAATTAGACAGCTGTAGTAGTCATGTTCAATTGTACTCAGAAGCCCTATTTACTAGAGTCAAACATAAACAGAGACAATCTCTACTCGTGCAAAATAAAACAAATATTTGTGGTTACTTCATCTCGAAATTGCGTCAACTTATAGACGAACTCAGGGCTAAAGCTCTATAAGGAAATTTCAAGTTTTGACAACCGTAATTCCTGAAGATTTACAAGATTAGAAATGAGCTATTTTGATTATATTCACAGTTGATGAGTTAACTAGGGATCAGAGTTGACTAGATATTCAAGTCAACCAGATAATCAGAGTAAATGAATTAACCCGATAATCAGAATAAATGAGTTAACCCGATATTCAAAGTAAATGAGTAGGTGAATTATCCAAGGCTCTCGTCTGTAGAGACGTACAATTGTACATCTCGACTAATGCCAACTTCGTCTATTGAAAACCAAAATACTGGCGCTATACTTCAAAAATGAAATATTACAGACTTGCTTGGTTTCCAATACCTAGCACTAGTATTTCTGAAAAATTATTGAATATACTGTACCATGATTTCAATTATTAACGAGGATTGACGTTAAACTAAAGATGTAAAGGTCTCGTAAAGCACCTCGACTTCATTTTTTTCTATAGCTTTGCCTTCATCGACCATGGTAGTTTCATCTTCTGTAAAACTGTTTGAGCATGAAGACTGCTCAACTCTGCTAATTTCAACATCATTGCTGTAGAACTTGTCAATAATAATCTCTTCATCATCTAATTGAACACTTTTGGAGTCAATTAAACTGGTATCGTTTTCTTCTGGAACTTTCTTGTTGCCCAATTCACTTGTTTTATTGGATTGTTGGCTGCAAGACGAAAAGATTGCATTACTAGATTTCGTGGGCAAAGTTGGAGATTGAGTTGAGTTAATATAAGGCCGTTGCAACAAGATTTGTGAATCATCCTTTGATCTCTCGGAAACAAGAGCTCTTTCATGATTTTTCCCGAGGCTATCGGCTTGACTGGATCTGTGTTCAATATTATCCCGTCTTTTATCGAGTGGTTGATTCAAGACGTCCCGTCTCTTGTCGCGTGGTTGATCCAAAACACCCCGTCTCTTGTCTAGAAATTGATCATCCCGTCTCTTGTCCAGTGGTCGATCCAAGACAATCACATTTTCTACATCATTTGGCTTTAACGGAACTGAATAACTGGTGAGTATTTCCGAGTCAGTCAAGTCGTCATCTAAATTCACAGTAGTCATTAGTGATTCAGTTGGTAATTTCATTGGCTCTGAGGTAGACTGAAGACTATGCACAATTATTGAATCATCTACCGTTGGAGCCTTTATCGAAGTAATCACTATAGATTGCTCAACCTGCCCCAGAATGAGTTCATCAATTTTCAAATCATTTGCCAGCTTTCGTTGTAGATATCTATGCGTTACTAACTGGATATCATGTTAGTATAGAATAGTCGCAACGTGAATAAGACTTACAGAATCGACTTCTGGTATTGTAAGTGATCTAATTGATTTTTCAATGAGTCCCATCCATTTCAATTTGCTATTGTTGACATATCCGGGCATGCCATGAAACAGCTCTTCAAGAGCAATGCCTTTTTTCAGCCCAATGTCCACTATCAAGCTTCCAATCATATAATTAAGAACCAAAATGTCAATCGAAATGCTCCGTTTGAAGCCTCCTTCCATAGCAATGTCAACCAACATAACACTCTCTTTCCCATTCCTCACAACTCCTAATGGCTGCTCCAGCTGTAACTCTTCATGACTCAAGTGTCTGATGCGTGCTCGATTCAATATCTGTGATTTCTTAATGCTTTCTTTTACTGTCTCTTCATCCAAGCTCGCACCAAAATCATTACCGTTACTTCGATCAAAGCGAATAATGATTTTGATCTTGCCTTTCTCCAGCTTATGAGTTCCAATATCTGTTTGGGTTGTTTTTGCTACTACCTTTGCATCCATTGACCATGTTGTTTCGCTTGGAACTTTCTTGAGTTTTAGCTTTTTGTACGATCGAGACTTGGAATATATGTCTTTTAGTTGTTCTCCTGTCAGAGTCGAGTTTGGAAAAGAGTGAGTTGATACCATCGCAGTCGGTGTTGATGGTTAGGTGAAAAGAATCAAGTAGGAATACAGTTTATATATATTTCAATATGATCTGATACATCAACTATACCAGCTGTACCGGCTCGTCACTCTCACAATCTGGGTCTTCGCTAGCTACACCTTCAGCAATGACTAGCTGCTGTCGCATTTCTGATTCTCGCAGCTCATTTTCAAGCCTCTGGCCGTCTTCTGGCTTCAAGATCTTGTCTTGAGTAGTATTGTAGGACCCGCAATTTGAGCACTTGAGCCCGAGAAAATGGAACGCGGTATTGCTCTTCATGAAGCAGTCGTTGCAAACAACAATGGCCCTCCAGCCCTGATATCCAACGGGCATAGGCTGTTCCTCGATTTCCTTGTCCAAGATTCGAAACTGGGCCACCATATTGATGATTGTCCGCGAGCAAGTAGGGCATTTGTACGAAGTCATGGTGTGGTTCTTGAAGCACGCCTGGTGAATTGGATGTCCGCAAGACATGAATACCACAGGCATGGTAGAAGTGAATAGATAGTCGCCACAGATAGGGCAGTTGCACTCAGTAGAATGTTCAATACAACGGTGCGAGTTCTGGAGACTTATAGACATGCAAACGTTACAAGTCGAGCAGTGAAAGAAGTCCTTCCCCAGACCTGCTCCAATACGGCAGATACCGCAGTCGTTGCAGTGGTAAATAGATTTGTGTTCGTCGTCGTCCCATAACTTGCAGAACTTGCAATAGTAAACAGCCAAAGTTTGTCCACAGGATTGACAGTCTTGATTAGCGGGTTGGACGGTTGAGCAGTACATACAAAGCATATGAGTAGTAGCCGGTCGAATCAGGTTATGTGGTTCGACTTCATCATGGCAGAATCGACAAGTATACCATTTTTGACAGGTAGAGCATTGTAATTTGCATCCGCGCTGGTAATGGCTGCATCCTAGAACAGCTTCCTTTTCATTTTGGTAAGTAGGTTGTTTGAAAGATTCATCAATCTCATCAATCTCATCAGAATCAGAATCAGAATCGTCGTCTATTGAATAAATCATATGGGTCATTCTATAGTACTGCTCAGTCATTAGTTTCTGAACTTTTTTGTCTCGGTCCCTATCGGAGAGGCCCATTTCCCTGATTTCAATGATTCTGGCGCGTAGCTCAGACTCGTCTAGTATGGGTAAGTCTTTGAGAGTTCGATTGGATCGTTTCTTTTTAGTTTTCTTGGAAGTGTCATTGTTGGTTGTATTAGGAGCAGGATGGATGCTCGAAGAAGAAGCTGACTGTATGGCCAAATCGACGAGATTTTCAACAGAGGGAACAGCAGAAGGCCTAGCACTTGACTCTGCTAATTGAACTGGTTGAACGGGAGGGTAGACGTCTGGATCAGTTGCTGCTTGGATTCCAGTTGGCTCGCCACCATGCCTAATTGCATTCCAAGACTCGTTGAACTGCTGGAAGTACTTTTGGATGAGCCATTTGTTGTCTTCCTGGTCATTTGTACAAGTCAGTTCTGGGTTTTCGGTATGAGCGGGCTGCGCAGCTGGTTCAGTTGATGGTTTGGCTTTACCTTTGCCTTTGAGCTTGTTCTTTTTAGACGTACTGTTGGCAGCTGCAGCGGCAGCAGCGTGTCTCAAGGGCAGTATGAATCTCCCAATCATTTCCATTTCATGATCATCATCGTCGTCGTCTTCGTCGTCGTCGTCGAACTCGTCGAGTAGACTGATTTGTTGGAACCTCAGGTAGAAGGGCAGATTTTCGTGAGATCTTGAAGTTCCTTCGGCTCCTTGGTCATTAGAGCTGTTTCCATGGCCATTAGAAGAGCTACCAGAGGTTTCAGGGCGGTTGGAAGAGTTACCGGAGGTTTCAGAGCCATTAAAAGAATTTGGTTCTCTGGCAAAATGAGTATTTGACAGGTGGATGAGGAACTGTGATATTTGCTGAGGGATACGAAGCTGTGGGATATAAGACTCCATTTGTAGAGAAGGGACCTATAGCAAATCAATTAGAATCAAGAGAGTTAAGGTATGTAGAAGGAACTGTTTTTTGTAATATTTTTGGTGTTTTTAGAAATCCAAATATAATGAGCGGCTTACAATAAAATCACGTGATATTATTAAGACCAAAAAATAGGGTAGGAGAGTACAGTATTAGGGAAGTTGAGAATAGTTGGAGCATAGTTGGAGAGTAGTTGGAGGGTAGTTGGAGGGTAGTTGAAATAGTTGAAAATAAATGAAAATAAATGAAAATAAATGAAAAATAGTTGAAATAGTTGAAATAGTTAAAGAGTAGTATAATTGAGATTAGTACCGTTAAGTTGTTTAAGAGTACAATTGAAATTAGTACCGTTAAGTGATTTAAGAGTACAATTAAGAATAATACCGTTAAGTTGTTTAAGAATACAATTGAGAATAGAATCATTATTATTATTGTTCATCAACGCATCATCTCTATAAAAATAAAAAGTTTAAGCAAAAGATCAATCACCTCTCTCAGAAAGAACTTGTTTGACAGGCTCAGTTTCATGAATATAAAGACCATTTTCTTGAATGTATCTAATAACACTATTGGGAATCAGATACTGCACAGACATTCCTCTTCGAATGAATAGTCGGACTTTGGTTGAACTAATGTCATTGTAAATCAACTGCTTGATCACCAAAACGTTTCTTCTATGCTCGTACATGATATCATGAGAGAGTAAAAAGGACCTGACATCGGAGCCTGTTCGTTCTACAATCAAGCACCCATAACGACCGAGGATATGGTGCAAATCGGCATTTGCCCATACATTAGGCTCACCCATTGATTCAATCAAGTCGCCTCCCGCCAACAACATGATCTTGACGCCTTTTCTCTTACCAGACGACGTAGCGATTCCGTTTCTGACAATGTTGATTTCGTGGTTGAAATGGTCGAGGACAACGGCGGTGCGCTGGTATTTGGACTGCAGCGATTCCCAAGCGTCGACCATGAGCCAGGAAGAAGTTCGCTCGCATGCCAACTCGCACATTCTGACTCTGTGCTGGGCAGCCGCGAGGCCCTGCTTTTTGTAAAAGTCTGATACCGGGGAGTAGTAGCCACCGATGACTTCGAATCTGGTTTCTTCTCTAATGGAGTCCATTGCCATTTCAAACATTCGGAGATGCAGATAGGTGATGGGAGAGAACGAGCCACAGGCGACGATGACCAGAGGCGACTTTGAGTCGTCCATCATGACGTTTGCAAGTCTGTGAGTCGGGAAGGCGTAGTCTTTGAGAGAGCTTGCCTGTCGGGAGACGCCGACAGGGACTTCTTCTAGATCGGCAGACTGGACGTAAGGTCTGGATCCAATGCCGGAGAAGTTTGGGTTTTCGAGGCTTGCACCGCTGCTGCTGCTGGTGCTACTTTTGCGGCTGGTAGACGAGCGGTCAGCGGCAGCGCCATTGGTGCTGGGGAGCTTTGCAATGGCGGCAGAGGTAGAGGCTTTTGGAGGGACAAAGTTTTTTTGCGGCGAGTCTTCAAAGTCCAAGGTATTAATAGTGTCTGGAGGCAAGTCATAATCGGAGGGTCCTAGATGAGGGAAGTTTGGAGAAGCGGCGACGGTGTTGGTATTGTAGGTAGATTTGATCAGAGAGTCCAAATCTGAAGGGATTCTAGGGATTTCGTGAGGTGCGGGAGTAGGAATACTGTTTTGCATTTTGGCGATGGAAGTCTGAGGACAGAAATGAGTCTGAGCAATAACCCTGAGGAGAGTCTGAGAGAGTCTGAGAGAGCCTAAGAGAGCCTGAGGAATAAGCCTGAGAAATAAGCCTGAGAAATGAGTCTGAGGACAGAAATGAGTCTCACCACGGTAGGTGAAGAAGCAGAGAAGAATGGTTAAGAAAAGTAGAGAAGAAGAAAAAGTAAAATAAATACCACAAAAAAATTAATCTCATTAGGAAAATTTAGGTATCGAAATCATTCAGCAAATAAAATGGGGTATGACGAAATACCGAGTACCGCCAGATTGTCCCGGGTCTCGGTACCTTTAATCTATTACGCGTTCCGTCGGGAACGGCATCAACAGATTCTAGTTGGAATGATTAGCAGCTTTGCAGCCATATTAGTATTAAGCTAATGGGTATTATTGAGCTAATAGGTATTAAATTAGATAAATTAGGTATTAAATTAGATAAATTAGATGTTAAATTAGATGTTAAATTAGTTATTAAGTTAGCTGCTAAGTTAGCTATTAGCTATTAAGTTAGCTACTAACATACTAACATACACATTACCATACAAACTACCATACAAACTACCATACAAACTACCATACAATCCTTCCTCAATCCCTCTTCACTCTTCACTCTTCACTCCCTCCTCCTACCTCTGCTAACTACCTTCTAAACACTCCTCTCCTGAATCCCCAGCCGTTTACTCTAAATCACGTGACTGTTCACGATACGCGAGATTCTGAATAACGGCTGCTTATTGTCTCTATTGGCTTCAACAAGGAAATATAGTTGCAAACTGAATTCCTAATTTTCTCATATTACGCGTACTGCTGTTAACAATCCTTCACCTACAATCCTTCGCACCCAGTCATAACCCGTTCACCAGGAAAATGGCACTCTCTTGCACCTGATATCGTCGAACTTTTGTAAATAATTAACACTGGATTCTTTATAGTACTCAAGCCGCATGTTCCGACTGAGTTTCCTGTTGTTCCTGCTAGTTTTCAGCCTTGCCTCAACGTTACGCAGTTCGCAGTTTGCAATCGCCTTTAACCTGAAGGGCTGGCTCACCTTTTGGCTCGTTTTCCTTCAAGATCAGATTGGGTTTCCAAGAGCTCAAGAATGCTTCTCTGAACAAAATGTTTCATACATTCCATTGTTCAAGTGAAACATGGGCGCACTGAAAAATTGGTTTTGGGAGCTTGTAACTGGAATGTGAACTTGTGATATTCTTGACTACTTTGGTTCTTCAACACGCACCCAGAGAACAGTAAGACGCCCAAATGTAACCCAATACTATTCGGCGGCTGGGTTGATTAAAAGCTCCAGAATTCGTTCGCCAAACTTTAAAGTCTAAACAAACTGCTCTGTACCTGAGTAGGCGTACCAACCACCTCAGTGGATCGTTCTAAAGGCGTTGACATATATATATATATATATATATATATATATATATATATTGGGTACTATTTCTCAGGATATGCTGGATGCTACTCATTCATTATATATATATGCCGACATTCTTTTATATTCCTCTCCCATAATCAATAAAACATGCTCTTTTTCATTTGGATATCTATCCTCGCTTCGCTGCAGGTGTCTGCTCTTTCTCCGACCATCACCTCTGCTCCTGATGTTCGCGAACGAGATATCTCCAATTTCTACAAATCCAGTGGTTTCGATGTTACTTCGTTCTACGCCGACTTCATTACCAATAGATACTCGTATCTCAACAGTTATAGAACCTTTTTCTTGACTCACTCGTTTTCAAACGTCGACAACAAGCAAGAGTTTTCAGAGCTCATGACTTATACTGATGACAGTTTTGTCACCAAACTGCAAAGCGACCCAACGTTTGCCAGCCAGCTCAGAACGGTGGCACAGGAGTTTCCCTGGTACTCTGAGTGGGCTCAATCCCAGTCTCGTTCTGCCAGTACTGAGTCTAGTACTGGTGCTGGTGCGACAGCGACTGTCACCACTACTGCTACCTCCAACAATGCTATTTCTTATCGATTTAGCAGCGACAGAACGACTTCAATCAGTTTTCAGTGCATGGTAGTTTGTCTCTTGGGTTTTGGAGGATTTATGGGTTTGGTACTGGTATAGTTATATATTAAACATGAAATCTTTTGTAAAAAGCCAGTTTTTGTACTCTTCATGCTGGTCTCAGATTCGTTGAATATGAAACGTTCTGGAAAATTGGCTTCCTATATCGTCGGCCTACCAGACCCTTTTTTTATTTATTTATTTATTATTATTGTTAATTTTTTTTTCTATCATTATTGTTATTTTTTTTTTTTTTTTTTTTTTTTTTTTTTTTTTTTTTTTTTTTTTTTTTTTTTTTTTTTTTTTTTTTTTTTTTTTTTTTTTTTTTTGATATTTTTCCCTATTCATATTTCATCCTTCTGCCATCTACTCCTCCCTTCATTCTTCAAGCTTCATGATGGGAATTTCGAATCTTATCAGTAAGGTGTCTGGCCAGCCAGACTCCTACGTCCTGAAATCAAACTATGAGTTTGATAAAACTCTCGGTGCTGGTACCTTTGGCATCGTCAAGCAAGCTACCGACAAAACTACTAACGAGCAAGTCGCCGTCAAGATTATTGTCAAAAAGACCCTCCATGGCAATACCCAAATGGTCCTGGATGAACTGAATCTCTTGAAGCATCTCTCTCATCCAAACATCGTCTCCTTCAAAAACTGGTTTGAATCAAAAACCAAATTCTATATCGTCACCCAGCTCGCTACCGGTGGTGAGCTCTTTGACCGAATCTGTGATAAAGGAAAGTACACTGAAAGAGACGCTTCGAAAACTGTGCAAGAAGTCCTCAGTGCTCTGGTTTACCTCCATGAAACTAAAGACGTTGTCCACAGAGATTTGAAACCTGAGAACCTGCTCTACCTTACGAAAGACGAAGATTCCTCTCTTGTGCTCGCTGACTTTGGTATCGCAAAGGCCCTTTCGTCGCCTTCGGAAAAACTCACCTCGATGGCTGGATCATTTGGCTACGCCGCCCCCGAAATCCTGTTAGGTACTGGCCATGGCAAGCCCTGCGACATTTGGTCTTTGGGCGTCATCACATACACCCTCCTTTCGGGCTACTCGCCCTTCAGATCCGAGACAATTGAAGACTTTTTAGAAGAGACCCAGCGTGATGAAGGCTTTCTTGTGTACCACGAGCGCTACTGGAAGTCCATTTCTAACGAAGCCAGAGATTTCATTTCCAAGTGCTTAAGATTGGACCCTGCCAAAAGACCTACTGCTCTAGAACTCTCCAAGCTCAGATGGGTGTCTGATGGTGAAGGTGTCGCTAATAACACCGAAGATTTGCTACCTAATATCAGAGAAGGATTCGACGCCAGACAGAAGCTGCGCAAGGGAATTGAAGCCATTCTGCTGTCAAACAGGATTGCTGCGTTGAAGATGGATGATTTGAGCGATGATGAAGATGATGCTAGTCCTGGACCAAGGCTTTCTGGTAGTGGAATGGCAGCCTTTAGGCAGGTTGTTATGTCTGCTCATAAAAACAAGGACCTAATTGCTCGTGATGAGTCTGAAAGTAAAGCTGAGTAGAATATAAGCCATTAAGTTATAGTTGAAGATATAAGTTGATATAAGTGGAAAAAAAACTGGCTATAACTGGATATGAGTTGAAATAACTGGATATAACTGGATATAAGTTGAAATAACTGAAGATATAACTGAAGATATAAGATGAAAAGTAGTTGAAAAGTATTTGAAAAGTAGTTGAATTAAGCTGAAAAGTATCTGAATTAAACTAAAATTTAAGCTAGATGAATACAATCTCTATACAAAGATACTAATTAGCTGAATCTAATGAAGGTCTGCTCTTGACAAATTTGTCCAAATCCTCCTTGACTGCCACGCCGAGTACAAATCTTCTATTTCCATCAGTAATAACGGCAAACTCTTCACCACCAGCAAAGAACTTTTCAAGTTGTTCTAACGGAGTTTCAGGAGTGATTTTAATGAATTCTCTGTTCTTGTTGCTCGTTTGGAACTTGGTATAATGGTCGGCCACTAACCCAGGACCAGGCTTGAGGTTCTCAGCTGTAAGATATCCTAATAGTTTCTTGTTCACGCTTGAAACTACAGGAAGGAATGTGTATTCACGCTCATAAGAGAGTTCTAGAGCCCGTGCTAAGGGTGTAGAAGGATGAATAGTTAATGCTGGAAGAAGATCTAGATCTTCAACAGTTGCCTAAGCAGCCAGGCAGATTAGTATATAGAGCAATTCACTGGTTGATCGTACTCACCCCACGGTAGTCAAGAGTCATCTTGTAAGCTGAAAATCAATGGTTTGTTTAGGAAGGGAAAAATGTTGGACGGTTTTTCTATTTTCACTCCCAAACAGAGCTTCAAGAACAAGAACAACAGCTTCAAGAGCTTCAACAACAACTTCAAGAACAATGGCTGAGAGACATAACTTGTATGAAGGCCTTAACCAGGTAACTCTCGTTCCCGGTACTGCAGCTCCTGGTAAGCGAGGTAAAGGCGTAGGATTCTACTGCTCTGCTTGCAACCTCACATACAAAGATTCCATTCAATACTTGGACCATCTCAACTCTAAACAACATCTACAAAACGCAGGCATCCAGGACGCTTCTACCAAACCCGCCACGCTCCAGCAGGTCAAAGACCGTCTCAAACAGCTCAAAAAACGCAGAGATCACGAACTACAAAACTCCAACGCAAAAAGCTTCGACATCAACGAGAGAATCGCTCAATGGAAACTCAAGGAAAAACAGGATCTGGAACGCAAACGCAAAGCTCGAAAAGACAAACGCTCCAGAAAAAAGGCCAAACTCAACTTCAAAGACTCCAGCCTTCACCAGGACATCTCGTCTACTATGGGCTTCAGTGCCTTTGGAAGCTCGAAGTGATCTGCCCGGGCAAGGGTATGTGTATATATGAGTCCGCGTATGGATATCTCATCACCAACAAAATCAAAAGAAAAAATTCCAGTTTTTTCGTTCACGAAACTTTTCAAGTGAACATCGACATCAGCATCAAGAAGTCGTTCCATACTGCTGCATCATGTCTCTCGTCAATCTCGCTCACGTCTGCTCTCATATCCAAAACGTCACTCGCGTCAACAAGTCGCTAACATCTATCCCATACACAAAACTCCATCTCCAATTCGCACTTGGGCTCTACAAAGAAGGATTCCTAACTTCCATCCAGCGTGGATCCCTTACCGGCCCCGATAAAGAATTCACCCCAGCTACATTTGACAACATTTCTTCACGACGACTATGGCTTGGTTTAAAGTACCACAATACCAAATCGGTCATCTCCAAGATTGAACTCGTTTCGAAACCAAATAAGAGAGTCTACGCTGCTCCAAACCATATCACGGATTTACTAGCTGGTAAGAAGTTCAGACAAGTGAGTCCGCCTCAGCTGGGTGAAGTCATGTTTGTGAAAGTTAAGACGGGGGAAATCTTGGAATTACAAGAAGCTGCACAGAAACAACTTGGAGGAGAAATCCTGTGTCGTGTGAACTAAGTATGGTCATTGATGGTTTGTAAATAATGTAAATAAATAAACAATCTTGTTATTTGTTTTTAAGCTTGGAAGATTGGGCCGATACCTACTGATCTCCAAGTTCTCATGTCTACCTGCCATCCTTGCCATGATTGATGGACAGAATTGGGTTTGGAAGCAAAATTGGCTTGAGATGGAGATGGAGAGTGATGAGGGCCGAGCTCCAGAGTGTAGATCTTGGAGTTCAAATACTGGTTTTCAAGTTTCAATGATTCAAGCTGTTGCAATAATGGTTCATTCGAACCTTTGCTATCTGCACTTGGTGAGCCCATAGAAAGTTCATCGTTTTTCTCTGCAAGCTCGTCATTTTGTGAAATCAGTTGCTTATTGGAGTTTCTGAGTTTCTCAACTTCTTTTTCGAGTTCCTTATTTTTCAAAGCCAATTCTTCATTTGAAGCACTAAGATCGTGAAGTTTCTGTTTATTCTCTTTCTTTTCACTTTCCAGTAATGATATTTTTTTCTTGAGTTCTTCAATTTCTTCTTTGTCTTTCGCAGTATCCTTACTAGATTTTTCCTCGTTGGCAGTTTCCTCAGGTTTGACAGGTTTCTCAGGTTCCTCAAGTTCCTCAAGTTTGGCAGTTTCTTCGGGTTTGGCAGCTTCCTCGAGTTTGACAGGTTCCTCAAGTTTGGCAGTTTCAAGCTTGCTAGATACCTCAGTTTTGACAGTTTCCTCAAGTTTGCTAGATACCTCGTCCTCAACGGGTTCAGGCTCTTTCACTTCACTTTTATCGGCTCCAGTCTCAACCTTAGATTCACCCTCATCAGCTTCACCTTCACCTTCAACTGGCGTGCTAGTTCCATCAGCTTGACCTTTATCTGCCTCCTTTGCTTTTTTGTTCTTCTTACTCTTCTTCTTCTGCTGTTTTTTCAATTCGTCAAACTATCAAAGTTCCCATTAGTTGATTCAATATGCTAAATCACAGCCTACTTACTCGCTTTTTGGCTGCAGCAACTTTGGCTGCCTTCTCTTCTTCAGTCAATTCCACTGAATCACCGGAAACCTCTTGTTCAGCTGCGCTCATTATTAAGAACCGTTGTTTGATTAAATTCTAGTCGGAAGGACAGGTAAGATGTAGAGTCCTGAAGGAAGAAATAATTCCTCCCCACGAATCTTCATCAATACAGTTTTACCTAATAGATTACTAATTTTATGTGGACCTGATTTTCTCTTATATATTGCGACTTTTTTTTCTAATCCTACTTCTTTCTTAGCGGATCCCAACTCGCATTTTGAGAACAATGACTAGAGGAAATCAACGTGAAAAGGCTAGAGAAAAGAATCTCAAGAAGCAGGCTGAGCAAAAAAAGAAGCAAGAAGGTGATCCTCGTAAGCGTCTGGAAGCTCAAGCTGCCATCATGAGAGAAAAGCAAAAAGCAGGTATGTATAACTTCAGATCCAAAAGTACCTTAACTAACTGTTGATTTAGCTGCTGAGAAGAAAGCTGCTGAGGGCAAGTGATTCTTACTTGATGGGATTCTCTCATTTCGAAGCTAGTTTTTGGCCATTCAAGATCAATTAACAAGTTAATTTTTTGATACTTTTCAAATCTATGCAAGTTTCTATTCACTTTTTTCTTCTATGGCTAAACTTTCAAGGCCGAAAGCCTTGTTAAACTCACCATTTCAAAAGCTGTTTACTGGACTTTTAACTGTAGATATTCTTAATAGGCATGAATTGTCACTTAAAACACCTATTGAACCCTTAATGCATGCTGACCTTGAGACATTTGTGTCTAGAGATGGATCATTTCTGTCTCTTCTTTCAGACAATATTAACGTTCCGGAGCTTGGATATGGCACTTTGATATTCCAGTTGGTTTTTCTAAATCAATTTTGTTAATACAATCGATTCATCAGAGCTACGATGATATTGCGCACGTTTGTGGATCTGGAGCCTGCTTGTCCAGCTTTTAAAGTTGTGAAATTTCCTACTCCCAATTACTTGCCTCCATTGCCACTTGCTTACTTCCATCCCACTATTGGTTTTATTGAGCAATGGGTGTTAAGAACCTATGGAAAGTTCTAGCCTCTGCTTCGACTCCAGTAACTCTGGCTTCTCTTGATCAACAGCGACTCGCGGTAGATGCTTCTATATGGATTTACCAATTTCTAACAATTGTGCGAAGCAAATCTAACAGCTCAAAGGCTGCCGATAGTGATGATATTACTGAAGAAGATTTTTTGTTTGTCATGACTGGCCTTTTCAATAGGATTTGCAAACTGCTCTATCTTAACATCAAACCGGTGTTTGTGTTTGATGGTGATATAATTCCAGAATTGAAGAAGGAGACTCTCAGGAGGAGAAAGGAGAGAAGAGAATTTGGAAAGATCAAACGGAAAAAGGTGGATATGAGAATCGCAGCTTTGAAAATGCACAAAAAGATGCTGGCAAAGACCAAAGCTAAGTCTGTTGCTGATTCAAATCCAAAAAAGAGTGGCAAAGTAGACATTAATGATCACTACTATCTTCCTACTGTTGATGAATCTACAGCTCAAGACTTTTCCGATATGAGATTACCACTCAAAGAAGAAGACTCTTCAGCTATTAAAAAGCTAGAAGACGAGAGCCACGAACTGGCCCCTAATATCGCTGCTCCAGGGCTAGATTCGGACGATCCGCTCTTAAATTCTAATTCCTTTCAGAGTCTCCCAAAGACATTAAGGTACCAATTACTTTCCTCTGCTCGTCTCAACTCGCGACTAAGAACGGGATATTCACATGCCCAACTGAAAGAACTGTTTGGAGGTGATGTACTGGCATTCTCTAGGTTTCAAATTGCAGGAGTACAGAAACGGGAATACTGGACTAGAAGAATTATGGAAATGGAAACGGATAATCACGCAGACGAATTAGGAGGTGCTGAGAGTGAAAGTAGGAAAGTTATGGGTGAGAGAGATCTAGAATATATGCTTCAAAGATACGATTTAAAAAACATCAAGAAAAGCAATGGAGACAAAAACTTTACTGAAGGAGGTCTGGTGCATAGAAAGAGAAAGCGAGTTAAAGAAGATGATACAGAAGTCCGTAATTCGAACTTTTATGAAGAAATTGAAATCATGTCATCAGAATCTGGAGAAGACGAAGATTGGGAGGACATTCCTTTGGAATCCAAGAAAAAAGTGAAAGAAGAAGAGCATCATATGAATGATGAAGGTCTACCCTCAGTGTTGAACTCTTTTGAAAGCCAAATCAAGCGACAAGAGCTTTATAGCTCAAGACAGAAAGTTGAAGACAAGCCAAAAAGTTCCTTTTTTGTTTTTGAAGATTCAGAGGACACAGACTTGAATAAAATAAATGATGGTAACGCGTCGTCTCAGCCGGTCAATCCAGTCAATATATTTGATATTGAAGATGGAGAACTAGGTAACTCTATATTCTCCAATTCCAAGTCGGAACCAAAAGATAAATCTGGGCCAACTGAGGACACCGCTAAGTCCAACTCAGACTTGAAGCCAAAATCTGATGTTTTTCTACCTCCCTGGTTTTCCAAACAATCTCAAGTTCCAAGCTCACATCTTGAGTATTCTGCAAATGATAACCCGCAAGATCAAAATTCCTCATCTAGTAATCATCAGAAACAATCTGAATTACCGGAAGAAAATGGTATTGTAGATGTTCAAGAATTGAATGTTGAAAGAGAAAACATATACTTGGAAAGTGATAGTGATGTTGAAATTATCGAATCACAAAAACAAGCCAATTTATCTGAGGAAAGCGATGACGATTTTATAGAAATTTCAATGAAACCTGAATCGGAAATACCTAAAAGCACTTCTGTCAATCAAGAATCGTTAACTACAAGCCCTTCTTTCAATCAAGGATCGTCATTACCCAGAACCCCTTCTGTCAATCAAGAATCGGTATTACCTAGAAGCTTCCCAGAACCATCGGTTTTAAAGCAAAGATCTCCCGAAATTTTGCCAGTTTCTTCTGAAAATAGTGCCAAAAATCAATACAGTTCTGACGTTGAATTGGAAGAAGCAACGAATTTTATTGAGAATCTTGCCAAAGCACGAGGTCTTAACGCAAGTACCAATACTCAAACAAAAGAGAGCCCAGTTCAACATGTAAATCCTTCTAGTGACGCAATGGTATTAGGAGAAAAGGAAGCCGATGTACCAGAGCCATTTATATTACATGAAGATGCTCAACGTTCTACCCATATACCCTTGAATCTGGGGTCTGATTCCGATTCTGAAATTGAAGAGAAGCCCGATACAACCCATCAAAATGAAGAGTCTGATTCTGATGAAGAGCCTGATTTTGACGAAGAAAATGAAGCTAATAAGAAGTTTTTTGAAAATCTCAATCCAAATCACACGCAATCAATTGATGCTGAGCTTAGAGAACTAACTCATCAGTCGTCCACTCTTGCACGCGAATCTCAAACACTATCTACAGGTATTATCACCCATTTTCATCAATTGCTACAACGGTTTGGTCTTCCATACATTACCGCACCATCCGAAGCAGAAGCCCAGTGTGCACAACTTGAAATCCTTGGACTGGTAGATGGAACAGTCAGTGATGATAGTGATGTTTTCTTGTTTGGAGGTAAAAGAGTGTTGAGAAATTTCTTTCGTACTGACAAATATGTCGAATGCTATGGTCTTGGAGATATTAAAAGAAAACTTGGTCTTGATCGAAAAAAATTGGTAGAACTAAGTATGCTTCTTGGATGTGATTATACAGATGGTGTTAAAGGTGTTGGTCCGGTGAAAGCTTCCCATATTTTGTCTAAATACTCAACTTTGGAGTCTTATGCTGAATCAGTACACGCTGAAAATCAAACTGAACATAAAAATATTGAGCTCCCTGAAGGATTCCCAGATCCTAATATTCGCAAAGCTTTTCTGGAGCCATTGGTTGATAAGGATGAAACCGAGTTCGTTTGGGGAAAACCTGATTTAGATGGACTGAGGGAGTTTATGAGTAAAGTTGTTGGATGGGAATTGGACCGCACAGAAGGTGTTCTCATTCCTGTCATTCAGCGATTGAACAAGCTGGAAACTCAGAGAAAAAATGAACAAAACAGTCAAGATGGGCAGACTGGAATCAAGCAATTTTTCAAGCCATTATAGGTGTCAAATCTACTTTTATATTTATTTTATGCATTTATTTCAAATGATCATTCTTTAGCTCTCACAATTATTTATATATATATTTTTAACTTATTCAAAGTGATTTGATTCAAATTGGCAGATACAGTTAAATATTCCCTGTTGATAATATCATTTACAAAAAGCATATATCAAAATATATTGTCGGTTAATTGCTTGAAGCTTGAGATGAAGGAAGGGTATTATTGACAATTGAATTTAACTTTGTCCACAATCCTTCTTTGGCACCTCCTCCTCCTCTTAGTGGTTTAACTATCTTCGTGCTTCCCATTGTGCCTGCATGTCCTTGATATGTCTGAGGAGTTAAATCAGGATACCTTGCAATCCTATTACCAGACCCCACGCTCTCAATCATAGGGACTTCCTCCAGTTCTGATTTCTTCCTAAAGACCTTACCTGGAGACTGAGAAGGAGAAATTCCATTGTTCTTGACTTCAGTGAGTCTGTCTCTCAAATACTCAAGCTTGGTTTCAAACATTTCCGACTCCTTATTTAATCTGTTCTGAGAGTCTCGTAGTGCTGATTCTAGGGTGCCAATACGATCATTTCTCGAATCAAGAATTTTTTGAGAAATGTTAAGATCTTTCTTCAACCCAAGATTTTGTTCAACTAGTTGGCGCTGAACTGTCGTTAGCTGTTCAAGGTTCCTCTGTAGTAAGGCCATTTTACGTTGTTGCTGTTTATTATTAGAGTCTCGAATTGCCAGATTGTACTGTGCACGGGCTTGGTCCAGAGACAGTTCCAACTGTACTATTCGTTCACATCTATCCGTCATCATCTCTTCAAATTGCTTTTGCATCGCTTGAATGGCTTTATCCTTTTCTTCAATAGCAGATAACGGAACTGTATCTGTGTGAGTGTTATTTTGTTGTAAACGGCTAACTTCAGCTAATAACTCTGAAGTAGTCTCATTACTTGCCTTCAACTTAGCTTCATATACAGATTCAAGTTGAGACTTCACATCATCAGAAGCATCCATTTGGTTGATATAGTTTTCAAATTTGGTATTGTGCTCTCCCAATATTTGCTGAACCGACTTTGAATCTGGTTTAGTAGATTTATGAATTGATTCTATGCCAGTTGCAAGTTTCAATTTGGCTTCGTTGATTTTTTCTTGCAGGTTGTTATCGTTCACGTCTATACTTTCCAAGATTGAAATCACAGTAGCTAGTTCGTGCGATCCTTCATGCTCCCCAGATTTATCTCTGTTGGCATATAGTGATTCAAATATTTCATCCATTTTTTGTTTCTTTTTTAGCTCCATTTCAGATTTATCTTTCACTGTTTCAATCTTGTTTTCATCAATAGACTTCAAAGGTTGAGTTTGCAAGTTTATAATTATCTGCTTTGCTTCTTGTAATTCCTTACTGAGCAACTCATTCTCGTCTTTCACACTCGTTGATTTGATCTCAAGTTCTTTCTTTTCATAGCTCAAATTGTCAATCTCCAATTTCAAATCCACAATTTCTTTTGTTGAATGAGCAGTTTGGGTATTTTGAGTTGTTAATTCGTCCCTTAATTGTAAAAGCAGTTGTTGTTGTTCTGTGATCTGTGCTTCCTTTTCGGCCAATTGGTCCATCAACTCTGCTTCTTTCCTTATATACTCCTCCATTGATTCTATTTCTTCTACAGGAGCTTGTTCCTGCTTCTTTTCAAGAACCGGGTTAGCTGGGACTTCTGTTTGAGTTTCTGATACAGGAATAGATGCTACTGCAGGAACAGACGGTGGACGAGCCGTTGTATCACCAATTGGAACCCATTGATCTTCAGCAGGAGCATCACCATTTCGCCACAATACCAGTTCGTGTTCCAACCTATTTGAATATAATACTCGTGCTTCCAGTTGGCGTTGGCTCTTTTTTAACAATTGTCGTAATTCCAAAGGAGACAACTCTGTGTTAATCTTTGCCTTATTCTTGATATTTTTAGCTCTAACGCCAAACCGTAAGGTAGAAATGGTTTCTGCATCATTGAAACTGGATGGTGAGCAATTGACAATCAAGCTGGTTCGTGAGTTACCACCGAGAGATTCTTGTAATATTCTTGTGAGCTTAGAGTCTCGATAAGGTATATGAAGGGACTTTCCGTCAGTAAGAGAATTTATGACAAGCCCCAGTGCTGAGAGAGATTTATTAATCTTTTTGGCTTCCTCCAATGTTTGTCCTGATGCTCCAGTTTTGCCCACTTTCTCCGAACCAGCCAAATCTACCAAGAACAATTGACCAGACTTTTGAGTTCCAGTGACTGTATTTTTCTGGGTAACAACAATCGCAAAACTTGAATGAGATCTAGATGATTCTTGATTCATATTGGTAGCGGCCACAGCCCTAGCTTTTCCACCTTGTCGCATCACTTCATAGACTTCTTCAGCACTAGATACATACTCTTCAGTCAAGCCCTTCACATACACTCCTCGAGCTTTATCTTCATGAATTGGCAAATTGTCATTTCGAGGATTCAGCAGGTCTTTAATCTTTTCCATATAAATCTCCATATAACTCACTCGGACGGTATACTCAATGTCAGAGCTGCTTTGCAAGATCATTTCGAAAATCCTATCCACGATTCTTGGAATAGCACCTTTCGACAATGGATCATCAATGCTCTTGCCCACCATAGTATAAGACTTACCGGAGCCTGTCTGACCGTATGCTAGCACTGTTCCATTATATCCTTTCATCAAATCGTCTACAGTTTCCCTTAAACTGTATTCAAAAACTTCCTCTTGCTGACTGTCACAGTCAAAGACACGGTCAAACGTGAAGGTGCCAGTAAAGTCCTTTGAGCTGATCTGACAAGAGTCTTTCGACAGAAATTGAACAATGTTACTGCTTTCATTGTTCTTTTCGACTTGATTTTCAGGTCGGAATCTCGCAATGACTTTGATGTTTGAAGAAGAAGACGGAAGAGCCCCTTCATTTTCTGCTGAGGCCCTGCTAGTAGAGCCCTTAGACAATGCCATTATAATACAAAGAAACTTGCCTTCACGTCGAAGACACTAATTGTTGAACAAGCAAAAATAATGGTCGATAATGTAGGAATGAACTGTTTACTTTTTTTTTTTTTCTTTACGGTACAAATTGACTTTACGCGATTTGGGAAATCACGTGATAAATGGAATAGCGAATGATCTGGTATGGCTAGTTGATCTGACGAGGTAATCTGGTATAGACGATTTAATCGAGGTAATCTGGTATAGACGATTTAATCAAGGGAATCTGATATAGACGAAACCAAGGGAATCTGCTATAGACGATTTAACCAAGGTAATATAGTATAGACGAGTCAATCAAGGTATTATAGTATAGACGAGTTAATCAAGGAAGCCTGGTATAGACGAGTTAATCTATGAACGAGTCAAGTATTGATACTACAGTATCAAGCTCCTTTAAGTGTATACTTTGCTTGTTTCAACGTGGATATATGACCTCTTGATTCCGTGATCCATTGTCTTAAGAGTAATGTCGAAGAGACCGATATAGATGGCAGGAGCCAAATATAATCATACCCTCTCCATGGAAAGTGCTTCACTAATCCACAACCAGCAACTGTTAAGGCTAACAGAATGTTCAACGGAGGTAGGAACTTTTCCAACGGAGACAGAGCTACTTGCTTTCGAGGGTCTGAGGATGCCAGAAAGAACATTGGAGGCACAGATATTTCAAAATATAGTAGCTGGTAAACACTTAGAGCCACGGACAGTAGTGATAGCAATGAGAGAACAGAATTGTTTCGACAGTACGGTAGAATCAAGAGAATTGGAGTTGGAATGAGCATTGTTGCAACAAATGCTACCTGAATGTATTCGATTAGCTCCAACTCTTGAGTATGAGATTTCCGTTACTTACTTTGTACTTTTGTTCGGTTTCTAGGCTATCCATCTCAAAGTCTTTGATCAATTGCTCTTGTTCTTGGGAATAGTTAGTAGAAGTTGGGTTCAGTTGGCTTTAACTGACCTTGTTCATCGTAGAACACTTTGTCGTCTAGTTCGTGATCTTTGAGTAGTCTGTTGGTAGCTTTTCGTAGCCGTGACATTTTGAGTACAATCTGGAGCGTTTAAGCAATGGAGCGTTTAAACAATGGAGAGTTTAAGCAATTTGTAACGTATAAACAATCTGGAACGTTTAAACAGTCCTTGATGAAATCAGTTTGAATTGATGTTGTGAATGGTTGGTAAAAATAATGGTTTTCACTAGCATGAAAAAAAAAAAAAAAATAAAAATAAGAAAAAAAAAATCATGGTGAAAAAAAAATCTCCCGAGGGTGAGTCGAACACCCGATCTCAAGATAACAATTTACCATTACAGTCTCGCGCCTTAGCCAGCTGGGCCATCGGGAGATTACACAAATTGTCGCTATTTTCGCAATATCACAAAAGGTATCACGTTTAATCAAACATCAAACTGGTATTATTCCTTAGTGATTTATCTCCCATACTAACTTTACAAATGAAATCAGCACCTTTCTCTAATGTTAAACACTATCATGAAAAATTGAAAGAAATAGTTCTTATTGTTGGTATTATTATTGTTAAGTAGTTTATACCTTATTCTCAACCTCTATGCAAACAGATTCAGTTCTTCAATAACAAATGGCTTATATTCCGAATCCACAATAGCACCATACTCATGAAGGTCACTATCGTCGCTGGATTTCTTCTTTCCTTTCGACTTTCCGTTACTACTTCCAGCAAAAGCATTTCCACCCAAAAATCCAAACTTAGCATACAATGTGTCCAATGCACTTTTGCTGGTTTTCTCAGTAACTTGAAGTGAAGTGTTGATGAAGTTGGGGGGCAAGCCATACCTGAGAACTGCTTCAACATAAATTCTAACAGCCTTGAGATGAACCCAGTTTTGCACAATGTCACTATATGAAGTCTGAGCAAGTCTAACAACATCACCCCACAGCTTACGCTCCAAATCTGTAGCCTTTCTCAACTCTTGCCGAAGATCAGCAATATGCTGTTCGGAGTATTCAAACTCACGAGGTGTCCATTTGTGTTCACGGGCTTTGAGAAGGAATTCGTTTTGATACTTTTTGAATAAAGTAGTGTTGAATAGAACATACTCGTCATCTTCAGCAATAACAGTAGCACTGCGTGGTACAACCATAGGAGAAAGAGTTTCGTATAAGGAAATGTAGTCCTTAGATTGAGATTTAGGAACTGCAACAAGCAGAGTAGTGAGATATTCACTCTGCTGAACAAAGTGTTCGCTCTTCACAACATCATGTAGCGAACGAACAGACAAATTACCACTATCTTGAGTTAGAACCAGAGACGACGAGAAAAAGGTAAACACTCACGTTTGCTTTCTATCAACAGTAGCAAGATTAGATTTGGCAGCAGTGTAATTGGAGTAAGCAGACCTGACATCGGCATCAAGAGAAAATGTATCCTAAATTTTGTACAGTCAATATGATGAGCTTTTCAATGAAGGACAATTTCATACCTTGGAAAGCAAGTCAACTAACTCAGGAATTGCCTTGTCTATACGATATTTGTTCGTAGCCCATGAAAAACTTTGGACATAGTCCTTTGGAGACTCTAAGAATTGAGTTAGACCGAGTCGAAACATTCAAGATGGTAAAACATACTTCCATTGACTTTCTTTGCCGAACCAACTTTAGCAGCATTACCCTCGTAAACTGCATCGATTATATCACTAAGCTTTGCAACGATTCCATGGAACTGTCCATCAAGTTTGGTCAAGTCTTCAGACTGCTGAACAAGAGTGTCTAAAGTGCCGATTTTGAAGATTGGAAGATCAAAAGTCTTGATGTCGCTTGAACTCAGCTTCAAGTTTTCACCGTACCAGCTTTCCAATTGAATCTCTGGGTCTCCTCCGCTAGGAGCAGCACTTTGGGGTAAAGAAATTAAAAAGAACAAGTTCGAGGACATGGCGGGTTTGTTATGAAGATGCTGCTGGTTCAATTGGTCTATCTACTAGCAGTCTTTTCAATTATCAATGAAACAGCTTCAATTGACCGTGAAAAAAAAAGAGAGTTCCTGTGTGCTGAGCTGCCGTTGAAATGTGCCAAATGGTGATGGTGAAGATTGTAATGAAAAGAGAAAAGGAAAGCAAAAAAGACGCCAAACACACCAAAAAGCCAACCTCCAACCCCCAAAATACATTTGGCTGTGGGTAAGGGTAACATTGCGTATATGTGGGGCCGAAAGCGAATGTCTCAGTTGCAGAGCTGAATGGACCATGAGTCAGCACAATTTAAGGTTCACGTGATGGTTTGAAAAGGTTTTTGAGTGGGAAACTCCCAAGGCCTCCTGCTCGTTGCTCCCAACTTGAGAAGCACTTGAAAAATTTATTTCCCAATTGCTCGTCTTTCCTTTGGCGATTTCCGATATCGATTGGCACGGTACTATACGATGAGTCAAACATTGAAGGTATGCTCTTCGTCAGCGGTGATGCGGGTTGTGCAAGATATTAACGATTTCCTAGGAGCGTTTACAATCCCATTCATCGGCATTCGATGGCTTACTATCGCTGATTCCAGCGAAATACTATTATGATGATGATACAAAAACCCAGTGGAACAGAAAGAAGCAGACCAAGGAAGAGGCCAAACTGGCTAAGAAGAACAAATTCAATCCTGAAGGACTGGCTACTGCTGAAGACGTGAAGAATGAAAGACAAGTTAACGCGAAACCAGTCAGTTTACCGCCCACCAGAGAAGAAATAAGAAAACGAATGGAATTGGCTGCGGAGGAGGAGGAGGAAACCGGGAGCCAGGAGCAAGCCCTGCCAGATTCAGAGGAAGAATTGAATGCTGATGCGCAGGAAGTAGAGGAAGAAGAGCAAGAAGACATCAATTTAATATATGATGATGAAGGCAATCTGCTGGAACAGCAAAAGAACCAGGCTGCTAAGATTCGTAAAGCGCAGCATGCTCAGCAGATTAAAGCGAATTCACAAAAGCACAAACCCGACCCACAAAAACTACAAGAACTCCATTCAAAGCTTGCATCGAAAATTCAGGAACTTAGAGAGAAAAGGAAAGCGCCAGGCTCCGGTGTCAAAGGAGCTCCATTGAATAGAGAGGCGATTCTAGAGGCCAGGAGAGAACGACAGAAAAACGGAAAGAGTTTAGCAAAGAGAAAAAGAGAAGAAGATGTATTAGAAGAAGAAGAAGAAGATCTTGGAGAGTCAGGACTAGATCTAGATGCTGGAAAGAAGGTGAAGGTGAAAGAGCCTGAATTTAAAAAGGCCAAAACTACCAAGCAGGCAAACAAAAAGGCTAATCAGAAAGCGCAGAAGAAGAAGAAGTCCAATGGTAGTGCAATTGCCAATGGCAATGGCAAGTCAAGCGTCAACGGAAGCAAAAAAAAGACAGTGAAGAAAAGAGCTGGCTTTGAAGGTACTCGCACCAAGAAGAAAAACAAAGCAGCATCAGCATCAGCATCTAAAAGTAAAAAATAATGTTTCATCTATAGATATATTGAAAGCTGCAGTTTTTTCATCGCATAGTTGTAGATTGGAATATATTCATTTATTGAGTGTACAGTAAGAGATTTCCAGGTATAACCTCCAAAATTTCCATAATCTCCATAATCTCCAGAAAAATCTCCAGGTGCTATAATCTCCAGGTGAGTTAGAAATCTTAAGGGTTTATTAGATCAAATCTCTTTGGCTCAGGGTGTTGGTGTTTACTGCTCTCGAAGTTTATTGCTTCTTTGACCAAATCTCTTCAGCTTCAGAAATGGTGAGATTGTTGGCTTTCATCTTGTTCATAGTTTCAATATACTCATCATAAGGATCAGAATCATAAACAATACCTCCACCAGCTTGCAAATAAGCTACACCATCCTTAACAACCATAGTTCGCAGAGCAATACAAGTGTCCATAGAGCTCTTGTCATAACCCCAATGTCCAACAGCACCAGCATAAACACCTCTTCTTTCATTTTCTAAATCAGCAATCAGCTCCATGGCCCTAACTTTGGGAGCACCAGACACAGTTCCAGCTGGGAAGATGGAGCGGAATGCATCAAAACGAGTCTTGTCAGGACGCAATACCCCAGAAACTTGAGAAACTAAATGTGTGACATGAGAAAATCTCTCGACAGTCAACAGTCGATCAACACTGGTGGTAAGAGGATCACAAACTCGGTTAATATCATTACGAGCGAGATCCACAAGCATGACATGTTCAGCCCGATCTTTCGTGGAGTTTTCAAGCTCATGGGCAAGCTGATTGTCTTCCTCAAGAGTTTTACCTCGTGGAACAGTTCCAGCAATAGGATGTGTGATAATTCTACCCTTATCCGACTTGACGAGCAGCTCTGGAGAAGCACCGACGATTTGAAAGTCCAAGTAGTCAAGATAGAATAAATAAGGAGAAGGATTGACTGTTCGTAAATGACGGTAAATATTGAATGGATGAAGCGAAGTAGGTCTAGCTACACGCTGAGAAGGAACAGCTTGAATGATATCTCCTTGGAGAATATGGGCTTTCAACGTCTTTACGTGGTTTTCATAACCGTCCTGGCCAATGTTGGAAGTGAACTCAGAGTTGAGCTCAATAGGAGGCTGGGGAGGAGTATAGTCTTCGCCATTCAGCAAGATGTCGGCGATGGAGTTGATGATGGCAGCACCTTCTTCATATCGCTGCTGCAAAAGAGTGCCCTCAGGGTCGTCCTTTGCGCCAGGCAGCTGGACGTTATGAATGATCTGGATCTTTTGAAACACATGGTCAAAGGCAATCACGGTGTCAAAGAGCATCAGAGCTGCTTCAGGAAGCTTCAGAGGATCCTTTTGGTTGTCCCGCTTGGTTTTGGGCTCAAAGTACCTCACGCAGTCATATCCAACATATCCGATTGCACCGCCAGACAGAGGAGGAATAGAAGGAAGCTGGACCTGTTTGAACTGATTCAGCTCCTTCTCCAGCAGATCTAAAGGATCACAGTCAGGACCGTGACCGTTTCCAGTGATGATTGACTTCCTAGGACCAGAACCAATAAAGGAATATCTGCCCAAGTTCTCACCGCCCAAGGTGGATTCAAGTAGAAATGAAGGTTTCGCAGAGTTGCCTGGCTTTGCTATTCTCAAGTAAGCTACGTGAGGATTGATATCCAGAGCAGGCAGAAACGAGTAGACTGGATATAGATTTGGAGCATCGACTTCATCTCGATGATCCGAGACAAAGGCTTGGATTGTTTGTAAAGGAGGTTGGATTTGCTGAGACATAATTATAAGACGCTTGGTGATTCGAGGGTGCACTGATTCGTGGGTGGTCTTTCAACGATGGCCTTTCAATGATGGTCTTTCAACGATGGTCTTTTGAGGGTGCACGATGGTTTATAAACCTTTCATGTCAGTGACAGGTTTTTGAAGAGTGAAAAAGATGCTGACTCTTTGATTCTCAAAGAAGAAATTTCAGATCGTGTTTGGGGTGGGTGACTGGTGACTAATAGTACCGTAGTAAACTTAGTCAGACAAAACTTGATACAGGGTTAGGCTGAAAAAGGAAATGTCTTAACCATACTTTTAACGGTTTTGGGTTACAAAGTGGTTTTAAGTTTTTCTTCGTTCTCTTTCACTTTCTTCTTCTTTCTAACCTCCTTTCAAATAGTTCACCATAATTTAACAGAGCAGATAGTTGAACATCTTAGCCCAAAATTTTGAGCCAAATTCGATACTAGAACATCTTTTGTTGTACAGTCAAGACACTTCTTCCACTGGGATTGATAGACGAAGCTGGCCTTTAACTCGTTCTCCCCCCTTATTTTCGCTATTTCGACGACTTTATATCAATCCGTGATTTGATACCAACGATGGCCCGTAACAAGCCCTCTTTTTCATTCTCCAACATCCTCAGCGACCCTTTTGCACTGTCGACCATCTCGATAGGGACAATCGGCTGGATACTGGCTTTGGTTGGTTCCATTGCTTCTTCTCGGAACCTCGCAAAGTTTCCAGTGTTCACCTGGTGGGGGCTTTCTTGCCAGTTTGTGATCATTGTCATGATAATCTATGTCAGCGGCACAAACTACGTGGATCCCTATAGGCTTTTTGTAAGTTGAAGTCAAGTTTTAATGTGTTTTGGTATTCTAACAAGCGGTTTTTTCTAGCTGTTGGCTGCTTTGGCTACTACCACTGTTTACACTACGAACTCTACTAATAACTTTGTCTATCTCACGTCGCCCGCGACTGCTGCGGCAGCTGCTGGATACATGCTCCTCTCAATCATCAACATCATTTGGATCTTTTACCATGGAACCACAGAAGAAGCTAAAATACATGCATTCATTGACTCTTATTCTGGCAACAAGCCCAATCGCTCCGTTCGCCAGACCCAGATGAAAAACATGTCTCCAGGAGACCCGTTCCACGAGAACCGTCCCGGCCTTACGACTACTCAGACTAATACCAATGCTATGGGCTACAACGGTGGACGGAACGGAAGCACAAACAACGTCTTTATGGCGGCCCCTTTGGGAGCCTTTGAAAACTCTAGCGAAGCTAATCAAAAGGATGCCATGGGCGGAGGTGCGTATCGAGAGTCTGAGTTCAGCGCTAGCGATGCTCCTCCTACTCCTACTGAATACCCATACAGAGCCAAAGCAGTTTATACTTATACTGCGAATCCTTCGGATGCTAATGAAATGTCCTTTCAAAAGGGTGAGCTTTTGGAGGTCAGCGATATCAGCGGCAAATGGTGGCAGGCTCGAAGAGCGAATGGTCAGGTCGGCATTTGCCCTAGTAACTACGTGGTACTGGTCAAAGATATTTAATAAACAAAAGAACTTTTTATTATTGTCTTTACTAATTTGAAATTGGATTCTATTTATTTTATTGGTACTTCTTTGTTCTATTTCTTATTCGATATAAAGTTTGGATACTGAAAAATGGGCAATTATAATATATACTCTCATTCTTTCATTTCGTACTGATAAAAAGAATAAAGAGATTCATGTAAAAACAGGCTCATAATCAATGAGATTAATGTTAACAGACTTTAAAATAGCTTTGAATTTTTCATGGTAGTATATATCAGGTACATCAGGTACAAAGGCTTATATCAGGTACAAAGGCTTTATTGTCAAATAATCTTAATTACTATAACTTAATATTTCACAACTCCAAGCGGAAACTCTCAACCCCAAAGGCCCTGACCTCAAGATTAACTCTCCACTCCCCGTGCTCTTGTTCAACCTTCACCTCCTCAATCTCTTCCTCCAGTAAATTCACTCTCAGTGCTCTCTTAATTTCTCTAGTACTAGAAATGTATCCTCGTCCTCGTCCGCCCAAACTTTCGTATACTCTAACCACGACAGATTTGCCTTCGTATCGTACTGGCAAAAGCCCTGTAGATACATCGGCATCATCTTCATATCTCTTGATGTTACTCAACACCAAACCTTCATCGCCAACTAATCCAAAAGTGTGCAATACCTTGTCCGTTTCCTGGATCTTTTCGCGAGGAACATAGAATGGAGTCAGAGGGTGGTTGAAGTTATATGCCTCTCGTACTGTCAAGGCAGAAACAGGTCCCTTATGTGGTAAAAGAGCATAGCGGAAACTATGGTATCCCATATCGGCATTCGCATCTGGAGCCTTGGGACTTCTCAATAACGACAAGCGCATAACATTGCCATGAATGGAGTATCCGTATTTGCAATCATTAAGCAAAGAAACTCCATAGGTATACTCACTAAGATCTCCCCACTTGTGGGCACAAACCTCAAATTTGGCTACATCCCAAGATGTATTGTAATGCGTAGGACGCTTAACAATACCAAACTGTGTTTCGTAAGAACCAACATCAGAGTGAACATCGACGGGGAACTCAACCTTCAAGAATTTGCACTTTTCATGCCATTCAATTTCACAAGAAAATGCAATTGAGCTGTTTTCATTTTCAACTTCATCGTTGCTCTCAATGTAAGCATCAAGTGAGATACGAGTGGTGATAGAGCTCTTGTCACTAATCCTTTGAACGACTTCAATTTCACCTCTCAAAGGACCATTGCACAAAATAATTTGTTCAACATCAGACTCAACTTCACGACCAGTATCAATTGAGTACAATTCAGTATCCCAAGCTTGCCAGTTCAAAGGTTGATCATCGAAAAGTACCAAGCGGTTACCAGGTCCTTTGAGCACTTCACGCTTATTCTTAATGTCGTAGAGACTAGTCAAATGGGCACCCTTGATGGTGGCTTTCAATTTACCGTTTTCCATCTCAATAACACCCTTTTTGACTTCAGTAACAGACACTTTATGGACTTTACTGCTCATGGATTGAGCAACAGGCTTTGCCAGACCATGTCTGTCAGTAGAAACTAAAACCAAACTTTCCTTACCAGAAGATTGAGAAAAGTGCATCTGTTCGGGAACAATATTTGAAGCTTTAATGACTTCAGTACGAGCCCAAGGCATAGTATTAACGGCAACTAATTCAGAGGCTTCATCGCCGGTCGTTCTTATGTTCAAAGCACTCAATGCCGCACTGGCTAACTTTTCGGATCTTTCAAAAACATGTTTGTAAATCTTTTTGGCATCATCATATACCATCTCGATAGCAGAGCCAGGCAAAACGTCATGGAACTGATTCAAGCAGACATCCTCCCAGAGATCATCGATTTCCTTTTTGGGATACTTGTAATCATTGCCATAAATTGAAGCAAGAGTAGCAATAAACTCCAAATCGTGCAAAATGATTTCAGATAGCCTATTGCCTTTCTTTGTTTCACTCTGAGTAGTATAAGTACCTCTATGGAACTCAAAGTACAGCTCACCAATCCAAGAAACCAGTTTCTTACCCCCATCAGTTTTCTTTTCAATATTATCGTAGAAATCATCTACAGTGTTTCCCAAGTGTACACGCGGTAGTTCACCGACAGTATCAGACAAACCTCTACATCTTCGGAGTTTCTCCAGCATGTCGGAAGTAGGGCCTCCTCCACCATCACCATGGCCAAATAGAAGCATACCACTTTGAGTGGTATCCAGATTCTTGTGGTTTCTTAACGACCGCTCTACATCACCCAAATTGGCCAAGGCAGTATAGGTGTCGTCAGGAGGCATATGGCACAGCACTTGGGAGCCATCCAAAGCGACCCAATTAAAGGTGGTGTTTGGGAAATTGTTGATGTTGTTCCAAGAGAGCTTCTGAGTCAAAAATCGATCCATACCAGCACCTTGACATAGCTGGGGAATCTGCGCGCTATAGCCAAAGGTATCAGGGAGCCAGAAAGTGCGAGACTTTTGACCAAAGTGGTGCAAAAAGAACCGCTGGCCAGAGAGGAACTGTCGCACAATTGCTTCACCAGTGGGCATATTTGTGTCATTTTCTACCCAGGAGCCTCCGATAGGGATGAAAGTCCCTTTTTTGATCTGGGCCTTTATTCTTTCAAAAACGTCAGGGTAGTCTTCTTCCAGCCACTTAAACTGCTGTGCCTGAGAAGCTACAAACTTATACTCAGGGTATTTCTCAATCAAGTCCAGCTGGGTCGACCAGGAACGGCCGATTTTGCGTCTGGTTTCAGCGTAGGGCCAGAGCCAGGCCGTATCTATATGACAGTTACCTAACCCATCGACGAAGGCAGGCTTGTCTGACTGGTAAACTTTGTGCGAGTCAATGGCATCACCGAGGAACTCTTTGGCGATTTCTCTGCCTTTCAAGATGGTTTCTTCAGCGTTTTGCGGGTCAAAAACGTCCATAATTCTGTTGGCGACTTCCCTGGCTTTGTGCTTTTGCCATGAGTTCTGGGGGAACTCTCTGGCCGCGTCGCCAATGACCCAGAAGTCCATATGTAGCGCTCTGGCGTTGTGGTTGGGCCATACCAGGTCAGCAGAGACCAGTTCAAAGTAGCGATTGTGGTCTGGAGGCTGGATGTTATTATTGGGGTCTGCGTTGCCAAACATTCCGTTGCAGCTGGTTTCAATGTAGAACTGGTGCCATTTGCCGTCGTGCCAGTCGCTAGGGATGTCCCATTCTCTGCGCTCTTCGCCGCTAAGGCCAACAAGAGCATCACCGTTTTCATTGAACACCAGGCCTTCATTACCGCAGTCCCATCTGAAGACGGCGGTACTTTTAGCTGAGGTTGTTGACCAGTCCTTGGGGAGTTTGATGTTAATTCTGAACCAATGGGTGCTCCAAGAAGGACCAAAAGACTCGCCTTTTTCAGCGGGCCTCCATTTGGCAGCCTTGATGGCGTCTTTAAAGAGCGGACGGTGTAAGTTAGGGACGGAGTAGACTTCAAGCTTTACAAACTCTTCGCCTGAGTGTACTGCGTAGTCGTAAAAGTTGGGGAGGTTTATCTCCTTGTATTCGCCTTCTGCGACAAAGAGACGCAGTCTGTTTTCATAGATGCTTTGAACCTTTTTGCCTATAGGATTTGAATTGAATTGAGAGTAAGCGGACATTTTATAGCAGTTGGGGTGAAGAGAGAAGAAAAGAACAACCTGTAATTAGAATTAATATACTAAATGAAAAAGGTGCAAACCCTTTCCCTTGGGCCCTGGGTAATTACAAGACTGTGGGGTATATGTAGCTAAGCTTTTTGGGCGTGCAAGGTTGCTGTGTACCTGACAGCCCTAACCTTAGCAGAAAGTTCGGAAAAACTCTATTAAACTATATTAATCATGCATTATTTCTGAATACTAGAAAGTAACGGTATTTTCATGAATTCAAGAGACTCAAGAGACTCAAGAGACTCATGAAGGAAACTCAAGAAACTCAAGAAACTCAAGAAACTCAAGAAATTCATAAAACTCATAAAACTCATGAAGGAAACTCAAACTCATGAATGAAATTCATGAAAGAAACTAACAATATTCTCATGAAAGAAACGGGTGGTCTAGAAACTAACGGGTTGGTAATATACAATTGGAGGCTTGATATGCGACTTTGTACCTCTCGACGACCTTTTGAATGCCATCCAGACCCTTTCTGAGAGTCTCCCAGTCAGGGCCATAGGACAATCTGACGAAATGATACATTTCACTGTCGTGGAGCTCTCTTCTGGCCAAAGGGTTCAAATCAAAAAAGATGCCGGGGACGACAATGACTTTTTCTTTGAGACACTCCTGGAAGAAGCCCAGGGCAGTCTTGATCTTGCCAGGCAGAGGAGAGAGGTCGAGCCAGAGATAGAAGGTGGAATCGGGAATGGTAGCAAAGGAGATGCCGAGACTGGAGAGACGAGAGATACAATAGTCGCGCTTGGCCATGAAATGGCGCTGGAGAGCGGCCATTTCAATCTTGACGCGGGCGGGCTCCAGCAGCGGAATGGCGGCCTTTTGGAACGGGACGTTTGAGCCACCGTCGAGATAGGAGCCGGCGGACCCGAGGGCCTGGATGTACTGTTTGGGGCCCAAGATCCAGCAGATGCGCCAGCCAGGAAGACGGAACGCCTTTGTGAGACCGTCGAGGATGAGGACCGGATCCGCGTCGACGTCGTGGACGTAGGAAGCGGAACTGACGCTTGTGCCGTCGCAATTGTCGAGATAGTTATAGCGGCTATAAAACTCGTCCATGATGAGCAGACAGCGCTCGCGGCACATGTCCTGGAGACGTTTGAGGTCGGCACCGCGCAGGCTCTGGCCGGTCGGGTTTCTGGGGTTGGAGGTGAGGAGGGCGGTAACACCGCGCTGGAGCTCGCGCTCAATAATGTCGAGATGGACCTGGTAGTTGTCGCTATGGTCTAGGGGAACAGGAATGGGAGCGAAGTTTTTAAAGAGCGAGAGCATTTCCGAGTAGGCCGTGTAGTCGGGAAAGAAGAAGGAGAGGTAGCAGTCGCTGAGGATGGATGCGATTCTAATGAGGCCGGCTCTGCCACCGGGGACGATGCAAACGTTTTCGTACGAATACTGGCTGGGTTTGCCCTGTCTGTAGTTGTCATTGTAGAGGGTAGCGATGGCTTCTCTGAGGCCGCGGTCGCCAGCGGTGGGCGCGTATTCTCTTGTGTGGACGTCTACGTTGATGGTATCGGGTTTGCTGGGACAGCCCTCGATTTCGCCTACTTCGGGAGCGCCCTGGCCCAGGTTGGCCCAGGTCGGGTCTTCGTAGGAGAAGCCTTTTTCAGCGGCGCGCTCGGTAGTCCAGATGACGCCGGTGGAGGACTGGGCAGTATCGAGGCCGGGGAATTTGTGGGGCGGCGTCGTGTAGATGTCGGGTAGGACGAGGGGGGTGGACATGCCCGACTCTGAGCGGAACACTGGGGGCTGTTTATGGTTGTGGATGTGTTGCTTGGGGGACGGTTTGAACCATCTGTTGTTTTGGATATTGTGGAGGGCCATTTTGGGGATGTAGGAGGAGAGCAAAAGGAGTAGGAAATGAAATATTTTTATACTTTTTTTTAACGATTCGTCCCAAAAGAAAGAGGGAAACAAATGGGAGAAATGTTTACATTTCTTTACATTTTGGGATTGGTGATTGTAGGCGAGGATACAGCGGTTATCAGTGATCCATTAAGAGGCTGGCGTGGAGGTTTGAATTTGGCGTTTGGCTTTGGCTTTGGCTTTGGCTTTGGCTTTGGCTTTGGCTTTGGCTTTGGCGTGGAGTTTGACATGAAGATTTTGACGTTGAGTTTGACGTTTTGGCTGACGTTTTTGACGTTTTGGCGTGGAGTTTGACGTATTACAAGGATCATGATGTAGACCTAAATAGTTGTAGACCTAAATGGTCGACCAACGGATCATTAGGAACAGGCTTAAGAACAGACTAAGAACAGAGAATAAAACAGAGAATAGAGCAGAAAATAGAACAGAGAATAGAACAGAGAAAAGACTCATAATCTATTCTTCAATTGAATCCAACTAAATCTAATTGAAAAATAGCCTAAATATCTGCACCTTCATGAGTCTTTTTCAAAATGATATAAATGTAAAACCGGATCTTTTAGGAACTCTTATTCCGACCTCTTCCATGTTAAATCATGTGACTCATTATTAAGTGAAAGGTAAAAATTACATAATGTAAAATAGATTGCATAAGCAGAACGAGTTCGGCGGATTATCCAATGAAAAGAGAGAAGGAAAGGCCGACTTCGGATAAAAAGCCGAGTTCGGACGTGAAGATCTTTTAGATCTTGATGGCCTGATAAGAGATCAGGACCTGAACCTGAACCTGAACCTGAACCTGAAAAACCCCCCGAAAATAACGAAAAAAGAATCGAGGGGTATGAGGGGTCATTCTAGAATCATTCTAAAACTGGATTGTGGAACAATTGACCGGCGCTGTAATTGACATGGGTTTGTTACAAAGGCTCAGAATAGGTCAAGTATTACAGGGAAGATGCCAACATTGAAAGAGTACTAAGTTGCTGTTTTTGCACCAATTGCACCAGTTACGCTTATACACCAGTTCAGTTACACCAGTTTAATTACACCAGTTCAGTTATCAAACACACGCCTATCACAATTTCACTACTATCACACCGATATCAATTACACCAAAGACTCCTTCGTCACAGCAAACCTTCTCCTCCATTTCCCAACATCCAAAATCAACATTTTCTTGACCCCTCTTAAACCCTGACCCTGTATGAGATTAGGTAGGAAGACGAGAGGTTTGGGTTATGATGAAGAAATTAGGTTTGTGTTGAGGTAGGAAGTGGGGTGGTGTGAAGTGTGTGAGGTCTGTGAGACCCGTTGTAATTTCTGTTGTAATGTCTGTTGTAATGTCTGTTGTAATACCCGTTGTAAAGCCTGTTGTAAATTCTGTGACCCGTTGTAATGTCTGTCTGTAGATTGTTCCCTCCAACCTACTTCATGTTTCGTCCCAACCTATATTCCACACTACTCTAACCTATTTCAGGTTCTTCATTCAGGCTCTTCAGGTTCTATCCCACTTACCTTCCTCGGAATTTTCCAATGTCAACAGAATTCAATTGAACAAAATTCATCAGTCATTTTTCTGCATTTAAATATTTTTCTTCTTCCTTTCTCCTTCCTTCCTCCTTCCTCCTTCTTCCTTCCTCCTTCTTCTCCCATCGCTTCTCCCATCACCCAGACTTTCGTGATCTCCAAAATGTCAGCCAAATCAATCCACGAAGCAGACGGTAAAGCCCTTCTGTCCTACTTTTTGCCCAAATCACATGCCTACTCCGCGAAGGAACCAGCAACCACCTTCCAGTCCTCCTCCACCCCCAAGCTGGCCTCCTTGAACTTTGCCTCCGATTCCAAGGCTGATATTGACGCTGCCTTTGCCCAAGCTGAAAAGTCGTACCCGTGGCTGCTCGAGGCCTCCGCCAAGTTTGTCGCCAAACCGGACCAGCTCATTAAGCGCAGAGGCAAGTCCGGCCTGCTTGCTCTTAATAAGACCTGGGAAGAGTCCAAGCAGTGGATTGCCGAGCGCGCTGCCAAACCCGTCACTGTAGAGGGCATTGACGGTGTGCTTCGAACCTTTTTGGTCGAGCCCTTTGTCCCGCACGACCAGAAGCACGAATACTACATTAACATTCACTCTGTCCGCGAGGGCGACTGGATTCTCTTTTACCACGAGGGTGGTGTTGACGTCGGCGACGTTGACGCTAAGGCCTCCAAGATTCTCATTCCTGTCGACATTGAAAACGACTATCCTTCCAACGAAACAATTATTGAGACACTGCTTAGCAAGGCCCCCAAGGACCAGCACGAGACCCTTGTGGACTTTGTCAACAGGCTGTACGCTGTCTATGTGGACTTGCAGTTTACGTACCTGGAGATTAATCCGCTTGTTGTCATTCCCACTGCTGACGGTGTTGAAGTGCACTACCTTGATCTTGCTGGCAAGCTGGACCAGACCGCCGAGTTTGAGTGTGGTCCCAAATGGGCCATTGCTCGGTCCCCTGCTGCACTGGGTCAAGCTGTTGAGGCTGCTTCGGACTCCAAGGTGAACATTGACGTTGGACCCCCCATGGTTTTCCCAGCGCCTTTTGGCCGCGAGCTGTCCAAGGAGGAGGCCTATATTGCTGAGCTGGACTCCAAGACGGGTGCTTCGCTGAAGCTGACTGTTTTGAATCCCGAGGGTCGCATTTGGACGCTTGTAGCCGGAGGAGGAGCCTCTGTGGTGTATGCTGATGCTATTGCTTCTGCAGGCTACGCTGACGAGCTTGCCAACTATGGTGAGTACTCGGGAGCTCCGAACGAGGTGCAGACATATGAGTATGCGAAGACCGTTTTAGATCTCATGACACGGGGAGCGGTTCATCCTGAGGGCAAGGTTCTTTTTATTGGTGGAGGAATTGCCAACTTTACGCAGGTCGGGTCGACCTTTAAGGGGATTATTCGGGCTTTCCGCACGTATCAGAAGCAGATTCACAACCACAAGGTGCGCATTTATGTGCGACGGGGCGGTCCTAACTGGCAGGAGGGACTTCGGTTGATTAAGAATGCTGGTGAGGAGTTGGATTTGGAGATGGAGATTTATGGGCCTGACATGCATGTGTCAGGAATTGTTCCTCTGGCGCTGGGGGGCAAGCGACCCAAGGGAGTTTTACCATTTGGAGCTCCATCGTCGACGAATCCAGCTACGCCCATGGGGTTTTAATTTAGTAAATAGGTGAGAGTAGTATCATGCTAGTATGAGTAGTAAGAGTAGTAAGAGTAGTAAGAGTAGTATGAGAGTAATATGAGAGTAATATGAGAGTAATATGAGAGTAATATATGAGATTGATTTAGATTTTATCGTAGATTTAGCTAGATATTGCATCTGAATATTCAACCCAAATATCCAACCAAAATATCCAACCCAAATATCCAACCAAAATATCCAACCAAAATATCCAACCCAAATATCCAACCAAAATATTTATCCTGAATAGGTTGGATTCTAATTTATTTGGAATTTCACTTCTCTCCTCCTGTCCTCTCTCTACACTCCATCTTTTCTACACTCCCACTAATGTCATTTGTTAAAAACATTTCTAAAATCATTTGTATTGGCCGAAACTATGTGGACCACATAAAAGAGCTGCAAAATATGGCACCATCTGAACCATTTTACTTTTTGAAGCCTCCATCGTCCATTATCCAGCCATCGACAAAGAATGAGGCCCCCAAGATTCTCATTCCCAAAGGGTCTACTGTGCACCACGAAGTCGAGCTGGCGCTGGTGATGGGCAAGCGGATGAGCAACTTTGCGCTGACGAGAGACCGAACCAACGACCTGAAGGCCGCGCTGGAACACGTCGACGCCTACGCGCTGGCGATAGACCTGACGGCGCGGACGATTCAAGGAGCGGCCAAGTCGAAGGGGCTTCCGTGGACGATTGCGAAGGGGTTTGACACATTTTGCCCGGTGTCTGCGCAGATGGTTCCAAAGACGCGCGTGGTAGACCCGTACAAGGTTGAGTTGAAGCTTTCAGTGAACGGGGAGGTGAAGCAGCGGGACTCGACGTCTTTGATGATATTTGGGATTCCGCAGATGTTGGCGGCTATTTCTGAGGTGATGACGTTGGAGCCTGGCGATATGGTTTTGACGGGGACGCCTAAGGGAGTTGGGCCGGTGGTTCCAGGGGATTTAGTACGGGCAGAGATGTGGTATGAAGGGAGGGAGGTTGAGGAAGCTCGGATTGAGATGGGAGTTGAGCAGCGAGGAGGGCCATATGAGTTTAAGGCTGGAGTTTAAGTGGGAGGTATTTTGGGGGTGTCGTGGGGGTGTCGTGAGTAGTGAATAGTATCGTGAGTAGTGAATCGTGAGTAGTATCGTCAGTAGTATCGTCAATAGTATCGTCAATAGTATCGTCAGTATCGTCAGTATCGTCAGTATCGTCAGTATCGCCAGTATCGCCAGTGAATCGCCAGTGAATCGCCAATAGTAAATCACCAATAGTAAATCGCCAGTAAATCACCAATAGTAAATCACCAATAGTAAATCACCAGTAAATCGCCATTAGTATCATGAATCTTATCATAGTTAGTATTAATACCAATAATCAATAGTATTATTATTATACTGTCATATTGTACTCTACTCTATACACTCCACTCTATTTACCTCACCACCTCCCAAATTTTTCAAACCACCATGCCCGCTCCTCCTTTCGCTCAAAAAGCCATGAACATGGCCGGAACCCCCATCAAACAATGCTTCCCAAGAATCCCAAGACCTCAGCGCCGTCACGCAACCCTCTTGACCCCCTTCAAACGAAGATTCTCCTTCATCAAACCCCCAATCTCCTACGTAAAACGTAAAACCGCCGCAAGCGTAGGAAGAGCCTTCAGAACAGCCCAACCGCTAGCAAACAGCTACGGAACCTTCCCTGACCGCCAGCAGAAAAAAGCGTTCTGGTTCTGGAAAATCATCGCCCTCCCCGTCACCACCGTCTTCCTCTGGTCTGCCTACAAGGCCTCCGCGACAGATCAGGACGAACAACCCGCTACCCCGGCCCAGCCCTGGAAAGTCGCCGCCTACAGCACCCTCCCGCTCAAGGCCATCTCTAGGCTCTGGGGCCAGTTCAACGACATTGACCTCCCGCCCTGGCTCAGAGCTCCCGGCTACAAGCTCTACTCTCACCTCTTTGGCGTCAACCTCTCAGAGGTCGCCAACGACGACCTCTCCGTCTACAAAAACCTCGGCGAGTTCTTCTACCGCGAGCTCAAGCCCGGCGCCCGTCCCATTGACGAGCAGGCCGTCCTCGTCTCGCCCGCTGACGGCAAGGTCCTCCATCTCGGCGTCATTGACGAGAAGGGCGAGGTCGAGCAGGTCAAAGGCATCACCTACTCGCTGGACGCGCTGCTCGGCAGCGGCGGCCAGGTCAACCTTGCCGCACCGTCGCACCACGTCGAGTTCGACCACGCTGCCGTCAAGCTCGACGTTCTCGAGCGACACAAGGAGTTTGCAAACCTCAGCGGCATCTCGTACACTATTGACGACCTCATTGGCGGCGAGAACAACAGCTGCGTAGAGGGCCAGGGCGACGCGACCAAGCCCGATGAACTCCCATCCAGCTCCACCGCTAGAAAGGTCGCCGCCGCGCTGCACTCGCCCTCGCTCTCCAAGGCCAAAGACAAGGAGCTCTTCTTCGCCGTCATCTACCTGGCCCCTGGCGACTACCACCGCTTCCACTCGCCCACCAGCTGGGTCACCGAGGTGCGCCGCCATTTCGTTGGCGAGCTCTACAGCGTGGCGCCCTACTTCCAGAGCCGGCTCAGTGGCCTCTTTGTGCTTAACGAGCGCATTGCGTTGTTGGGGCGCTGGAAGCATGGCTTTTTCAGTATGACGCCGGTAGGCGCTACGAATGTGGGGAGTATTAAGCTTAACTTTGATAAGGAGCTGTCCACAAATACCGTTTACGAGTCGAGTGCCGACGACGCTACGCGCAAGAAGGTCCAGAAGACGACGTGCTATGAAGCCAACTACTCCAAGGCCAGCAAGGTCTTGGGGGGCTATCCGTTGTTGAAGGGCCAGGAGATGGGTGGTTTTCGTTTAGGGAGCACCGTGGTTTTGGTCTTTGAAGCGCCAAAGAACTTTGTTTTTGGTGTTAAAAAGGGTGATGTTTTGAAGGTTGGTCAATCTTTAGGAGGTTTTGTAGATGAGTAGGTATATATGGACAGAATTAGAGCAGAGTAGGACAGAACATTAGAGCAGAGTAGGATAGAATAGAACAGAGTAGATCAGATCACATCAAAATATTAGAACAGAGTAGAACAGAGAACAGCCAAATCTCTAGAACAGATAATACCCAAGATCTCTCCTCCAGATCAATCAGGTCCAAAACTCTATCTGCAGTCATAATCAATTTTGACATGTGAAATTTGCCCAACGCTTTTGTTGGCTTAGTCTCTTAATTATCATAATTTAACACAATTTAGTATAATTTAGTAAATCTCAATATATCAACCAAACCAGCTTTCAGCCAAACTTCACAGAAACGTCCATAATCATCTACCAAACCATCACCATCTAATCACCATCCACCATCCACCATCCATCCACCCTCCATCTCCCTCCATCCTCCCTCCTCCAACATCTTCTTTGACTATCAAGACAAACTCAAACTTCACACACGACACCTAAAAACAAGTGCCAAAAATTAAAATAAATTTCCCACCCCTTGAATCTCTTCCTTCTTCCTTCTACTCACCCAAAACTCCCCATGATGACCTTCTCGTTAGCCCAAAACCCTCCTAAATTCATCACAGACGTCCATCTAGATCTCCAAGATCAGCCCTCCCGTCTCCCCGTCCTCCTAGCCAAAATCTTCCCAGAATGGAACCTCGATCTTCGCGTCCCTGCTCCAGACCTCATCGTCTCCCAGCTCACCGGTGGTATCACAAACAAACTCTACAAAGTATCGCATCCTCCCTCAAACACCACCCTCCTCATTAGAACCTACGGCTCTGGAACTGACACCATCATTGACCGCGATAGAGAAGTAGCCACTCACATCCATCTACACGAAAACGACCTCGCCCCAAGACTCTACGCCCGATTCGCTAACGGCCTCGTCTACTCCTACGTCCCAGGCATCACCGCTGAATTCGAATGGCTCTCCAACCCCGTAGTCAGTAAAGGCGTCGCCTCAATGCTAGGCAAATGGCACAGAAAACTCAATCCAAGTAGAATCGCCCAGCTCGTAGCCCAAATCTCCAGCACAGACCCCGTGCGAGATTCCGAGCCCGACTCCAAATCCTCTAAAAAGAAGTCTAAAGACCTCTGGCAGGTCCTAGAAACTTGGGTTGCAAACGTGCCCCCCAATATCGTCACTGAGGTCTCAGATCTCTCCAGAGAACTCGAATGGGTCAAATCAGAAATCGCCGCCAAAGGCGGTGACTCCGTCATTGCCCATTGTGATTTACTAGCTGGCAATGTCATTCTTCCAACTGACTTTGACATTTCCTCTGCTCTCGTCCCTCAAAACTCATCCACCCCCCTGATAAACGTCCAGTTCATTGACTATGAATACGCCATGCTCGCGCCCCAAGCTTTTGACCTCGCTAACCACTTCATGGAATGGCAGGGCTTTGATTGTAAAACTGAATTGATCCCACAGCCGTCCCACGACAATCAAAAGCTCCAAGCCTGGGCCAAACACTATTTGAAAGCTCAACAAACCGACGAGGTTACTCAAACTCAAATTGACACTCTCTTAACACAAACCTTCACTTATTGGGGTATGCCCGGCTTTTACTGGGGTATTTGGTCTGCCATTCAAGCAAGTATTTCTGACCTGGAATTCGATTATGCTACTTATGCAAATCTGAGACTTAAAGAATATACGCAATGGAAATCAAGCTATCAAAAACTCAATTGAATCTGTCTATTAATGATGCTATGAGAATTCTTTTATTATTTTTATTTATGTTCCTGCTGTTGTGTTTCTTTGTCCATTTGTATTCTCTTAAAAATACTCGTTTTAGAACAAAATTTCTGTGTTTCTAATAATGATACAAAAAATATAAATAATGACAATAAAATATCCTTCAATATAGCTTAAATCCAACTTTCTTCATTTCCATATCTTTCATTTCGTCCACTTCTCTCACTCTGTTCACCTCTTTCTCCTTCAGTTTCAGGTCGACTCAGCACTCTAATCAAATTCTCTGCTGTAGTCAAATCATTCATATCCATCGACATTCGAATTCCATCCATAGATTGTCGAGGTGGACTTTGTTCATTTCTCAATCGTCCTCTAGCTTCATCCAACGACTTGCGAATCCTCTCGTCTTCTAATGTACCTCCCAATTGGCTTCTACTCCTGCTCTTGATATTGTCATATAATTCAAATTGTTCTACCTCGTCCTCCATACTAAATGATAAATCTTTGCCTTGTCGCGTCTTTCCACTTGTTGGCGTAAACGAAAAGCGCTTCGATCTCGTTCTTTTAGGCTGTTGCTGCTGTTGTCCTTGGTATTGTTCTTGTGTCTGAACTGACTGTAAATCCATAGACACCGCTGGTACAATACTATCTTCTACCCTAGGCTCTGAAATCTCATATCGATCCATAGTATTCACATTATACTCTCCTTCCAGTCTGCTTTCTGCCATCTTCTCCAACAGCGCCATGTTCGACAGTCCTCTATTCTCTTCACTCACTTTAGGAATCTGATCAAAATACCCCATATTCCATCTCTCTCTAATAATATCAGCATCCGTAGGCTTGAAAATCTTCTGCGAAGACATGACCACATAATGCGGTAGCATACACGTAATAACACCAAGTAATATCACTGCCCAAAACGACCCTGCTCCGTACATCTGGGTTCCCAGCTTATACAGATCTTCCGAACTCAAAAATGAAGAATAAATACCTGTCCAGAGAAATACCAGCAAACTAGAAACAATATTCACAATCAGCGATACAACATCCCATCTATACTGATTCGACATCGTGTACAAATTACAGGACATTACCGCAATCGTGCAAACCGACAATCCTAACCAGAATCTATGGTCGAGCTGTAGTCCATTATTACTGATCGAAATGCCCCCATAGTAGGTGAAATATGGGAAAAAGAAGGAAACAAGAGATTGAAAAAGTCCATCAGTCATGTACTTCCAAAACTTCATCTGAGACCAGTCTAATCCAAGAACACCTCGCTGATACAATTGAGGAATCGCCAGCGATATCTTATCCTCAACATCTTGATCCAAAATTCCCATCAGAATAACTGGCAGCGACGTGAATGCTAAATTGAAAAACATGACATAAGTGTACTCGAATAAATATGCTCCGTCAAAATTCGAAAATACTCCATACCAAAAAAGCGTAAAGGAAAATACAACATTCTTGTAAAAGAAATTGGGAATCATCTCTGCAAGTCTCTTGTATGACCATCGCCCATGAACCAGCAGCAACCGAGTTAAATATTGGAACTGACCTATAGCATAGTCAGAACTCATTACTGCTGCCCTTCCTTCTTCACCAGCAATTCCAACACCAATATTGGCTTCTTGAATCATTGCAACATCATTGGCACCATCTCCAATCGATAATGTCATAACTTCCAGATTATTCTTAACTAACCTCACAATCGCTGCCTTCTGTGCAGGACTAACTCGACAACACAACACCGACTTGCATTGCTTGCACAATAAAAGGAACTTCAATTTCAATCGATCATCGAGACAAAGCTTCAAGGTATCTCCATCGACAACTACTGCATGGTTTGGTGACGGTGCACTATGGTCTAACTTGGCTTCTTCTAATGCTTCTTGGGTCGCTTCTAAATTGAAATAGTCCCTTAGATATCGTGTTAATAGCTCATCGGTAGCTTGTAACGTGTTTTCCTCCACCCTACAAACTAGCAACTCCATATCATTATCCAAAAGGTTACAAGAAAATCCAATGTTAATGGCAGTTTCAACCTTATCACCAGTCAGTACCCATAACTTGATTCCGGCATGTCCTAGCAACGCAATCGACTGAGGAACTCCTTCTTGCAGTCTGTCTTCAATCGCAGTTCCACCAAGCAATGTCAAATTTCTCTCTAGACGATCTGCAACCTCTTCCATTTTGTCTTCTCGGTCCATTAACGCGGATGCTGCAATTTCGTGATCCTTATTGAACTGTTGATATTCTTCTTCGGATAATTCCTTTTGTGCAATGCATAGCGTTCGTAAACCTTCGTTTGCAAACTGCTCTAGATGGAGTGCAGTTTCAGAGCATAACAGCTCTTGATCCCCCTTCTTCAATCTAGAGTAAATCACACTGTCTGCACCCTTGCACAACAACAAAATTCGTTCCTTGTCACCGGGCTCGGATCCTCTCATTTTAACAATAGCACTCATTCTTTTTCTAGTGGAATTGAACTCCAATGTATTGAGAATCTTGTATTCCTGAGCAACTCCTTGAACATTCACAATAACACCGCATTTGGTCCTATCAAGAAAACTGAAACCAACATCTCTAGCTGCTCCGACTAAAGCAGCTTCATCTGGTGATTGTGCCTTAAAGTCCACTCTACCAGGGAAGGTAGTGCTTGGTTCCGCAATTACTGAATGGCACAGAGCTAATGCCAACATGAAATGTCGATTGGCATTCCTTTGTTCTTCCCCACTGGCACCTTCCAAATCATCAACAAATTTGGACGATACAAATGTCAGCTCTTCATCAACTAGCTGAGGATTATCATGTAGCTTTTTCAAATGTTCCAGCATGGCGGCTCTGTCTCTGGCAATTTCTCCTGTCATTTCTGATGCTTCCGCCTCTACGTCAATCCCCTCTCGTTTTCTCATACCAGCTAGAGCTTCAGTGTAAGCTTTACCATAAGCGACACCATTAATCGTACACTTCTTGAACTCCATCACATTTTGTGTCAAAGTTCCAGTCTTATCTGAAAAGACATATTCAATTTGTCCCAAGTCATCGGATATATTCCAGGACTTTGGGGTGCACGGGTAGTCAAGAGGCGCGTAGTACATGAAAGTATCGTTGTAGATGAAGAAGGCTTGGATAGTCTTGACGATTTCAATGGAGATGTACAAGGAGATAGGAACCAACGATTGGTACAAAATAATAGCAGCCCAAAATGTTACGATTCCGCTGACTGGAGCAGATCCGCCTATGGAACCAAATTCAAAGAATGTGATTGACGTATTGCTTTGTGAAAATGCAATCCCGTTAAAAAGGCCTGATAGCAGACACAAAATAAACAGAATCACAAAGTTGCAAATGACACTGAAATTGAGCTCTCGCGATATCTTACTCTTTTTTGAAGGAGTCTCACCAGAATTGATGATGATCTTTGTATCTGGACCAGTGAATACTACTACTCCGATTACCCACTTGCTATTACGCAGAGAGCATCCTCTGAGTAAGAGATTGTTGATAGTGATAGGTTCAGAGGCAATCTGAGGTTCGATTCCAGAGGAGGAGTCATACAAAGAGTACTGGTTCCATTTGGCAACACCGTTGAACGAATACAGATTCGCATGAGGTTGTTCTGTCTCAATCCAAAAAGTAGCCCGCTCGCAGTCTCCAGAATGTTTGATGCCTTCGCCACACTTCAAAGCGTGGCGTACTTTCAGGTTGGTTTCACCATCTAAATTCTTGGTTTCCACGTAACAAGCACCATCTGCATCGGAGGTAGCTAAAATGACAATATCGGCGGGAATCTCGTCGTTGTTGGCAATTCGCACAAAGTCTCCCACTCGAACATTTTTCCAGTAATCGTGTCTAAATTTTGCTTTACCAGTAGGAGGTCGAGAATCGTCCAAGACGGAACCACTGGAGACGACGGTGGAGGGCTCTGAGAATGAAGTTTCAGAAAATGGATTGGCTGAATCGTCGTTAGCAGCGAAAGAAAGGGCTGATTGCGGTCTGTTGCTAGTTTTAGAGTCGTCGTCCATCTCATGATTTAGGGTGGCTATTGACTTGATTGTCATGCTTGGTACGAGATCGCTGCCAAAGTCATCTTCAACGTTCTTATCCAGTGTGTTGAGCTCTCTTGCTTTGTTTTGAATTTCCTTTACTTTCACTGAAGCAGCTTTCTTGAAGAGCAGACGACTGGATGCTTTTTTGATTTTTCTCCATAAAGAGACGTTGTCGTCGACAACGTTTGGATTATGCCAGTAAGACAGAATTTGAGTTCCAGTGTTGTTCAGCTCCAAGTCCAGAAGGGTTCTTCGGTAGTCTTCAATGGCATCTTTGAATGCGGTGATAGCGACAATGACAATAATGGGAACGGCGGCTAGCCCTGGAGATGCTACGCCAAAGATTGGGAATGCCTAAAGAGTTAGTTGAGAAATGCAGAAACAAAGCCTATATATACATACTCCCAAAATGACGATGAATAAGAAATAAATGTTGGCGACATTTTGAAATTGGAAATAGAGATTCTTTGGAATGAATGAAAGCGGTGTATACTTTGCGGTTCTGATTTTGTTCCTTGGGAACTGGCGGATGGGTTCATTTGTTTCTTGATCAACCATATCTTCAGGCAGAGGCATGTTGAAGTACACACGATGGGGTTCTTTGCTTGTTTCATCGTTGTGTTGGTTGGTATCTAGAGAATCTAGCGAGTCATTCTCATGTTTCAGTGCGTATTTCGAAGATTTGGAGTGTGATCTATTGAAAATTGACTTAGACCGTTTGGGCTGTCCCTGGCTGAAATGTTTCGGTCGGCCTTTAGCATGTCTCTGAGTGCCCCATCGATGCCTTTTCATGATGGTGTCGGTTTTCTTCAGTTTAGACTTTCGGTCGAAATTTTGTTCTGTTTCGTTGGTGTCTAGATAGAACTTTGAGTGTCGTTCGTCAGGCTCTGACGCCGCCGGACTGGCGAACGCGATAGCTTTTTTGGTGTGATTGGAGTCATCGTGAGACGATTCTCTGAACGGGTTGTCGGCAGGTTCGTTGGACATTGCGGGAGCTGTTGAATGGCAGCGACAAAAAAAAGAGGTCTGCGAGTAGCGAATGAGAAGCTTCGAGTCAAGTATGGCATGTAGCAGATGCAATAGGAGGAGCTACGTAGCAGGAGCTTCTTGGGCAATAGGAGCTACTTGATGGGAACCGAAGAAAAAAAAAAGGTATTAAAAAAAAAATTAAGAAGGAAGGAGTGAAGGAAGAGTGAATTTTTGCATCGTAATTAATTTGTAAACCTTAACGGCAAAGCATCTGGAGAACGAGCTTGGAAAGCCGTTAGAAGGCCTGAAGCGATGGTTAAGGTGTCAGGAGACTGCCTGAAATATTCGCATTGAACTGGGCATTACTTAGGGCCTTGAGGATCTGGTCTCAACAGGCGCTGAACTGGTAGAGCTAAGTGAGACTTGAGTTTCATGCTGATGTCCTTTAACTCCAGCTGGCGCGCAGTAATGCGCTAAACGCTTGGATTCAAGACCTTGATGGGATATGAGACAGTTGGAGTTGAAGGCTTGGACGCGAGCAAAAAGTGGACCTTTGTGCGTGTCTCAAGCGGTCGGACCGGGCAGCGGGACGTTGCATAGGGTGGTCGTTGGAAATGGATTTTACAAATAGCGACTTGAGCGTTTTCAGCGTCTTCAGCGTTTTCAGCGTCTTCAGCGTTTTCAGCGTCTTCAGCGTCTTCAGCGTCTTCAGCGTCTTCAGCGTCTTCAGCGTCTTCAGCGTCTTCAGCGTCTTCGGCGTCTTCAGCGTTTTCAGCGTCTTCAGCGTCTTCAGCGTCTTACCGAGATTTCAGTGACAGTATGGGTGGTTTAGATGAAGTCTTAGTACTATATTGAAGTTGAACAATATAGTCTATATTGACTTCAATAACTCAATGACTTCAATATAAACTTCACTTTTTTATCAACTTCACCCCTTATGAAAACTTCAACTCCATCAACTTCATCCCTTATAGAAATTCCGACTATTCGTGAGCTCACAGTTTAAACCATAATTATTTAAACAAAATTACAAAGTATTCAAGTATTCAAGTCAAGCACTCAATTATTCAAGTACTATTCAATATCCAATATTCAACTACTCAAGCTTTGGGCTTGATATATCGACTAAACAAACTAGCAAACTGCCTAGCAGTATCTCTACCCTCCAATATCTCTCCATGGCAAGGAATGATACGCTCAAATCCCCAACCATGAATCTGGTTCATGACTGGAGTATACTCCTTCTGGGGAAGCATTCGGCCAAACGTCATATACTGCAACCAACTCTCAACACCAAGATAATTGGTCAAATACGATAACCCAGAGGTAGGTGAGGTTGGATGGCCACTGTACTGCTCCTTGCAAGGAAGATTAAACATCAGGTCGCCAGTCAGCAAAGTCTTGGTAGGCTTGTGCAACAGAACAATCTCCTTATTAACATGGTCAGGCAAATACGCAATGTCAAACTCATCTGTAAAGTCTGAAGGAATGGCCAAAGTAGGATGGGCATCAAGATCCTCTCCAGTCAACAGCTTCTTGGACATGGCTCGGGTAATAGGATGGTGAATTGTCACTCCCTCAGACTGCTTCTTCTTCACCAGACCCTCGGGGCCGATGATTTGGGCATTGGGGAATTGCTCCAACCAAGACTTGATGCCCATATGGTGCTCAACGTCGGGAGCAATAATGTACTTGACGTTTGGCTTACTGCCATCAGCTTCTGCCAGAGAATAGATGAACTTCTCGGTCTCTTCGCACCAAGGAATTGGAGCAAATACCACGATTCCTTTATCCTTGGAATTGAGCTTGATTGCTGTAGAGCGGCCACCAATTTCGAGAAAGACGCGAATGAATGGGACGTTTTGAATCACCATTTGATTAGGAATGATGGCTCTGGTGTTTCCTCCTATGGGGGAGTAGTAGCCTGACCGAGGAAATGAAAAGGGATATCCACGCATTGTAATGGTTTTGAGAATGGTTCAAGAAGAAAAAAATGGGGATTTCAAGTTTAATTTATATTTCTTTATTTTATTTAATTTCATTTATCATGTTAATGATTTTTAATATAAAGTTTGCCAGTATCCATATTCCAGAACACCAGATTGTCAGTATCATTGTCAGTACCGCTGCCAATTCCAGATTACCAGTAGATATATCACAATAGATGAATCTTCAGTAGTATATCACCAGTAGTTATTCCAGACCACCATTAGTTGTATCAATATTTAACATGGTCATGCCAATAGTTAACATAGTCATCTATACCAATAGTCTTTCAGTCTTTCAATATACCAGTACTCATTCAAAATCACTAGCTATTCAATATCCTCCCCTTGCGCTCTCTCAAAGCCACTCTGCTTGCTAATAAGAAAAGGGCCTGGACGTCGGTCTTCTTAAAATACGAAATGCCTCCCCGAATCACAAACTCAAAATATTCGGCCGTTCCCTAAAAAGGGTAAATGATCATGTGATATAGGGTTGTGTTGATCACGTGATATAAAGAACAGATATGTTGGAAAAAGAGTGAAAAATGCATCAAGCCACTACACAACTTGTTCACATCACCAATCTTCAAACTAGCCGTCGCTATATATTGAAACCATCTGTTAAACATGTCCCACGAGCACGCCCATACACACGAAAACGGTGAGACCCACGGTCACGCCCACACTCACGACAATGGTGAGACCCACGATCATGGCCACAGTCACACTCATGCCAACGGCGAGGTTCACTACGGTAGCCACGACAGCGAGCACCAAGTTCCTACTCAAGCTCCCGCTGCCAAAACCAACAAGGCCACTCTCAAGACTCTTGCTGGCTTGGGATTGAAGAAGGTTCCTGGTATTTCCCGTGTCACCTTCAAGGCTGGTGTTTCCAAGGTCATTGCCATCAACAAGCCCGAAGTTTATGTCACTTCTGCTGGAAAGTACGTTGTTCTCGGTGATAGTCATATTGAAGACATTTCCAAGTTTGGTCAGAGCTTGGGTGGAGCTGTTCCTGATAAGGACGTCATTGCTGCTAACGCTGAAGCTGCAAAGAAGGCTCTTGCTGACTCTGCTCAGACCGAGCAAGACGGTGCTGAGGATGAGGAAGTTGAAGACAAGGAGGTTGAAGCTTTGGGTTTGGCATTGGATGATTTGAGCTTGATCAAGGAGCAGACTGGTATTAGTTCTACGAGAAAGATCTTGAATGCATACAAGGAGTCTGGTAAAAACGTCGTTGATACCATTGTCAAGCTACAAGAAATCTAAACGTTATTTCAGTATCTTTTGAATATAAAGCAATGGTGAGATATTATGAATCTTGATTCGTAGTGATTTTGGTTTTGGCTTTGGTTTTGGCTTTGGCTTTGGCTTTGGCTTTGGCTTTGGCTTTGGCTTTGGCTTTGGCTTTGGCTTTGGCTTTGGCTTTGGCTTTGGCTTTGGCTTTGGCTTTGGCTTTGGCTTTGGCTTTGGCTTTGGCTTTGGCTTTGGCTTTGGCTTTGGCTTTGGCTTTGGCTTTGGAGTGATCTTGATCTTGGATCTTTGATGATCTTGTAGAAGGTAATCTTGAAGTATTCTAGTACAAGTTCTGAGTCAAGCTCTACCGTTCCAACTCAAATCTTCATTTAGAATCAACTCAAATCCTCACGTAGAATCAACTCATATCTTCACGTAGAATCTATTTAACATCTCCCATAGTTGACCATTTCCCGAAGAATCATAGAATTCAAATCAACTCCAGTATCCAGCCTCTATATACCCTCTCCAATTACCTCCCATAACTTTGTCTCACAATGGCACATTTCCCAATACGGAAATTTATAAACAAATACTTTTTTTTCTCTGAACCAACTCTTCCTTCTCACCTACCCTCCATCTGATTTTTGTATCATGGCTTCTTATTCAAACAAAGAAAATCAAATCTTTGGTATCCCGCCGAAAACTCCTTCTCATGGAGGCTCTGGAAACACAGTATTCAAAACGCCAGTGAGAACAATCTCAAAGCAAGCACTCGGCAATGGAACGACTAATGGCCCAAGAACCGTCTTAGGAGGGAAGACGAACGTGTACAAGTCTTTAAACAATCACAACCTCCCGCTCAAGAGCGCTTTAATGTTCTCTCAGATACCGAGCGCCAAAGTCTCCAACTCGTCCTTGAAAGTAACCGAAACTGCAGAGTCTGACTTGAAACCCGATGAGAGCTATGATCGTGAAGTTGAATTCATTCTGGACCCAATAACACCGCTATCAGACTTGTTTAGAGACGGTGAAAACCTTTTGGACTATGATTTGCTTGGTAAAGCATGCCGTGGAATGGGCCCTCCTGCTATGGGAAGTGAAGACCCAATGTCTCTAGAAAGCTTGCCACCTGTTGATGACCTCCATCAACTCGAAATGCCCAATAGCTCGCCCATATTTATAGATATTGGCATCAAAAACTCCCCCAAGATCACCAAAAGCCCGTTACATGTTAGAGCAGTTGTAGCCAAAGCAAGACGCTTGAATCCACCTGGCAGCTCCAAATCTCCTCTCTCTACTGTCCAAAGACCTAACTCCAAACGACAAACAGACTCTAAAAGACAAGCTACCAGATTCGCATCTAGCAGAACCAGATCTCATGTATCTTCCAGAAAAGGAGGATTCATGGCTCCAACAATCTCAGCTACTGCTAAAATGAAGGATTCCTCTAAACAGCCCCCTCCTGTTCGTTTACCATCAAAATTAGTCGACCCTGAGCCTTCAAGTCCTACCAGCACAAACGATGAACATCTACTAGATACTACATCGCTGGATCAAGAGTTTGCAGACCTTGAGAAAGATTTGCTTTAGACTTCATTATTTGCATTTAATACTATTTATTCTTTTTCTTCTTGCTCACCTTCCAGGAATTGTCAAAATATTATGTACAAGTTTGAATACCAAGTTATTGCGTAGTACAGCCTTCACTGGTGGTATTTGGCTGTTGCGGTGAATCGTCATCATTATCAGGATACTCGGGAAGCTTTGACTTGGTAACAACTGAAAAATCAACATCGTCAACCTGGTTCTCTGGTACCTTGAAGTCTTTCAGCACTTGCTTAGGAACTGGAAGAACATCCTTAATCTTTCGAAGCTCGCTATTCTCAATGCACCAGTTGTTCTCAGGGAATATAATATCTGCCTTCAGATACAAATCTCCTGCTGAATCAGTTCTAGGAATTGGCATACCTTCTCGCTGAACTTTTATAATGTCCCCAGGTCTGACCACAGATCCAGGAGGAGAGGTGATTCTAATCCCACGGCCATCTAAATGTTGAATGACTATCCTTGAAAACCCTCCGATAGCTTCAGCCAACGAAATCTGTATCGTCGCATATAAATCATTCTTCTTTCTCTCAAAAACAGCGTGCGGTTGCTGATGAACCTCAATAATGACAGAACCAGGCTTCTTTCCGTAGGCCTCATCGGCCTCTCCCTCGAGAATCACCTTGTGTCTATCTGGTGCACCCCGAGGGAAATAGGCCTCCAATATCTTGGTCTCATCAGTGAGCCCAGTACCCGTACAGGCTTTACATTTGTCCTTGTCTCGGTATAACTCTCCCCAGCCTTTACAACTGTTGCAGTCGATATATTTGTTCGTCACGATACCTGGTGCAAGCGTCTGAACCGTCTTAACACTACCAGTGCCAGAGCATTTAGCACAAGTTCTGGGCTTGGCTTTGGGCCTACCTCCGGTACTACAAATCATGTTAGCATCGCACTCAACTGAAGGATATCTACATACCCAGCGCACGATGCGCAAAGCTTGTTCCTATGGCTTGTGAACTTGACGACCTTTCCTTTATACAGTTCCTCCAAAGAAATTGGAAACTCGACATGGCCGTCTTCAGTTTTGCCTCCCTTCTTCTTAGGAGGTGGTTTAGAATCGGTACCTTGATTGCTGAACCCGTTAAAGCCATGCCGACTTGAAGTGTCGTTGAAAAAGTTGAAAAAGTCTTCTGTATCGAACTCTCCAGTAAAGTCTTCGTTGCCCATTCCAGCGCCATTCATGCCATAGGTATCGTAGTTGGATCTTTCGATTTCTGCAGTGGCCGGTTAGTTGGGCAAATCGTCGTCCAGTTCTGAATACTCACCGTCAGAGAGAATCTCATAGGCCTGGCTGATCTCTTTGAATCTGGCCTCTGCTGCGTCTCTCTCCTCCTCAGGCACCTTGTCTGGATGGTGAGACAGTGCCAGCTTCTTATAAGCCTTGCGAATCTCTGACGTCGTCGCATCTCGACTGACTCCTAGGACTTCGTAGAAGTCTATTTCAAACCCGTTCACTAGCCGTTTCGTTAGCACCCCCACGCCCGCGAAAGCCCGCCAATTGCTACACACTCACTTGTTGATGTCGCTCTCTTCAGTATTATCTGGGGAAAGAGTTGGCAAAGGTTCAAAAAAATTTCGCCTTCCATTCATCGTACAAAAGTTTCATGGCTTTGTAAATACCAACGAGACCTAACCCTTGAAACGAGATTCTGAGAGCCTGATCTGTAGTCATTCTTCTATATATCAACTGCCAAACAGCCCGGGGAGATCCAATGTACGGATATATGGACTATGTTCTACGAACATTTTACAAGGTAACTGACTGGAATCAGGATAACATTTACCAGAAAATCACCGAAACATCTCAGAGTATGTTGACGCTCTCTGCCAAACGTCGTGCTAACATGATCCAGACCTTATAGACTTTGATCTGCCAAAGGGATCGAGCATAACTTTTTCTTCTCAGCCTACTCCAACGTCATGTTCTTCATACACCTTGTCCAGTATGGGCATTGTTAACGGGTCGATATCGTATATATATTCGACTCGAGACCTGGAAAAGATCCCGACTTCTAAGGACATTTCCCTTCGCGATGCAATTGCTGGATATAGAATACTCTCGCCGCTAAAGAAGCTGGAAGACCCAATGTATTGGGAGGTATGGAAGGATGGGGCTCGGGTTGATACCAGAGGTAAGTGTGGACCGATGCTTACTGCTGGAGAATATATTGACCGTTAACTGTTTAGATACTCTGATTTATGGCCGCATATATCTACCGACTAATAGTTTGGAAGCCATGGTGGTTCGTCGAATGTCTCCTGCTACTCAGCTATTGATTAAGAGTGTCAGCGATAGCCAGGTGAAAAATGGAGGTGCGGTAAGTTGGTATAAACAAGTCAGTATCCAGCGATGATTAACTTGATTCCAGGTGACATTCACGTATCAAAGAAACTACCCCAGCTTTGGGCACGAATACATATATAGCACTCACGAATCGCTACTGGGATTTCGAGGAATATACAATGTCGGAGTATCGCCCGAGAACACCGCTTCGTCCTCCAGATTGTCAATTGGTGGTGAAATATATTATAGCATTCTTGCCAAAAGTCCTGGAATATCTGCTGCGCTTCGATATACTGCTCAGTCCGCATATACTCCATTGACTATGACGCTCATGTGCAATCCATTGATGGGACATGTAGCAGCTATGTATTCACTCTCAGCAGGCCGTTATGCGTTTGGAAGTAGGTTTGACTTCAACGCATACTCTTATGATAGCGACTTGTCAGTGGGGTGCGAGATTTGGAGAGAAAACCAGACTGGAGTAGAAGTTCCAGCGTTCAATGTCTTCAAGGTGAGTACCAGTTTGAAGAAAAAGTCGCTGAATCTGCTTTGTGAGGGTCGCATTAAAGAGTTACTGGTGAGTGCTGGCGTTGGATTGTCCATCACTGGCCAGGGACCTGAAATTGGAGGAATTGGAGTTAGTTTTCAATATTCATCTTAAGGTAATAAGTATTGAAGATATAAGGTAATATTAAAGATCTAAGGTAATAAATATTGAAGATATAAGGTAATATTAAAGATCTAAGGTAATATTGAAGATTTAAGGTAATATTGAAGATTTAAGGTAATATTGAAGGTTTAAGGTAATAAATATATTAAAGATCGATATAAATATCATCTTAAAGTCGATAAATTTGTTCATTGACTTCAAAATGTAAAATCATTTGTGAAATGTACAATGTCTATAAATTATATACAAAATCTAATTGCCAACAGTTTCAAGAGACTTGCGAATTCTTTCAGCAGAAATCTCAGGACCAAGTACCTTTAAAATCTTTGGAATGTCCATTCCTGGTACGCTTCCAGTCAGCGCATAGCGCAATGCTCTGAATACTATTCCCATATTGAATTCTGTCTCTTCAACAACAGATTCACAAAAGGCTCGGGCAGATAAAGCATCAAAATGAGCTGGCATTTTATTCAAAGCGGCTTCTAGAATGGTTCTGACAGTGCTTTGAGGAGTAGTCGAGAGGTACTTTCGAGCAGAATCTGAACGTAAATCTGGAAGCACATAGAGGAAATGAGCCCTCGAAGAAAAGAAGTCAATGCTTGTGAGACTGTCTTTTAATTCAGTCAAAATATCAGCAGTATATTCAAAGCTAACTCGAGTCTCTTCTGGAATATCAGAGGGCCTAGTTGATAAGTTAGATTTCAAAAGACATGAAAATGTTCAACTTACAGTTCAAAATAAGGCTGAACAGCAGAATAAGCTTCTTTAGCTACCAGATCAAACCCATCTTTGGTATTCAGTCTTTCAGAAAAGTAGTGCTTATTGAAAAATGCCAGCTTTTTATCGTCGACCTTTGCATTTCCTTTGGTCAAACCTTCTAGACTAAAGAGCTTAACCATATCGTCCAACTTCATAACTTCCGACTGCTGATGACCAGGAGGAGCCCATCCATATAGAGCCACATAGTTGGTTATTGCTTCAGGAAAGATGCCTTTCTGTTTCATCGACAAGATATCAGTATCACCCGAACGCTTACTGAGTTTTTTGTCTGCCGCAGAAGTCAGTAGAGGAATATGAACAAAGTGAGGTGGCTTCCATCCAAATGCCGTATACATGGCGATATGTTTAGGAGTTGAGGGCATCCACTCTTCACCTCTAATGACATGAGTAATATCCATCAAGTGATCGTCTACAACATTGGCCAAATGGTAAGTTGGAAGTCCATCAGACTTGACGAGTACCGGATCATCATATCGCAGGGCGCTATGGTTCACCTGGGTTTGAATGTTGAGCTTCCCGTGGAGCAGGTCGGTAAACTCTGGATACTTTTCAGGCGACTTGAACCTGACCGTGTGAGCGGTAGTAGCGGCGAGCTTAGCGCTTTCTTCATGAGTAAGATGCGAGCACTTGCGATCATAAGAGGCCATGGACGGCGGATGCAGCTTTCTGGCGCTGGCTTTGAGTCCGTCGAGTCTGTCTTTGCTACAGAAACAACGGTATGCGTGACCAGAGTCAATCAGCGAGTTGGCAAACTTTGCGTATATCTCAGCTCGTTCAGACTGCCTATAGGGTCCATGAGGACCGCCAACAATTGGACCTTCATCCCATCCCAGCCCTGCCCATTTGAGAGATTCGTAAATGTTCTCTTCAGCGCCTTTGACGAGCCTGTTCTGCAACGAGAGTTAGCATGGAGGATGGAGTCACGACTGAGTACAAACCTGATCCGTGTCTTCTAGTCGGAGTAGAAATTGGCCGCCCGTGCTCTTTGCCAGCAGATAGTTATACAAAGCAGTGCGCAATGAGCCCAGATGAATGAAGCCTGTAGGAGAAGGAGCAAATCTTGTTCTGGCTTTGACAGTTGTGTCTGAGTTTCTTTGTTCAGATAATGCTGATTTCGGAGTGAAAAGACGGTTTTTAGACGTCAGTGAGAATCCAGCGTGTCTTCTAGTCGAGCAAGACAAGTGACGAACATGCAATTTTACTGCTCTTGACATGATGGCCGGTGGTTTATGGTTCGTGGTTTATGGCTCATGGTGATTTGGTTCTCGGTGATTTATATTGGATCTCGCGTAGCAAATTTCTGCCCCAACCCTGCATTGAACTTTTCACATTTTCTTTTTGTTCTCGATCAAAATTTTTCATCTTCTCTTCTTCTAATCACCATCACCATTGATATATCCAGCAGCTCGTGAATCCAGCTTGAAATGAAAATGTCCTACAACAACTCCAATACCAGCAATAGCCAAATCTATTTAGATAACTCTCAGCTAAGATGTAAGTTGCCAAAGCATGATTTCAACAAAGATCTTTTTTGCTAACAGCATTCAGTATCGCTCACTCGTGCCCGGTTTAATGCTTCGAGATCTTTTGATTTTGAAGATGATCTGGAGTTCTGTCCTCTAATTTCAGAAGAAGAGGTATGTTCTTTCTGCTGCTAACAAGTGCAATGCTAACGATTCTGTTCCCCTTATTTTGCGTAGAAAATGAAATTGCAGCAGCAACAGTTCCAGCTACAACAGCAGCAGCAACAGCAGCACCAGAGATCTCCAATGATTACAAAGTTGAGAGCTCTGGATATCGTGGATCCTGCAACAGGAGCCAAAATCTCGCCAGTGTTGAAAAATATCGCTCCAGCCCAATCTTCGATGCGTGGACGAAACTGGTAACGAGTGAAAGGATTAGACGAAGAGTAGAAAGAATGTGTTTTATGCATTCCTTTCATGTTCTCTTTTGTTCTACGAATTCAACCACCTTTGCATACTCATGAGTCTCAATTGAAAAATTTAATGAACGCTTTTTATTATTATTACTATTATCTGCTTGCAACTTTAATGAATATAGAATCATCATACCTTTTTATTCAAAGTCATTTTTATGGAAAATTTCACATCATGCCCTTTTATTGTCTGTCCTTTATAGACCATTCGTTGATCTGAAAGACGTGGAAATTTTCACATCATGCCTTTTTATTGAGCGCTTCTTGTCTCGAGATCATTACCATTGACCTTTATTTATATCGCTGAATTCGAGGCCTATATAACTGAGGACATTCCTCAATAGATTTCTCTCAACTCATCTTTCAGATTATAAACTAAATCAGAATATCCAATCTAGCTTGTTCACTATGAAGTTCTTTCAATCTATTGCTCTTGCCTCCACTGCCACTTTGGCTTTGGCTCAACTTAATTCCATCACTGAGCCTGCTCTTGGTCAAGTCTACAACCTGACCAGCACCCCCGAGCACCCTACTCAGGATCCCTTCACCATCACTTGGAACCCAGACCATATCAACATTCCTCGTGTTAACCTCATTCTTCACCAGGCTTCGCAACCTATTGGATACGTCGCCATGGACATTCCCAACACTGGTCACCACTTCTGGGATACTGCTCCCTACCTCAGCCGTGATGGCAATTGGGCTCGTGTTGCCACTGGTTCTGACTACAGTCTCCAAATTGTTCCTGCTACTACTGACGCCAACGCCAATCTCGTTTCATTCTCTCAATTCTTCACTATCTTGGTCAACCAAAACGGATTCACTGATCAATGGTGCGGTCCTTACCTTAACCAGAAGCAAGAGACTTCTGGATTGACCGTTGTTACTTCTGGCTACACTGAGATGCGTACTCTTGACTCCATGACTGATGCTGTTGCTACTTCTGACTACAGTCTTGTTCCTACCGATGCTCTTCCTACCGATGCCACTTTATCCACCCTTACTCTTGTCGACCCTACTAACGTTTCCACCGACAGTGCTGCTACTCCCAACTCCAATGGCCCCATGGTTGCACCTTCTGCTGGATCATCAGCTCCAGGAGCCAAGTCTACTGTTCTTTCCACTTGGACCACCACTGGAACTGGAAACACCAACCTTGGTACCGCAAAGCCCACTACCGGACCAAACAACACTGGAGGTAACGGAGGAAACGGAGGAAACAGTCCTACCGAGACCATTCCTACTGATGCTCCATTCAACACTGAGGCTTCCGGCTCAACCAAGATTGTTGCCGTTGCTGGAATTGTTTTGGTTCAAGTCTTGTTTGTCTTGTTGGCTTAAGGAGCTTGAGTTTCGAGTCTTATGGCTTTAAAAAGTTTTGTTTTAATATCGAAATATCTAATATAAATGAGCTTCTTAGTCTCTAGTTTAATATATGTTTTTTTTTTTACTGAACCATGACTACATTTATACTAAATGAACCGTGAACTACATTCATACTCAATACATTCAATACATTCAATATCTTCAATACTTTCAATCTTATCTCAATACTAATATTATCTCAATACTAATATTATTTCAATACTAATATTATTTCAATGCTATTTCAATACTATTTCAATACTTTCATTATACTGAACATATTTTTAATACAACTTTTCACATAGTTGGGAGTATAGACGAAAACGGAAATTACAAGTGTGAACTGCCAAAGTTGAAACGCTGGCTAAGATCACAAGAAGAAGGAAAAGCATGCCCGATAAACTCTGAAATTTATATCAGGCACTAGGAGCAATTTTAAATTTATACAAAGGAAAGTATAGTAAAGAGAGAATCATTAGTGTATGATTAAGACAACAATGACCATTGGCATGGAAAAATTGAAAGTTTATTCGAAAGTAACATTTAAGAAGGTAAAGTTTTGAACACAAAAAAGAGAAAAACTTTGGGCTTTGATCAAGATAATATTATAACGATTGAAACATATATTCTCCGAGCCGAAAGATTACTCCTGACCTTTATATTTATTAAGAGTTAACAATTGTCATCAACATATATACTATTACCAATAAAATCAACACCGATATCACCATCCTTCAATATCAAGAATATAAGTCGAAAGTAAATAAATAAAACAGAAATAAACAGAAATAAATAAGAATTAACAAGATAAACAGAATCGAACGGGTAATAAAAAATAAGGTAAAAAAAAAGTGAAAAAGAAGCGTTACACTTCTGTCACTTCGCTTGGTAGACTTGCAAATTGGCTATCCACAGAGACACTTTCCGTAGAATCTTCCTGCCTACTCGAGGCATCTCTCTGATTACTGACTACACCATCACACATGCCTCCATGGACATGCTCCTCAACCCACCTCTCATTGCTGGCATAACCTTCGCCACACCCACCGCATCGGCCACCGGTTCTGCCGCGTTCCTCGCTTCGGGTGCCCGCTGGATACACAAAGTGTCGCGCTTTCAAATGGGTCTTGTAGGTGTCCCTCCTGGAGAAGCCACCGCTGGGATGGCACGGGGATTTGGAGGAGGGATCGTAGAAAGGACAGGTGTAGGCCTTTTTGAGCGCGTGCTTTTTGAGATGGCGCGTGAGGTAGCCACGCAGACGGAAGGTAGAGGTGCAGTGCGGGCAGTGGAACGGGTGCTTGGGCGGCTGGTCTGAGGGAGAGAGGTCAAAGTTGCTGGGGAGGGCAGGGAGGCCAGTGAGCGGGTCGTGGTGGAGGAAGGGCTCGGAGGGCAGGGACATTTGAGGGAAGTAGGGCATCATGATGGGTGGTTGGTAGGGAATGAAGTTGGGAAACATTGTGTTTGCGGCAGCGGCAGCAGCGGATGTCGCAGCGGAGGACGACGAGAAGTCGTCGTGGGACTGGGGGAGGACAGGGAAAGAAGCATCGTGGGCCAGAGGGATGGGCTGGTGGTGGTGCTGGTGATGCTGGTGGTGGTGCTGGCTGGGAAGCTCGTGGAAGTTGGACGGGATGGTGAAGTTGAGGTCGTCTTCAGGGGAGGAGGAAGAGTAGACGGTCTGGTAAGAGGTGTCGTCTAGGTCAGGGGGCGTGTAGGCGTGTTCCGAGCCGGTTAGGATGGAGTCATCTTGGGAAGGTTGCCTCTGGCGGTGGGAAAAGTCGATTCCAGGGCCGGCGTTCGAGGGCAGAGCGAGGTCGTCGAAGGGAGGGTAGGCGCTGGAGGAGGAGTAGAAGGCAGCGGCGGCAGCAGCCGAGAACTGGTCCTGGGGGAAGAACTGAGGCTGTTGCTGCTGGTGCTGCTGTTGCTGCTGTTGCTGTTGCTGTTGGTGCTGTTGGTGCTGCTGGTGCTGGAGGTGTTTGATGAAGGACGGGTCAGCTTGAGGAGCGTCAATGTCGGCAAAGTAGGCAAAGTTAGGGTCGGTGGCACAGGCTTTTACATCGGTGCAGGTAGCGGTGATATTTTCCACGACGAGACTCGTAGGAAAGATGGAACCAAAGACTGGAGGGAGGGCAGGTTTGGCTGAGGTCTTTGTAGCGGGAGTAGGGGGCTGTTTGGTAGCAGACGAGACGGTGGTTTGGGATGCTGGTTGGGATAGGAGCGAGAGGAATCTTGCTAGGAGGGAGCAGGGAATGAATATCAAGAGGAGGAGGATGGAGGAGGACGTGATTAAGATTGGGATGTCGGTAGTAGCGATGGATCTTGATAGGAAGATGGACTGGATGGAGGAGGCTAATGACATGATTAGGGGAGTCGGTGGTGGATGGTGGTGGTGGTGGTGGTGGTAGGAGTTGGAGTAGGAGTTGTGTAAGTTCAGATGTACTTGGACGAACTGGATAGTTCACAGGGTATCGTTAGGACCAGTAGACAAGACGGTAGGGAGATTTCGAGGATAAAAGAGATTGGTAGGAAGGAGGGAGGTTCGTGAAACCGAGTAGAGAAACGGAAGTTGGAAACAAAAATGAAAAATAAAAAATAAAAAAAAATTGAAAAAAATAAAAATAAAAAAAAGTAAAAACATTGCCACCTTGTGCATAGAAAAATAGGAAAAAGAAAATATAATAACCAAAAAGAAATTTCCTCTTTTGTAAAATTTGTCAGCTGTTAAGTAAGAACATTTCTTTTTTCTTATTTATGTCACAGTGGTTGTGGTTAGTAGAACTATGATATGGTTAGGGGAATGACAGAAAGGGATTTGATAGAATTTGGCTAGTTTGGGTGATACGAAAGTCGAAGGAAGCGTAGAGGCAGCCAGCATTGTTTATGACGAAATTCGCTCTAGTTCCGTTGATAACCACTAGTGGTTACTGAGTAAGGCACAAACTACATTATTACCACAAAACACCATACGAGTCATGTTGGAACCATGCCTTTACCGTGGGTGACCATGGCTGAGAGTTTAACCATTTTTGAGTGCACTATGACCCCGCTGTCTGGTTTGGGAACATTTACCCTGCTTTTTATGCAGCTAAACTTTATATCGTTAGATAGCTGCAGTATTTAACCCAATGTTGACCTAAGGAACGAGAGGTTAAAACGGTTTCTGGTTAATGCATTCAATGAGTTAATATAAAATAATATAATATAATATAAATATAATATAAATAAATATAATATAAATAAATATAATATAAATAAATATAATATAAATATAATATAAATAAAAATAAATAAATAAAAATAAATAAATAAATAAATAAATATAAACATAAAATATATATACATATTGATACTATAATAGATATATAGAATACAAATACAATATAACAACTATAACATATATAATAACAATCATAAAATATATAATAACAATTGTAAAATATAAAATAACAATTGTAAAATATAAAATAACGTTTATAAAATATAAAATATAAAATAATATTTATAAAATATAAAATAAAATAAATAACAAATATAATTATCTAAAATAAAAAAAAATTGAAACAATGACTAATATTCATAAATCCTACTCATATTACCAGTAAATCAATAATTCAAACTTGTAATATGCCTTTCAGTCATCTCTGAAAACTCGGAAATGGTCGAAGCAAAACGCCTAGTACAAAGATCATTGGAAAGCAGCAAGTAAAAATAACTTGAAAGCAGGAATCACAAATATTAAATTAATTTAATAACAAAGACATGAAATAATGAGAATAAAATAAAAATTGAAAGTAAAAAATTGAATCAATTGAAATAAATAAGTAAAAAACTGAGTTGATTAAATAAAAACTAAATTGAAATAATTAAGTAAAAAAATGATAAAAAATACTGAATTAATTAAAAAACACTGAATTGATTGAAAATACTAATTTTTTTTTTTTTTTTTTTTTTTTTTTTGAATTAAATACTAAATTAATTTAAATAAAAAAAATGATAAAAATGAATAAACAAAAAGATAACTGATTGAAATATAACTTTTCATGTTATTCGCATCTAAAACTTCATCGTCCGCATCAATCCTACCAATCTCGTTAATGCTGTTAGTCCCCCAGATTATCTCAGGCACCTTCCCATTAATCAACCTTGAAGGATTCAAAATACCTTTGTCCCATAATAATTAAATCACAACAACCTCAACATCTGCCAGCCTTTATTACGTACTATCACATCCATATCATCATTTGCTTTCTCCGCCAATGTCATTCCCCAGACCTTTGCTCCTCATCCTCTTCAATCGCTTAATTCTCTTTCCGTAATGTCCTCAATACTAACGTCCTTCATCTCAATATTAAATTTGTAATCAATTACATAATGGCTATTTGGACCAAAACATCCAGTAGTTGCTGAGAAGCCGACAAACAAACCGTCCAAAGACGACTGAGCCAACAAGTTCAGGCGTTGAACGAATGGTTTGAAAGCTGCGATTAGCAGCATGATGTGTAAAGTTTATTACTACCTAGTGACAAGTGTCGAATACTTGAATCGACTCTTGAGAATGCATATTTAACAATATGAATTCATTTCATCAGAGGCCCTTATAACTTGACAATAATCATTATTCCCTTATGTCTTCTGGCTATTACCAGGAAGTTTCAGTATGAATAATCTAATCATGATATTAGTTTCAAATGAATGGAAGGGTTGGTAGAGAGTAAGAGATTGGGAATAGAAAAAATCTGATATATATCAAATTTAAATTTTGATCTCCATGATAAAATTTCATATAAATATAATTTCATGAAGTAATTATTATGAAGTAATTCATTTTTATAAAGTAATTCTCATAAAGTAATTCTTATGAAGCAATTCTCATAAAGTAATTCTTATGAAGCAATTCCCATAAAGTAATTCTCAGTAATTCTCATAAAATAATCCTCAGTAATTCTCATATATCTCCATGATATTTCCATAATTTCTCAATTGAACCTGAATCTACATCTACACCATCCTACTCATCTTAACAAAATCATACCCTCAATTATACAATACAAAACGAGCAATTATACCATTAAACTCGGAAAACATATATTATCAACCTTCTCTAGAGCATATATGTGCTCCAGGCAACCGCAACAGTAATCCCTAACATGGCTGATACAGGCTTCATCCCAGCTTCATTGGAAAAATCACTCGAATACTCTTTCGAAACTGTACTGTTTTCTCCTTCAGATGGCCCATTCAAAGTCCCATTGATATCAAGTCGCTTCAGCTCTTTCTGAGGAACAACACACGAATTCTTCCAGCCCTGTTCAGTACTGTTAACCGCCGGTGAGCTACTTGCCTTTTTAATGGCCTCCAGTCTCTTCAACGATTGATATTCCTGTTCAGTAGCAAGCTGCGCTTCGTTATATATCACCTCTGCCTTTACCGCAAGCCCATCACCATATTGCCGTTTTTTCAACATGTCCTCGTCCGCCATCTCTGTTTCATCCTCCTCATAGTAGTCCTCCGTAGAATCCACCAGCGCTTCGTCCGACTCTAATGTCTCGTCTGTCGACTCTCCTTCTTCAACAGCATCTGCAAACACTGTGCTCATATCTGAACTCTCAGAGTCATGCGAATAGTCCGTACTAGCAGGCTTGTGCATTAACGAGTGATACTTGTACATTTCATAATTGTCACCCCAGTTATTGGCGTAAATCGTTACTGATTCAGGTATTTGATATGAGTCTCCAGACTGCGCATTGTGAACTATAGAAGAGATCCCAATTTGGGTGTTCAGAAATATATCGGGCCTTGTTTGGGGAAGTGCTGCTCCGTAGGCTGTCGCAAATGAAGCTGCTAATGTGATTCCAGTGTATTTCATGGTGGAAGTTAAAGCTAATTGTACAAAAAACCAAAAAAATCAACAAAAAAAAATAAAAAAAAAAGCTGATATAGATTGATATCTAAATATCAATGACCAAAATTTATTGAAAAAATCAAAGTTATCTTAATGTCAAAAAAATATTAGAAATCGCCTGAATTCCGTTCTTATTTATATACCCACCATATTACAAGTTCGATTGTATCACACACTCAATATAATGTCTTCACCTTGATGTAACACATACCCTAACCCAATCAAAAATTTGTGCACGTGATCTCAACGCGACATCTGCTCAGACGCGTTCCTGTCCCAATTTCCCTGTATATATCAATTTTCCAAAAAAAAAAAAACTGCTTGATTTCGTTCTTCATTCCTTTCTTACACCTTGAATAACTCACCTCCTACTCAAATCAACTGTATGACCAGTTTCTACTCAAGCCATCTAAAGAGTCAGCCACGAAGGCCATTTCCAATCTCAATCGTCTCGTTGACTACTTAGTACTTTAGAATGTTCTCCAACACCCCAGTAGGACCAAACAGTATCAAAACATTCTCGTCAAACAACAAATCTTCAAACCACCGAGATAGACTCAGGAAAGACGACGATTACATTCCTTTGGAAAAATCAACAGATCTCGACTTTGTAACCTCCAGAATCGCCCGTGAAATTGATCCTGCGTCTCGAGCTACTTATGAAAACGATCCTGTGGGAACCTTCAAAAAATACAGAGCTACTCCACGAAACGACCTTTCCACAAGATCAAAACTTAGTGTGAAACCCAATAGTACCAATGACTTTACAGACGATAGTCCAAGCAGTAAGTTTACCGTCTTTGTAGACTGCCCTTCATGGCTAACTCAATCAAGCTTTTGTCAAGGGAACCCGAACCGTAACTACCTCTGTGCCATTGAGAGACCCCGACTCTCAATCATCAAAACGATTCTCCAATGCCGCTACAAAAGATGTCAACTTCTCCATGCCTGACATTGAATCTCTCGAAACCGAGTATCAAAACATTGTAGACGCTGACTTGCCTGCAAAATCCCATTCACATCCTTCCCATGCCACTTTCAATTCCTCCACAACAAAAGTTAGCTCTGATAACTTAGATACCGCAGATGACGACGAGGACGATTATATCCCCAACTCAAGAGGCATTGATGAAAACGAGCTCAGTACCTCTCGAAGTATGAACGACGAATCTTATAGAGATGGCAATAGCACAACTATGCACGAGCGACTCAGCTTATCCCTAAGCGACATGGAGTCAGAGCAAGATGGCCTATTGTCAACAATCATCCAGAGCGTTGGGATCCTTTTCAAAGATATTTTCAAAGCAACCTTCCAAACACTGTGGTCTGGCTTCTCGTTTACTTTTGGCCACAGTTTTCTACTCAAAGGCGCTGTTCTGGGGCTTATTCTATCCGTTTCAATATTCGCATTATCCTCTGCTGGATCGACCATCTTTTCTTCCGACAGTGATATCTTTGAACATTCATATTCGCCGCCCAAAGATCTTGGTGATTTATCAAATCGGCTCATGAGCGTTGAAAGTGAAATTTCATCTCTTTCTAAACTCAAAACCAAGGTAAAAAATTCTCACGAAACAGTAACTGATATCAAACAACAAGTCAATGTCATACTAAACAGAATTGCAGCACTCAGCGAAAATGAAGTTTCAAACAGTAAGTGGGCTAGTGAGTCTGCAAAAGAACTGAAAAGCTTTCGATCTACCTTATCGCACCTGGAAAGCAGGCTCACCGAAACAAATGCTTCTCTTGAGAAAGAAAGACAACATGGAAAGTATCTGGATGCTGAACTAGCAAGCAGCAAAACAACAATGAATTCTTTGGAAAGCTCTATTGAAAGGGCTACGAGAAAGATGGAGTTTTTGAAAGAGAGGGTACAGCTTTTGGAAAACGCGGAACAGGTTGAAAACAGTGTTCTTGAATATCTTGATAAGTACCTACCTTCAAGAATGGCTGTGAAACTTGATCCAATTTCAGGTCAGGTCACAGCTTCACCAGAATTTTGGCAGTATTTATCGTCTCAAATCTCTCTACGAGGATTGGGGTCTGACTCTTCTGATGAACCAAGAGTCGACTTTTCGTTTGATGCATTTTTACGCCATAATGAAGATGCTATCAAGAGTTATATGAACAACTTTGTTGACAAAAAGATTGGATCACAAAAGTCGGAAAAGTCTACTGTGGTCAGCAAAGATATTTTCAAAAATATATTGAAAGAAGAATTAGAAAAAATCAGGGAAGAAACCGTGGACGCAATAGCTAAATCTGACCGAAATCTGAGAAAGCAAATTATTGAAAATGGTAGTAAAGTGAGTGCTCCGAATAGTACTGATATCGTTCTGGACTCCATGGTCAAACGGGCAATTGAAAAGTATGTTACACACACTATTTCTAAACCTGACTATGTCGACCCTGCTTCTGGTGCAAAGGTTATCTCTTCCTTAACATCTCCCTCTTATAATTGGAGAGATCGTTTAAATTTTACAAACCGTCATGTTTACAATTTTCTTGGTACTCTTGGGTTTGGAAGGATGAAAGTCAATCGGCCCAATGTCGCATTCAATAATGATGTCAGTCTTGGTTCTTGCTGGCCATTTACTGGCCATACTGGACAAGTAGGCATTGACATTGGAAGGATGATAAGTCCTTCTGATGTAGGTGTTGTTCATGTTCGACCAGATCAGAGCCCGAATCCCTCTTCAGCGCCTAGATGGATATCTGTTTGGGTTCATGTTGATGATGCTACAGTTAGAGATCAAATAAGATTGATTGTCGATCAGTCTACGAAACAAGGCTATTTCAAGTCATCCGCGCCTATACTGCCTGAACAATTTGTGAAAATATTCACACTAGAGTATAAACTTGACGGTGAAGAATTCCAAGTATTCCCTGTGCCATTGAGTATCAGTCGTCTCGATTTAAAAACGTCTAAAGTGGTGTTTAAAGTCGAGGACAACTGGGGAAATGATGATTTCACATGCATATATAGGCTTAGACTTTTTGGCGAAAAACAAGCAAAGACTTCACGAATAGATGAATCAAACCTTCAGGGAACCACTACCAATAGTGAAGACTCTAGTGCATTCTTAATTGAAGAAAGCCCAGTATATTTTAATCCAGTTATGGATAATGCCGAATCGTTTGGAGATGATCAAAGTTTTTAACCCTTTTATCATATATGCTTGAATGATCGTGTAATACTGACTTAACGAATATTTACATTTAGAGAATAGGTGTTCCTACATATTTGAATAAATTTATTATATCTACTGCTAAACCAGTCTTGAATGGAATACATGAAGAGTAGGGGCTGAAAAATTCAACTATTTGCGTATGTTTCAGATGTAATTGTTTATATTTTCTGAAGGTGTCTAAATTTCACAAAAAACCTTTTTTAAACTTGTAAATTTATCGACTATTTTAGGATATACTTGACCTGAAAATAACATGGAACAGAGTAAAGCTTCGATGATAGCTTTGTTAATAACGTGAAATTGGCAAAAATAGATATTGAGGACGCCAAAGTATCTCGAATTAAAGTCATTCGTATTAATCTGTATACTTTTGTAAATTCACTACAATATACCAAAATAGTATTCTTGAGAAACATTGAGTATAGTTATTTTAATAAAGTTGATGCTGAGCCCTTAAGTCTACCCGTATATCTACTTCGCCTCTATATTATTTCATTCCAGTAAACTGTCCCTGATTACCCATTGCTTTACCATTCGAAAGCTTATTGTAATTCTCCAAGCTGAGATTCCAGATAATATCAACAAGTTCCACCCCAGCCTATTTTTTTTTCGAATTGTCTTGAGACGAGAGTTAGAAAGGCCGATCTACTCGGAAACTTTATATTGAATTTAACAAGGCCAAACTCATTAATATTAGATGATGGTGTCAGACATTTCTTCAACAGATCCCTTATTCGTTATAAAACTTTCCATAAATTTCTTGCTCAATTCAATCAACAGCTGTCAAAAATCAATTCATCTAATAGAGTCGTCAATCAATTCATTTTCTAGAGTGTCATTTTTTTCAGGCGACTTCTGGAGCGCACAAACCAGAACTTAACTATTCTGAAAAGTATGACACGCTACATCGTGTCTTCTAAAAGAAGGTTGAGCTACAGATGAGACCTTACAAAGAAGGTTGGAATACCAATTCTTCAATTTCTGGTTTCGGTACAAAATTTGGTGCCTTGAGTTTTGTTTACCATGGCTCTCAGATATATCTCCACAGAAACGTTAAGACCCCATTGACAGTTAGTTGATTGGCATGCCTTTTTATTTGTTCTATAACATGGAGAAAGTAAATATTAAATATCATTATTGGAGATGGAATATAATAGGCTTCGAGCCTTGAAGATGGACCGAAGTGCATCTTCCAATCGCTTTAATCGCATATCTGTTGCTGTTAGAGAGTCTTGATTATCAGCGGCCGAATATGACTTTCGATTCTCAATCTTGAGCACCACTGTGTTGTCCTGAACTTTCAAGTTCAAAGGTAATGAAAATAATTTCTCAATGTCGATAGCAGATTGTTTAGGTATAGGACTGCCAAAGGAATGGGAGAGTTTGCGCGAACGAGGAGACTCAAATTCGGAAAACTCTGATGCAATAGTGATTGGGGATGCAATACTTTGATGACTCTCGGAAAATGAACAAGAAGACCTGCTAGAGAACGAGCTATACCTAGAACAATATGGATGGATGTTTGTTCGGTATGATGACGGTCTTATAGATGAATATGAAGGCTGGTAGGCAGATTTTGACATTTCAACCTCTTCTTCAAAGTGCTCGGGTATTGTGGGTGTTGAGTTAAGCAAATGTTCATCTTGGAATTGATACTCGACCGAAAAGGGATCTCGGGAGGCTCTATTTACCAAATATCTCTGTTTACAGTTGGTTCCTGTAATCACGGCGGTTTGACGACGCAGTTTCTTGATTGTTAATCGAGGTGAATCACCCAACCCTCCTTCGGTGAGCGAGTTATCTGAAGCTGTTAGTTTATTTTCCCTCTACGCGATTCATAAATACATACCTAAATACGAAAGCTGGGATAGCAGATTGTTGATCTGGTTTTCTAGCGATCGAGCTCTTTTCTTACCGTATGATTCCCTTCGAAGTCGAGATTGAGGTCGAGACAGGGTGGTAAGCAACTCATTTGAACTCATCGAGGACGAAAAACCGTTCAACTAAACAAATGTTAACAACAAAAAATAGTAGTGAGATTGAAGAGAAAATAAACAGACAGGAATCGAATTTATATTTATTCCAATCTCGAGTTACATTTCACTTTACATGGCGAGGCAGAGAAAAAATAAGTTATGGTATGTTTGTAAACAAAGACCAAGATTTCCGTATTTCCACTCTATCAAAACTCAGTCTAGATTTTTATTCTTGTAGCTATAATTCAAGAGTTGCAGACAGAAGTGCTATAAATATTTGCAAACTTCTGGATTAGTTGTTCAGTGTCTGTTGAGGAGATCTTGATCAATTGATTGTCTTTGTGAGATCTGTAAGCTTCAGTTCCGCAGCTCACAGAAAACACAAGACTCTTTAAGGTTTCCCCAAGTATGAACAACTCTTAGAATTGGTGAAAAAACAATATATTGGAAAATCTTATTCTCTGAAGTGAAGACAAGCTTGCCAAATTTGTCCAGCAAGGCAGATATTCAGATGGATCTTCGGTAGCCCGATAGATGAAGTCCTAAACAAGTCCACTCATACCATCTCAGATCAAGTGGGCCAGATTTAAAGATTTAACTGTACCAAAATTGAAAGCTCTATTTTCGTGAAGAATAAACAAACCAGGCCCAGCATTGAGTGAAATAATATCCAAATATGTAACCGCGATATTTGGCTAATATTCATTCACAAGTCCAGCGATATCTCGCTCGTATTAGCGAATCATTCACTGCTATAAGCGTATTCGAGTTTTGGAATCATTCACTGCTATAGACGTATTCGAGTTTGTGATTTCACTTTCCAAAACCTGTAACTCCACATATACAACTAAACTCCAATCAAACTTCAGTTTCAGAGGTAGAATCAAATAGTCTTCAAGTAAACTTTCATTGTCGAAAAAACGTAGTTTTTCCAGTACCATCTATAGATTAGATCTGAGGTACCTTCAATCAGGTTTCTTTTCCCTCGAGCTGAAATTTCAATTGATTTCAGATTAGCGAACTAGTCCTCCTAAGTACCATTTAAACAGTTTGGTTTCTCTAGAATATAAACAATAGAAACCAATTTCCCAGTAAAAGTCTATTCCATGATCTTTATTTGTTTTTGTTTGTAATGAAACTCAAAAATGCCCGAGTAACCAGTCTTCATTTACGATTGACTTTATATGAAGTAAACAAGTATGAGCTCCTTGATGAGCTGTTTCCCGGACTGCAATAAACGAGCCCTAAATCTTAAGGCCATTCGCTGTGACTCTACAATGGTAGGTATATTGGTTCTCTGGAATGAATCTTTGCCGACCGCTAATCTCCAGATCTTGAAGACATAAACTTCGTCTGTTGAAGAAGGTTTATGCCCGATGGATCTTCAGTCCTCTTAACCGTTGTTCATAGTGACATTCCACGGATACCGACACGCTCTTGTGTATCTCAGGCTTTTAAATGTAACAAATCATTGCTGAATTGCCAACCTCGGTCGTAGTTCCATCAGAGCATCATTCAGGAACCAGAATCATAAAGGCCCCAATATATTTAAGACGTATCACATGACCAAGTTTGGGCCCAGTTTCAGGGTTTGGAGATTGATCTTTATATTTCTGTTCTGATACTCTCCTAGTTTCGTAACTTTCTACCTAACTGAGCCTTCAATGCCTACAAGATCATGGCGAATATTCCAGCAGCCTCCTCCTCTTCGTCCAATTACTTACATTTGGAGAGCCAGTCAGATTCGCAGCTCGCTTCGTCCACTGGAGGTCACAAACTACAAACGTCGGGAGATGACGAAATGATGGCAGATGTCGAGGAAGACAGATTCTTGGGCGAAGACTCTTCAAGTCACTTAACTCAGCAGGAAAAGAAGCGCATTTGGATTAGAAACAGTGCAATCACTTGTCTCTACATTCTACTATGGTACATGTTCTCGATATCTCTGTCCGTCTATAACAAATGGATGTTTTCTTCGGACGGATTAGATTTTGTGTTCCCTGTTTTAACGACGTGCGGGCACCAGTTGGTACAGTTCATTCTGGCGACCAGCGTGCTATATCTCACGGGAAAAATCAACCAGCAAACTGCCTCTGGGAATAGCGACACCTATGAAATGCTGGAAGGGGCTCGCAAGGACGAAAACGAGCTGGATACCGATGATTTCGAGGTGATATCTATTGCCGACCGTGAAAAGCAGTCCAAGCTGCAATGGCTAAAAATCTATCTCATCAGCATAGTTCCTTGTGCCTTCGCCAGTGCTTCGGATATTGGCATGGGAAACGTCTCATTTAAGTTTGTCACCTTGACGTTTTACACAATGGTCAAGTCAAGTTCCCTCGCCTGGGTCTTACTATTCAGCATTTTATTTAAACTTGAAATCCCTACAAAGAAGCTGGTTGCTATCATTGCCATTATGACGGTCGGCGTGGTGATGATGGTGGCCGGTGAAACACACTTTGTGCTGGTTGGCTTTCTGCTGGTTCTTGGAGCAGCCATTTTCAGCGGGCTGCGATGGACTTTAACACAGTTACTACTGAGAAACGACCAGCCTGGAAGAATCAATACCCATCATGATCCGTTGCGCACCATCATGTATATCTCTCCAGTGATGTTTTTGTTTCTGTTTTTGTTTGGAGCTGTTCTAGAAGGACTGGGCAGCTTTTTCACTGCGCGTGTCTGGTCTGAGAAAGGAGTCATTCTCGGTTCAGTGATAGTTATAATGCCTGGAGTGTTTGCATTCTTGATGATATTTTTTGAGTTCATGTTGCTAGGACGGACGAGTGTTCTTACCTTGTCTATTGCCGGAATTTGCAAAGAGGTGATTACAATCGTGAGTGCAACGCTTTTCTTTCATGACAAGATAACCTTCATCAACTTTATTGGGCTGCTCATCACTTTAGGTGCAGTTGTAGCATACAATATATATAGATATAACAGTGGGTAGGGACTGGATTAAGCATGTTTGCATTTAATATAACGAAGATAGTTTTGAGTGGTTAGCTGTTCGTGATGGAGAGGATCGATGGCTTAAGTGTTAATACTACGCTTTAAGTCTAAGGTCTACGGTTTACGGTCTACGGTCTATGGTCTAAGCTCTACGGTCTACGGTCTACAGAACCTATACCTATGATCTCTTTATAATGAAACTTTCAATTCTGAAGAAAAATGAAAACTTGATTGCTACTAGCTCAAATCACCACTGGACGCTGAACAAACAACGTTCTTATAAAGCACTGCACTTTACAATGGCAACAGCCCGCCGTAAAGTCCTCGCCTCCAACTCTTCTCTAGCTACGCTTTGGGCCACGCCGCCCATTCTCCACCATTCGCATCTCCACCACTCGCACCTCCACCATTCGCACCTCCACTCGTAACACCACTACTTTGGCCTTATGTCTTTTCTAGCTAATTTTCCATGCAAATGGAGAATAAAATTAAAGATGACTAAACTTTGACCTTACATTACTAATCTCCCAGAGAATATAGATTAACTTTCTGCATCTCATTGAAACAACAAGGTTTTTCTGTTTCTGGAGAAGACTCTAGTAGCCGATTCCAACAGAATCAAATCAACAGGCCACCTCCACTTCCTTCCTTTCCTCTTCCTCACAACTTTGTACTAAGTATCGGAACGTACCAGAAAGCCCTCTGAAAGTGTCGGAAAGTCTCTTTCGCAAACAGAAAGTCGTTCACCATCAATCTTACTGGTGATCTCTCTTGTACAGTCGAATTTGAGTGATGGAATTGTCAGTCGGAAGCGCTTCTCAGTTGATAGCCTCAACCACCTCACCACCATTCCCCTTCTTTGAACTCGATAGCTTCATTTCTCACTGCGACAACCCGTTGTTGCAGCGCTCCCAAAGCTTTCCAAAGCACCACCATCACGAACCCAGCGAGCAGCGGGTCTACATAGAGGTCTCTCCTACGTCCAAGGTAAAGTTCCCTACGCCCACCAAACTGCTCTCTCCCACTGCCACAGCCATGGCTGACTCCCTGGACTTTTCTGTTCTCGACCGGTTGGAGCAGGTCTGGTCTTCTAGAGGGACGTTTGTGCAACGCACATTGCCGTTTCTGGACCTCAGAACGTATCTCTGCTGGCTCAGGGTCTACATTATACCGTCTTTGTTTAACTTTGTCTTTTCTGTCTACTCAATGGTGCGAGCTGGCTACAGCTCTATTCTGGTTTCTTCGCGAGTTGCGTCTTCTGCTGCTTCTTCTGCTGCTAGAGTCACTGTAAATACGGCTAAATCTTCATTCTCCACGGCCACTGTCGTTGGTGGCTACTGCTTTACCCCAGTTTTTTTCACTCTCAATCTATTCAATGACCTCAAGATTTATATCTTGAATACAACGATAGTTGAGCTCTATTTGCAAGCGCTGTACTATATGGTGCTGCTGGCAGCGGCTATAGGTGCTGTTGCTGGTGTTATGGTTGGCCTTCTCGTTACCGGCATTCAAATGCTGATACCTATATCAAAGGATGAAACGCCGTTTCTCGATAGAAAAGATACGGAGTTTAAAGATACTAGCATGGAGCTCAAAGATTTGGTAAAGAATTCTCGCGTGGATTTGGTAAAGAATCCTGGCGTGGAGTTCAAAGATTTGGTCAAAAAGAATACTGACATGGTAAAAGATTTCAAAAAAGAGCTCCAATCTGAGTTGAAAAATATCACTTCTCTAAAATTGCTACCTAGGACTCGCGTCTCTTCGCTACCAACATCACAAAAGCCGTCCAAAAAGTACTTACTAGAGAAAAACGAATCCTCCATTTCCCTGAGCACTACTGAGCCTATAACGTTCCCGCTGGTAAGGAAGGTTTCAGGTGGCGCTTCAACCAAAGTGCCTATTGATTCAACGGTCTCAGATACGGCAAGCAGCTCCAACTCGCTCTCTGAAAAACATGAAGCGTTTACAAGCGATTATGAAGATGAGACTAGAATAAAGCAGCTCCAAAAAGCTGACCACTCTTCTATTCTCGCGAGGATCCCTCTAAGAAGCCCGTCTGTTGAGACTGATACTTCTCCTGTCTCTTCGCCCTTGTACGAGGACGAAGATGGCTACTCCAACTTTTTCTTGCAAGAAACTGCTTCTACAGAATCTGGGGAAAATGACCCCATACTGCATTTAGGTCCAGAAATGGCTTATAACAAAAAGTGCTCCAAGTCAAGTATAGAAGACAAGATCTTGGAGAATGAAACCATAGATTACTTGAAAACGACTGGAATGAAAAAGTTCGACTCCATTGCCGAAGAGAGCGACTAGTAAACGTATATATAGGATCATATAACCTAACCCAATTATCCAGGCTGAATATATATGAATTAAAACCATTTCTCTCTACTCTCCAAAAACTCTCGAGCTTATAAGATGGCGAATGAAATTCAAGAGTATGAATCTCGTTGAACGATTAAGGAATTGAACTAACGATTGTCAGAGTCTTCAAGCAAATTGCTCCGATTACAAGGACATTTGTACTCATATCTCTGGTGTTCTTTCTAGGAACAGCTCTTACAATTATCAACCCAACGTATCTCATAAACTACTGGCCTTACACGCTGAAGAAGCTTCAAATATGGAGACCTTGTATGTATTAGGTGCCCGCGAGAGCCAACTGCTAACGTCTTTTATAGTCTCTGCCTTTTTATATCCTTCTGGTGATCCCATCAAAGCAGCGATGGATATTTATGCCCGTAAGCATTGAAAATTGCGAGCGACGACGGTAACTGTGCTAACGAGAATTCCCAGTATACACTTATAGCAAGCGCTTGGAGGAGGACAAGTTCAAGAAAAATACTGCTGATTACGCCTACTACTTGATCATTATATCTACAGTGATCATTGTAAGTGACTTGTTGAGTGCTTTTGTGAGTTGCTAACACAAACACCTAGACTTGTAGCTCTATCCTTGGAGCAACGCTCTATACCAAACCTCTCATTATTGCACTGACCTACTCCTGGGCCCAAGATAATGCTGAAGACCTGGTAACGTTCTACTTTCTAAAGCTCAAGGCCAGCTATCTACCGCTCTTGATGCTCTTGCTAGATCTCATCATGTCTGGACAGGTCTCCATGCTCGTCTCAGGCACTGGATACGTTGCCGGCCACATGTATCTCTTCTTTGACGAGCTCTATCCCGAAGCTGTTGGAAGCAATGTCAAAGTCATCTCTACGCCTAGATTCTTGAAGAGCATATTCCCTACTCCAGCCCAGTCCAACATTCAAAACACAGGCTTTGGAACCGCATTCAAGCCAGCAGGAAGCAAGTCCACCAGCAGTTCGTCATCCAGCACTTCTGGATTCAGTCGATTCGGCTTCTCTGGGCCATTCCAAGGGAAGGGCAGAAGACTTGGTGATTGAATAATGTGTATATTAATATTTATAAGATAAAAGAAAAAAATCTGGGGAAACCAATTGTGAATGCCATAGTTTATTCTGCAAATTCGGGACGAAGATCGCTTCTTCGAGGTGCGACCAGAGGATGCAATTGAACTAAAGATTGTGTTAGAGAGCTGGAGAACGAGCCAATATCCTTCATACCTAGATATGTGATTGCCCACCTATAACACAGTTAGCAAAAACGACCTATCTTCCTCAGGAAAAGACTTACATTAGATAGCACATCGCCAGAGTCAAAATGACACTGCTTCTCACTACACTGTTTTCAAGGCCTTGTTAGCAGTCAGACGCTCGTGGAATCAACAGAAAGGACTCACGTCTTGTTTTCAGAAGGTGCTGCCAGAACCCAAGTAGCAACAGAAAGAAGCACAACAACTACCAAAACTCCGATAACTGTCCATCCACTCATTGTTTATGCAATTGATATTGTCGAACTTCTCTGGGGTAAAATAGTTGTGATTGAGAAGAATAAAGGAAGGTTGACTTTTTTGGTGGCAGAAAATTGGCTGCACACATATGGCAGCCGTCACGTGACACTTACTTTTTATTTCTTTTTTTTTTTCCAGCTCGTGGATAGACCGTCACAGTTTACATTTCTCTTCCAACATCTACAGAAGAATCAGAGACAGCAGAAGATGTCTCATGCCCAATTACCTTTGGAGATCTCGAATTGGCTCCAGAGAATCCTCCATCCAGTGCGTATAAGAACGACTTGACCTGGCATTATTTGCTAACCAAACCTCGAGGCCTACGCTGATCCAAATAGAACATTCTTTGACACCGCTCGATTACTTGTAGCATTCCCTACGCTACGCCCCCGGACAAACGTTTATAGTGAGTTTAGAGACAGCTTTAGACTACCTCAAGTACTAATGGTCCATAGCTGATGAGCACGGTAAACCAGATTTGCTGCTCTGTCTTTACGGAACGGTTCCAGCTCAGATTGGCGAATCGACATACAGAATACCAGTGGAGATCTGGGTGCCCAAAAGCTATCCAGCTGTGCCACCGTTTGGGTTTGTACGGCCTACCCAGAACATGCTGATATCGCCTGGCAACTATGTGGATACTAACGGCAAATGGTATCATCCTTACTTTTCCTACTGGCGGGAAAACATCAATGTAAGATGCTTCAAGTTATTCTAGTGATGGATGCTAATCAATATAGACCTCCAATTTGGAAGAAGGTGTCAAATTAATGTGCACAGCGTTTGGAAAAGAGCCTCCAGTGTATTCTCGTCCTCCAAACTACCAATCGCCTCCTCCGCTGCCACCTCACCCGTCGCCAGAGTATCAAAAGGAGCAGATTTCAACGCATAATACCGGCAACTCGAGTATATCTGGAGTCTTGGAAAGCGTGAATACAGGCGACCATTTCCAACCTCCTCCAAAGCCGCCCTTACCAGGCCAGCGGGCAGCAGCGCAACCTCCACAGTATGCTCCTTCGCCTACCTTATCCCATAGACAGCCTATACCGGTGAGGCCGCCACCCATTCCAGTCGCTACTAAGCCCATTGACATCATGGGCCAGCATGACGATGCTTCTGGTTCGTTTGAGTCCATTCAACAGATCCAGACACCTCCGCGACTGCCTCCTAATCCTCAGAAGCTCGAAGCGCTGGACAAGATCAAAGCTGCTCTTCTTGATATCGACTCCAGGATAGAGCAGCCTATGCGGAAGGAGAACGAGTCCTGGCTTTTTCAGAATATAGAGTCGTTTGCTTCCATGGAGAAGACTGTGGTTTCAGAGAAACTAGAGCTTGAGAGAATCATTGCTGTTGCCAGAGAAAACGAAGCTCTTCTACAAGACAAAATCGTCCAAGTTAGACAGGTAATTCACGATGTGGAGAACCGACCCGAAATCAATGTTGATGAGATCGTTTGTGCTGAAAATGTGGTATACAATCAGTTGTATGATCTAGTAACTGACGATTGTGCAATTGATGATACCATCTATGTTCTTAGCAAGGCTTTGGAGAATGATAAAATCAGTTTGAATTCGTTCATGAAGGTAAGAATCTCATTTCAATTTTTAGATCTTGGTCTTGATCTTCTTGATCTTCTTGATCTCATATTAATCTTCTCACCTTGATATCCATCCCCATCCCATCTCATCTCTAATACTAACTCCCTATTAGCATACTAGAACACTCGCAAGAGAACAATTTATGAAGAAAGCATTAATACAAAAAATAACAAATCAAGTAGGATTGGCATAGCTTTCAACCGTCTACTCAATATAAATATAAATATAAATATATTGATACAAGGTTAGGGTATAGAATATATTGGGAGCAAAGCTAGAAACTGAAAAATTTTATGTCTAAAATTTTTATCCCAACCTTCTGAAATTTTTTCCGCTTCCTTCTACTCGCAACATTGATTGTTCATTCTTGTAGACTGGATATAGAATAAAAGACCAAAAATGGCTGACGTTTCAAAACAAGAAGATCAAGAATATAGCATCAAGCCCGAAGCTACCACTGCTTCAGTCGATACCAGTGAGTGGCCCTTACTATTGAAGAACTACGAAAAACTCCTCGTTCGCAGTGGTCACTACACACCCATCCCTACCGGCTGCTCTCCTTTGAAGCGTGATCTCAAATCTTATATTTCCAGCGGTGTCATCAACTTGGATAAGCCTTCGAATCCCAGCAGTCACGAAGTCGTTGCATGGATTAAGCGTATTTTGCGTGTCGAGAAAACCGGTCACAGCGGTACTCTTGATCCCAAGGTCACTGGCTGTTTGATTGTCTGCGTCGATAGAGCTACTCGTTTGGTCAAATCTCAGCAAGGTGCCGGTAAAGAGTATGTGTGTATTGTCAGATTGCACGATGCTTTGGAGGAAGAGAAGCAATTGGGACAGGCTTTGGAAAACTTGACTGGTGCTTTGTTCCAAAGACCTCCTTTGATTTCTGCTGTCAAGAGACAGCTCCGTGTGCGTACTATTTACGACTCTAAGCTGTACGAGTTTGACAACAAGCGTCACTTGGGAGTTTTCTGGGCTTCTTGTGAAGCTGGTACTTATATGCGTACTTTGTGTGTCCACTTGGGCATGCTGTTGGGTGTTGGTGGACATATGCAAGAGCTGAGAAGAGTGAGATCTGGTGCTCTTTCAGAACACGATGATATGGTCACTTTACATGACTTGCTCGACGCTCAATGGCTGTACGACAATACCAGAGATGAATCCTACTTGCGTAGATGTATCAAGCCTCTTGAATCGCTTTTACTCGGATACAAGCGTGTTGTCGTCAAGGACTCTGCCGTCAACTCAGTGTGTTACGGTGCCAAACTGATGATTCCTGGTCTTTTAAGATACGAAGCCGGCATTGAGCTCAACGATGAGGTTGTTTTAATGACTACAAAGGGTGAGGCTATTGCTATTGGTATTGCTCAAATGTCCACTGTTGACTTGTCTACTTGCGATCACGGAGTTGTTGCTAAGATTAAGAGATGCATTATGGAGAGAGACACATATCCCAGAAGATGGGGTTTGGGACCTGTTGCTCAGCAAAAGAAGAAGCTCAAGAGCGATGGTAAGTTGGATAAGTACGGTAAGCCCAATGAAAAGACTCCATCTTCATGGACTGCATCTTATACCGACCACTCAGTTGAAGGAGCCACTAATCCCACTGCTCCTGCCGGGGCTGTTGCTGAGCCTGCTCCTGTTGAGCCTGTCAAAGTGATTGAGGAGGTTTCCGAGGAGAAGAAGGAGAAGAAGGAGAAGAAGGAAAAGAAGGAAAAGAAGGAGAAGAAGGAGAAGAAAGAAAAGAAGGAGAAGAAGCGAAAATCGGAGGATTCTGACGATGAGGGCGAGAAGAAGAAGAAGAAGAAGAAGTCCAAGGACTAATTTTGATTGAAGTTTATTTTATTGTGTTTATTATTTTTGTATAATTATTTTTGTCGAATATATCGTTTATTTTGAAGAGGCCGGTTCGACTTAGATAACCCGTTGATTGCACTGATATCAGCAATCTCCATCAACGAGATCAGCCATTACCGGCCAGACTCTGGTGATTTCACGGGCACTCGCTTGCTCTAAACATAAGAGGCATAATTTTGGATGCCGGTAACGACAAAAGCAATTAAGAGCTTGGGACGATAAGTGAATCATAGTGCTCGAAGCTATATAAGGGACGACTTTTATCCAAAGTTTAAACATCAGGATTTAAGGATTCGAAAGATTAAATAGGATTTAAGGATTTGAACGATTTAAAAGACTTGATTCGAAGGATTTGAACGATTTGAACGATTTGAAAGACTAATTAGATTTGAACGATTTGAAAGACTAATTAGATTCGAAAGATTTGAAAGACTAATTAGATTCGAAAGATTTGAAGGACTAATTAGATTCAAAAGGACTAATTGGATTCAAAAGACTAATTGGATTCAAGACTAATTCGATTTGAAAACTGAATCACCAGAATAGAAATGTTGATTGATTTGCTACTAGAACACCCATTGTCAACAGTAGTCGCACTGGGACTACTGCTCATCGTCTACCAGTTCGTTATCATACCCTTCCATCTCTCTCCGCTGAAAAATGTCCCAGGCCCAAAAATCGCAGCCATGACTGAGTTCTGGATTCTGTACAAAACTTGGGCAGAACAACGTAACAGAACAGTCCACGAACTGCACCAAAGATACGGCCCTATCGTCCGAATTGGCCCCAAAGAAGTCAGCATCAGTGACCCAGAATACATCAAGGACATCTACGTCAGCGGGAACTATGACAAGAGCGCGTTCTATAGACAGTTCTCCAACTATGGCGAGCACTGCACGTTCTCAACTCTGGAGAAGAAAGAACACTTGCAAAAGAGAAAAGTAACGGCTCCATTGTACAGTAAAACGTTTGTTACCTCTGAGAACATTGAAAAGATGGTTGGGAAGCGCATCGCAGACACAATGAGCTTCATGGGCGGCCAGAACATTGAGGTATACGAGCTGTTTCACTGCATGGCCATGGACGTCGTGACCGGACTGATCTTTGGAAACGACAACGGCACCCAGCTGCTGAAGGACAAGTCGCAGAGCTCGTGGAAAGTAATCGACGACTACCGCAAGCAGACGTCAATGTGGTTCTGGACGACGCTGATGCCCCGGTTTTACGATATGGCCGCTGGCAAAGAGCGACTCGACGCCGGGGCTCGGGCCCAGCAGTGGAACTTGGACAACTGCGAAAAGGCCGTCCAGAACGGAGCACTCGAGGACGAGCTCAGCGTCATGAAGAAGCTCTATGCGTCCGACGTGACGGGCCGCCGGGCGTTCAGCGAAGTCCAAGACCACGTCGCGGCCGGCCACGAAACCACCGGAGCTACCATGTCATTCCTGGCCTGGCACCTATCGCAGCACCCGGAGATCCAGACGCGGTTGCGCGAAGAAATCGTCGGTGCGTTCGGCGAGCCCCCAAACGACAGCTACATGCCCCCGTACAAGCAGGTCGACCGCTTGGAGTATCTGAACGGCGTGGTCCTGGAGACCCTGAGGCTCTACGCCGCCATTCCCGGAGCCGAGCCCCGGATAGTTCCTGGCTCCGGGCTCAACTTCCAGAACACCCACTTCCTACCCGCCGGAACCGTTATTTCGATGCAGCCCTGGACCCTGCACCGGGACGAGTCTGTGTACAAGAGGCCCGACGAGTTTGATCCCGACCGCTGGATCAACGCGACCGACGACGAGCTGCGGGACATGAACCGGAGCTTCATGGCCTTTGGCAAGGGCGTGAAGATGTGTCTCGGTCTTCACCTGGCGACCGAGGAGCTTAAGCTGATCACCGCCAGCATCTACTGGCGATACCGAACCACCACCAGCCCGACCTTTGATTCCAGCACCATGTACGTGGTGGACAAGTACACTGTTCACCCAAAGGGACACAGTTTGGTGCTAGATTTCCATCCGGTAGCACAGAAGGACGTGGTGGGTAGTGGTAACTAGTGCGTATAGTATATTTGACATTTGCCTCATTTCAAACTGAGGCTACTGAATATATAGCATATACAATTTCTACGCACTAAACTTTAAGTAGGTCTAACAGCCTTTGGCAGGTCTCCTGGCTGCTGGAGTATCAGCTAGGCGGTAGATAAATCTTCAGCTCAATTCTTCTTTTCTTCTTCCTCATCTCTTTCGCAGTTTTCAGTTAGAATCGTGGAAATCAGTTGTTTTCAGTTTTCAGTTGTTTTCAGTTGTTTTCAGTTGTTTTCAGTTGTTTTCAGTTGTTTTCAGTTCTTGTTCATCAGTAATCTTCAGTAATCCTCAGTTCATCTTCAGTTCTTGGTCCTTAGCGTCTATGGACTCAAAATGTCTTCTCCAACAGTAGTCTCTTCAACCCAGCTTCAGCAAATGTCGCTGCAACAAAAATACCAGTTCATCCAGTCCGCCAAACAGGAAACAGAATACCTCCAACACAAAATCCAAACAATCAAGGCCCAAACACAAAACGCAACGCTCTTCGACGTCGCCCGACCAGTCTCGGGCCTCAGCCACGGCCCAAAGTTTGTCAAGGCAAGCAATGCCTTCAAGGGCCACAGAGGTAAGATCCAAGACATGAAGCTCTTCAAAGACTCCAGCTCCATCATCAGCGTGGGCCAGGATGGCATCTTGTTGGTCTGGGACGCAGAAACGGGTATGAAAATCAACGCCATTGGGCTGAAAAATTGCTGGGTATTGGGATGCGCAGTGAGCCCTTCGGGTCGATTTGCGTCCGTGGGCGGCCTCGATAACATTTGTACAGTGTACAATATCAGCGAAGACGATACGGATATCGTCGAAGAAACTAATATGCTTACGCCGACCAAAGGGAGCATCCAGATGAATGGACTTTGGACCCACACCCCGCTGGCTGTACTCAAGGGACACAAAGGCTACATCTCCAGCATGGCGTTCCCGCAAGAAGACCGATTGCTATCTGCAAGCGGTGATATGTCTATCGCGTACTGGGACTTGAATCATAATAAGAGAATAAGCGAGTTTGTCGACAGAAATTTGGGAGATGTCAATTCAGTAACAAATCACCCAACTAACCCCAATATATTTGTGTCCGGGTCTCTGAAAACGGCCAAAATGTGGGACATAAGAATTCCCATTTGCACTCAGGAGTTTAGCGGACATGAAGACGATATCAACGTAGTAAGGTGAGTATTAGAGCATTCAAGAATTCAAGCACCAGCTAATCTTGCTATAGGATGTTTCCCGATGGTAATGCAATCATGACTGGATCTGATGACACTACTTGCCGACTTTTCGACTTGCGATCCGATTGTCAAGTCAGTATCTATTCAGATCCTCAAAAGTTGACCAGTCCTGTTTCAACCATTGAGTTTTCGCCTTCTGGCCGATTGCTTTTTGCGTCGTACGAAGACGGATCGCTGGGCACCTGGGACGTTTTGAAAGGACAATGGCTAGGGAACATTGGCCGAAACAATGGCCCTGCTTACCATATTACTTCAGTTCAAATGAACTCAGAAGGGTCCAAGCTTTTTACTAGTAGTTGGGATTCAATGGTAAGTTTTAGTTGACAACGAGAATAGCACTTACTAACAAATGATTTAGATACGAACGTACAGACCAGCGTAAGGAACTGTCATCCTACAGACCAGCTTAAGGAGCTGCCAACCTACAGACACTTGGGATTATAGAATTAATATCACTTGTGGAGTTGAACTACTTGGTAGTTTAGAAAATGTTAATATATATGCAATTATGGATACATTATTTTTTTGTATAATTAATACTACATCGATGAAAAAGCTACTATGAGCCCTGCAGCATACTGGAGTAACATTGTTTACAGATGAAATGAGTGCACTTGAGCACGTTAGTTTAAAATATTCTTTCATCTAGGACAAAACAATGAGCTAAGGCCATTGAAAGCATTTTTTGCGAGATCGTAATGCAACCAAATAGCACGAATCTCAAATCAGTTTTCACATTGTTCTAACTGGATCAAGATTGGCGCTGGGAAATGGGTAATGATATTTATTGAGTCTTTTGAATGACGATATGAACTAAGAGTATGCGGAAGAATAGATGACCTTGGATGATATTGGATGATATTGGATGGCCTTAGATGACTTTGGACGACTTGGACGACCTTAGATGACCTTGGACGACCTTGGACAACTTGGACGACCTTAAATGACGTTGAATAATCTTAGATGGATCTTCACTCTACTGGATAATATAAACAAAATCATCACATGACTGCGGACTTAGCTCAGTTGGGAGAGCGCCAGACTGAAGATTCAGTCGGCATATCTGGAGGTCCTGTGTTCGATCCACAGAGTTCGCATTATTTTTTTTGACAGCCTAGAAACTCTATTTTTTTTTTTCTTAAATGACTAAACTTTATGAAAACTCTTGTTTCATAGTTTACTGTAAATTCAGTATTGAGGATTTACAATTATCAAAGTTATGGTCTCACAATTCCGTGTATCGTTTGTCCAATGACTGAAACCCTCCAATACCGTCTTGAAAAGTGCTTTCGACATTGCTCTAAAACTTGCCAGTAATCTATCCCATATAATTGACGGAGGAACAAACCATTGGATATTCAGCACCCCCGAGTACTATCTTGTGAACTCAGTGGCCTCCACGAATATCAGTCCGAAGTCTAATGCGTTTTGCTCTTGTTTTCGTCCTTCCTTTATCTATGCCCATTAATCCCAACTTTTTTTTTTGAGTACCAATATATTCTAGGTAAGAACGCTAATGGCATTTGCTTAATACTTCATCATGAGCGAAAATAGCAACAAGGCTGCAACTGTATTGGGAACTATCGGAACGGTACTATGGTGCATCCAGCTTATTCCCCAGATTATTCGAAACTATAGGCAGAAAAACTGCGAAGGATTGCCTCCGCTGATGATGTTCCTATGGGCAGCTTCGGGGGTGCCTTTTGGAGCATACTTCATTGTCATGAAGTCGAATCTTCCTGTTCAAATCCAGCCTCAGCTGTTTATGCTCTTTTCTACCATTGCCTGGCTCCAGTGTCTCTACTATCCTCCTATTTCATGGCCACGGCGGAAACTCTTGATTATGGGCGTGGTAGTTTGTGTGCTGTTTGCAGGAATAGAGATAGCTCTTATATTGCCCATTAGGCCGGTATATGACAGAGGAACGACCTGGCCGGTAACGTTGATTGGGGCCATTGCGGCTGTTCTTCTTGCTGTAGGTCTTATTCCGCCATACTTTGAAATCAAACAGCATCATGGGGAGGTTGTAGGAATCAATTTCGTCTTTTTGGCACTTGATTCAGCAGGTGCTCTCTTCAGTATCTTTTCGCTGGTGGTTCAGGATGGTTCAATGGATATCATGGGAATTGTTCTATATTGCATTGTTGTGGCCTTGGAACTGGGCATTTTCACTTGCCAGATTGTATGGGTGTTGAGAAATCAAGACGTTATAAAGGAGAGAAAGCGTATGAAGCAGAGAAATCGAGACAAAGATGGTGCAAAAGATGTAGAGGGTTCAGTTGAAGATATGGCATCAGAAAAAGTTCATTCAGAGAATAAACAAGATGGAACTGAAGAATTAACAAGGAATTTATAAAGATTGATGGTTCTGAAGACGGAAGATTGAAGATTGAAGACTGAAGACTGAAGACTGAAGACTGAAGACTGAAGACTGAAGACTGAAGACTGAAGACTGAAGATTGAAGATTGAAGACTGAACTCTGAAGACTCTGAACTCTGAAGACTCTGAACTCTGAAGACCCTCAAAACTCTGAACTCTGAAGACTGAAGACTCTGAACTCCGACTTACCACTGATATCTACTGCATTTTATAGTCGGTCTGAATTATATAGTTCCAAAATAGTGTTTGTACCACAAAAAAGATTCTATACCCACCATGAAAAAACTACATATTTACTTCTTACTATGAACACAACATCTAACCAGCAGGTTATACCAATGTCACCAGAAGAAGAAATCGTTTCTGAAGAGGAACTGGAGCGCCAGATGCTCTTGTTGAAACAAAAACTAAAGGACAGACGAGAACAGAAGAAAAGGACTGCATCACCAGGAACTACCGCTAATAATACTGTTGAAGTTCCTAAAACTCCTCCACGCTCCAGAGCTACTGATGATTCTTTACTTAAAACTCCTCCGCGGTCCAGAGCTACCGATGATACTTTGCTTAAAACACCCCCTTCTAAACATCTGAGCCCAGATGTAGTCAGGTCTCCGCACTCACCAGCTCGAGTTCTACTAGGTATCGACAAAGGACTGAGTGGATGGGAAGTGAGTTTGAAAAGACCGCCAAAAGGCCAACAGACTTCACCTTTCAGCTCTCCTAAACGACCAAGAGCTTCATCTCCATCATATCCTAAAAAGTTTCTACCAAAAACTTCTGCCGACAGATCACCTTCCAAGATCAGGCTACAGCGATCACCACCGAAGCGGCCTGAACTGTCCTTTGCGCAGAAGTTGAAGCTCTCGAAACAGGAAGACGACAAACGCACAAAGATCATACACGACATGAGAGCAAATAGACGACATGGCTTCACAATGGCCTCAAACGTAGGCCTTGATCAATCTATAAGCTCAACAGCTGCCAAAGCATTAGCTGCCGCTGCAACTTCAGAAAATGATATCAGAGAGCCATTCACTCATTTGCGATTGTCGAAACCACCTGCGATTGACTTTGAGTCCATGAAGCAACAAATAGATGACGCAGAGCTGTTCAGCGTCTCAAAGCTGTTTGCAGCTGTACATCCACCAGACTTTGATCCTCCACAAGTTTGCAACTGGGTATTGATAGCTGTTGTTGCAAGCAAATCGAAAATAAAAGTGTTCAAAACTGGAGATCAAAAGTACCTGAGTGTCACTTTGACAGATTTGAAGGCATTCTCGGTGCCAATGACAATCAGAGGTCCGGCATTTGACAAATACTGGAAGTTATCAGTAGGCGATGTTATTGCAGTCTTGAATCCTGGAATTTTCAAGACTATGCACAAAGTTGACGATACCCACGAAACAACGACCTTTGGGCTATTCATCACAGATGCTTCTTCCGACACTATTCTGGAGATTGGAAAGTCTAAGGATCTAGGCCGCTGTGCAGCCACGACGAAGGTAGGCAATCCGTGTGCCAACTGGGTCAATTCAGCGAAGGCAACGTACTGTGAATATCATGCTGAGTCTCGAGTTCGGAAAGCCCGGTCGAGTAGAATGGAGATGAACTCTGCTCCCCAAGCTCATACTGGAAATGGTGTTGGAGGAACAAAGACGTTTGTCATGAATCAGCGGCTTTCGAGACCTGATTTTGCTACAAAGACTGGGCTTCTAGATGATCCTCTAGTTCCCAAGTATTCAGCTACTCATGGTAAGGTCTGGACATCTACACATATATCTCGAGATTACGAAGACCCCAAGTCCGCCTTTTTTAATATTGGAAGCAGTAAGCTTTCTGCCAAAGCTCAACATGCTCGAGCCAAAAACCTTGAGCGCGAGCGGTTGATTCGTGAAAAGCTGGCGCAGAGGCCCGATGGAGTCCAGCTTCGATATTACGATCACAAAGGCCAGGAGCTGGAGACGAGCTCGACCAAAAGGCCAGAGGTTCCCCAGGTGCCTTCAGCCTTTCGGCCTGAGCATATAAGAAGGATTGGGTTTAATCCAACGGTGACGCTGGCCATGGCCGACGCAGCTCACTCTTCTACGAGTTCGCACTCAACACTGCTCAAGCGGGCTTCAGCAGATGTTGATTTGTCCATGAATAAGAAACGGAAGGGGCCTATAGAGCCTGAATCCAGTGCTAATATAGAGGACGAAGATGATGATCTTGAATTTATATAGCATTTGACCAAATATGTAGAGTTTTTCAATGCCTTTCATATTTCATGAATTCTTGGAATCCACTATAGTACTCAAGAATGGAGTTGAATTGAATGATCAGACTGATTTGACTGATTTGACTGATCCAACTGATCTAACTGATCAGAACAATCCAAATAATCCAACTGATCTGACTGTTCAATCAGGATTTGAATCTGACTTGAACTGACGAGCAGTTGTCTGTTGACAGTTACCATCAATACTGAGACACTAGGGCTAAATGTCTTTCTCAATCAGAAACGACTCATACTCTTACACTCAAGAGTCGAAAACACCTCGCAAAGAACTTGTTTCTCATGAGTTTGAGTAGTAATTGGCGTTCTAATGAAGCTCTAAATTCCAACGCGAATATATATTAAGTTCCCAAATTGGGTCTTGTTTAACACAGCGAGGGTTAGCTCCATGAAATATCTTGAAACTTTTTTTACACCTAATTTTTTCTCTTCCTTTCTTCTTCCTACACATTTTCTCAATCCCATTCATCTCCGGTTCTTCGTCCAATTCGTTCGTCCAAAGCACTCTGCTCATTTGCGTCCTAGTTAGAGTCATCTTCAGAGCCCTATTCAGAGTCCTATTCAGAGTCCTCATCAGAGCCCTTTTCTACCAGGTCCCTCCATCTCAAAGCATCAGCTCACTTCAAAATGGCCTCTACTCCAGCATTGGTGAGTCCTCCCAGTCCTCCCCGTCCGCTCCAGCTAACCTCTTGATCAGCTCCGATTGAAAAAAACCCAGAAAAAGGGCATAAAATTCACAGTGATGCTTTGTGGCTCTGGCGGCTCAGGCAAATCGACATTCATCAACACCCTGTGCCAGCAGCAAGTCCTCTCCACCGCAGACATGATGAACAGCATCCCAAATCCTACCACAGCCCACGAAAATCCTGGCATTGCTATCGTCCCCATCACCGTAGGTAAGTGTACTGCTCCTGCTTCTACTCCTGCTTCTGCTACTGCTTCTGCTACTGCCATTTAAGGTTTCGATCTCTAACTCCTTTAGAACTCCCCGACGAAGGTAACGGAATCTTGTCCATCAAATTCATCGACACCCCAGGCTTTGGCGACAACTTGGACAACCAGCAGTGGTAAGTGGCCCTGGATCCCTCTAGCTCCCTCTTTTAACACCGTGTTAGCTTTGACGAAATCTCACAGTACATTGACCAGCAGTACGATGATGTCCTTGCTGAAGAATCACGAATCAAGCGAAACCCCCGATTCACAGACAACAGAGTCCACGCCCTGCTATACTTTATTGTGCCCTCCTCCCACGGCCTCAAGGAGCAGGACGTTGAGTTCATGAGAATGCTCTCGGACCGCGTCAACATCATCCCCGTCATCAGCAAAGCCGATACCTTGACCGTCGAAGAGTTGGCCCTCAACAAGCAGCTCATCATGGAAGACATCAAGCTTCACAACATCCCCATCTACAACTTCCCTATCGACACAGATGCCGAGGTTGACGATGAATTCATAGAGCTCAACACCTATCTGCAAAGCGCCGTCCCTTTTGCCGTCATTGGGGCTTCCGAAATCCTCAACATTGGCGGATCCAAAATGCAGGCCCGACGATTCCCCTGGGGCGTCGTCGACGTCAACGACAGCAAGTTCTCCGACGTCTCTGCTCTCCGAGAAGTCATCACCAGAACTCACTTGGCCGACCTCAAAGATAATACGCACTTTGTCTTGTACGAAAACTACAGAACAAATAAACTGTCTAATCATCTTCCCGGCAGCTCTCTCGCCTCGCCTGTTCTCGACGGTACTGAGTCCACCAGCCAATTCCAGTCCTTCCCAATGCCCAAAATGCCCTCTGGAGTCTCCGGCGATTCCGAGTCTGGCACCAGTTCTCTACTAGCCCGTGAGGAACAGCTTCGTGCTGAAGAAGAGAAGCTTCGACAGATTGAACTCAAGGTCCAAAATGAAATCGCCAACAAGAGACGTGAACTTCTTGCTCGTGAACAAGAACTTCGAGAATTGGAGACCAAATTGAAGAATGATCCTGATGCTATGAAATATGCCACTCCTGTTCTCCATCAACACCATGAAATGGCTTAATGTCATTAATTCTTAATCTGTTATTTAATATAATACTGCCAACTATTTTACTCTTTGTTTAAGCACTCCAGTTCTCGTTTCCTCAAGGCCCACCAGGCTCTCAGACTGTCTCAAACCCTAAATTGGCCTAACCCTAGAAGTAGGGCATTTTTTTTTGGAAAACTATAAATTCGAACAATTTTTTATTTTAATCTTGTTCCTGTCAAGTAAACAGAAAGGTATGTAAAGACGTTTATTATAGTCGCAGGAACTCAAAATGATGATCAACCAGATAGGGACAACTGAGGGACCTTTAAAAGTCCTGTTGATGTTGCACATTTGGAAAAAGATAGTAGAAATATCTGAATACCTAGTTTTGGCGGCAGTTCTATATATTTCATGAACTGTAACTAACAATCTATTTAGGTCTCGTCTTGAATAAAATGTAATTCAATGCATCTTTTATTTCAATCATATTTCAGCTGTTTAAATCATTTCAATCTCCAGAGATTGAAATGAGCTATTTTAATCTCCAGCTATTTTATCTCCAGCTATTTTAATCTCCAACTATTTCAAAGGTGATATTTCAATCCACTGATCACTGTTCAACTACTTCAAATGGTACCGTAAGGCTTATGGCCCAAGAAGAGAATTCCGTTCGATCTGAAAAAGGTCGAAGTGCGTAGACCAATATTCGATACTTGCCTATTGGCAGAGGCTCGCCTGTGACACTCTGAGTAAAGATATCGTATGGAACTAATGGACCCACTGTTCGTGGTGTATAGTAGTAGGGTATTGTCATATCTAGAGAGAACGTAACCGGCTCAACGTATCCTACAAATAGCGAAGACTGCGTAGGGTCTTCTGGGATAAAGTCGGACAAAGTATAGTTTTCAGAAACAGCCTAATTTCATTGTTAGCAGACGAATATAATATCAACATTTCACTTACCGCTATCACGAATTCAGGTGTACCATGGTTCATGCTAAATTCAATCATGGGGTAGTCTCTGGCAGCTAAGGACAGATTGAACTGTCGCCCTGGTTCTGTACGAGACGTGCCCATGTCACCATCAAAATTCACTAAAAATGGCTGATCTCTGAAAAACTGATTTGCAGAAGTATCAGTTTGGATTCCTATAAAGTGCTAATTAGTACGCTGTTCTTGCCAATATATCTGATCACTCACCCATATAAGGGACTCCTACAATATCGCCATTGGAGCCTGAAAATAAGACCTTACCGCCAAAACATTGCCCAGATTGGGGAGGCATTCCTACTGGAAAAAATGAAACAGTAACATTTGCTGACTGTCCTGGTTCCAGAGTGAAAACTTCGGGCGTGAATTCGACGTGAGTAGTAGTGTAAAATTGAGGTGGATATGCAGTATTCAGAGGCTCTCCAGACTCTGATTTCGCCTGAAAAGTGGCTGCTAATGAGTTGGAAGTGGTATATACAACTTCTGTGATTCCGCCATTGTATACCTCTATTTCAAACTGTGACTGCCGGAACCGTGTGTCATTCAAGCTCAAAGTTGGTGACGAAAGTATTTCAGTTCGACATTCTAGAATTGTTGCTAAAGCGTCTATTATGCCTGCTCCCTGGTGTACTACTGGCTCTGGATTCGCAGTAAGCTTCTGTCCGTCATAACCTCTGATGAAGCTGCTTGTGCTTATCAGCTTACTGTTGAAAGCCAACGCCAAATTCGGGAAGGGATTTGCACTCGAGTCTCGTTTTGAGAACTTGCTCTGTAGAAATAGAGCAGCGACTCCAGAAACATATGGAGCTGCAAAACTAGTTCCTCTCGTCACTGCGTATTCCGAAGTACCGTTCATTGTAGTTGTAAAGACATAACCACCAGGTGCGGAAACTGAAGGATAGAACTTGTTTTCATAAGTCGGCCCCCATGATGAAGATTCATCAATTCTTCCTCTATGCACTGTCTCATCTACGCCTTTGGGAATTGAACTGGAATCAAAAATCACCGTCACATTCGTGTCGCTGATCAATTGAATCCAGTTGCCAAATGACTCTGGCGCAAACAGCACATCAATGGCATCATTATCGTATCCAGGCTGATAAAATGATTGACCCGAGCCTGGAGTGTTGTACATGATAGCATTTCGAACACCAATATTTGAGAGTGTACTAGTTTGGGCTTCTAAATCACAAGTACCTTTTGGGAGTACTATATTGGGAGCTGGATTTGCAGCTGAAAAGTTGCACGCATCCATAAGATACACTTCAAACCCAATTCTGCCATCCAGCATAGACTGTGAACCGTTAGATGAAACATATTCAAAAGCAAACGCACTATTTCCATCAATTGATTCAGATTGAACGTCGTATGCCACAAGCTTATCGGCAATCACAGATCCAACTGAAATAGTATCGTCACCAGCACCGAAATTACCAGCAGTAAATATACCATCATCACCTTGATTTCCTGCTGAAGACACAACGGGAATTCCATGGTGGCGAGATATATCAGATACCATTCTTGCCAAGGGAGTCTCACTCCATGCATCCGAGGATCCCAATGAAAGATTAATGATATCTACGTTGTCGGCAACTGCCTGCTGGAGCGCTGCTAGTACCAGCTCTTCGGAAGTTGAACCATCGCAGTCAAACACCCTATAAGCTCTTAAATTTGAATTTGGAGCTACGCCTCTGATTTTGCTAGAGTTACCTGCTATTATTCCAGCAACCATAGTTCCATGTCCGAAACAATCCATTGGATCATCAGTAACCTCCGAAGCTATTTGGGGCGGATCCTGACTGACTGAGTCGTTGATATAGTTATATCCCCCCAGAATTTTGTAGTCAGCTCCGATCCCACCTCCAAGTGCGTCATGATGGTAATTTATTCCACTGTCCAACACTGCGACAACTATGTTATCGCCAAAGAGTCCTCTTTCTTGCAGTTTGTCGACTTTGGTTTGTTCATGAGCAGTCCATAAATCACCAACTCTATTATGCCCATTATATATGCCATTCTCAGACATTGGCGCCTCAATATCGTATAGAAAGTTCTTGTCAAGAGAGAACTTTCTAGGAATCCATGCATTTTTAACTTCGGAAAGTGAATTCAAATATGAAAGAGCGCTCAAACCACCGTCAGGAAACCTTTTCATTAACTTCGGCTCTGAGACGTCGAATGAAGCACCTAAAAAGCTGGGTGATTCAAAGCTGTGCCCCGGATTGACAGCCAATCCATGATTCGTAGATAACTTTGAATGAAATTCAGAAATGTATGAATTGAAATTGATCCGTCTCAATATGCGATTTTCATAATGATGTTTTTCGTCAAACTCCACAATAACTCGTTTGGCAAAACTGATTTGTGCAAACATTACCAACAGCCAAAAGGCTGAAATAGTAACAAAGATCATAATTTCCACATAAGTCCTACGGGATTGATCAATTAGTAGTATTGGCAAAAGTACTTTAATTCAAGGGAACAGAGTAGATATTTATATAGTTGAATCAGCCTTCTTCAGAGTCCAAGAGGAGTGGCTGCTTTGTGTTTACGTGAATAAGTAACTGCCAATTTTGATCTCAAACATTTTCAAAGGATCTAAACTGCCATTCTAATCTCACATCTGGCCGATGCCATTGTAGTACAATGTAAAAACATTTGCTTTCTTACGTACTAGATTTGCTTCAAAGCCGATACTACATTTAAAGGTTCTACGAGATTGTATCGAATTGAACATTGAGCTTGCGAAAGATTAGAAGTGTTCTGCGTATTTCGTAAGGTTTAAAACACTTGAGTCTTTCAAACATACCTAAATCAGACTTTTCTCCATAATTTTATGTGTCATATGAACGATCGTGGTAGATGGAAGGGCAGCACGGAATATAAACAGTTAATAATAAAACAAATATTAGAAAATATGAATATTAATAGAAAACTAAATCTTCTCAATTTCCGCTTTAGCCTCCTGCCAGCTCTCTAAGTTCTTCTTTGCCCATTCTACATGGCATTGGACGTAAGCTCTCTATTGAAACAGTTAGTATAAGTACTCCAGTAACAAAAGTGTTGAAAGTTACATACCATCATCTTTTTAAGATCTTCTTCCTTGGTAGCTTGAAATCTCAAAAGATCAGCTTTCACAGATTCAGATACTAGTCCAACGTCTTGCTCAGAAGCTGCCAGTGCATATTCCAACTGTGAAATTTGTTCTCGGGTTTTGCCAATATTATTACGTCTGGTCGTTTCAGGATCGTTGTCAACAATACTGTGAATTGCACTGTTCAATTTACTCATTCCGGGTATGCTGAACACAGACCGCTTCTTCTTGTGAGTTGGTTTCAATGCAATTGAATCTGCATGTGTTGGTGGGAATGAAGATTGCGAATCATCGATAGCCTTGGGCCCTTCAGATTGACTGTCTCCAGTACCTTCTGTGCCATTCGAAGTAGAAGAGTCCGGGCGAGAATCAGTAGCCTCGTTCTCGTTCCTTGGTAAAGTCGATGAAGACGGCTGGGTGTTGCCACTGGAGTGAGACTCAGTACTGAAAGAAGCAGATAGAGGATCCCTATGGAGATATGCATTGATTCTTTGTGCTTCTTGTTCAGTACGTTCAAGATTTTCCAAAGAAGCACGCTTTTGAGCCAAATTTTCCGTAGTGATTTCAAACTGAAGAGCTTTCTGTTTTCTAAATTTCAGTACAGACCTGACAATTGATGCAAACTGAGAAGATTCACCAAGAGGTTCACTGAATGATGAAGACAATCCGCTGACGAGCGCTTCGGTAGAAATATAGCTGTTATCAATTGCCTGTCCAACCTTTTCGATAGCACTAGCAAGAACTTGATGTTCTTCGAGACTAAAGGCGTTGAACTTTGCGCCTAGCTCAGATAAGTCTGTTGCTTGTTCTGTATAGCGTTTGATTATTCTTCGATTAACTTTCTCTAAACCGCCAGACACCAAGTTTTCGTATTCTTTAGCATGCTGCTCTGCAATAAGGTACGTGTCATCGGTTTCAGATTTCAGAGGAGTAGAGGATGATGGAAGAGGTAGATATGTATGTGCAATTGATTCTGAAGCAGGGTCAAGTGGTGGAGCTCGCAAGATGTTTTTGGGCAATAGGGAAACCGGTGGAGAACTTAGCACTTCATTCCAGCTTGCATTGGGGTCTAAAAACCGTTGGAAAACGCTACTTTCTTTGACTTGTCTCATAGATTTGCATCTGTTCAAAAATACAGCCAACATTCTTTGGCGGTGCTCAATAATGGTAGTGTCTTCTTTCGCCTTCGTAGGGGCAGCAGCATAGTCTGACATGGAATGCTTTTCAGGAATAGGAGGTATAATCAAGGTTGGAAAGAGTCTTGTTAACGTGGTACGGAGACTCTCGAATTCTGAGTATCTTCTTCTGACAGAAATATCCTTCAACTGAATAGTATAGACAATGACACCACGGCTACTGCCTTCTCTACTTTTACCTGCCTCGTGGATGCAAATATCTTCTGAAGGAGACTCAAATAGAATTTGCTCAACTCGAGAAGCATAAGACTTGTAAGACGATGAAATGTCACGATCATTGTCTTGAGAGTCTTCTGAGTTTGCCGTAAAGCCATCCTCTTCCATAGCAGAGTCCGTGGTGGCGTCGCCAGAGGTAGATCTGATATCTAACGAAGCAAAATCTGAGGCTACACCTGAGGATGATGAAAGCCTTCTGTCGCTACCAGCAAATGGGTTATTGTCTTCAAAATCTGTCATGTTGCTAAGTCAATGAAGAGACCAAAACTATTCAATTCGCTTGGGTCAAAGATTCGCACTGATATGTCGTAAAGTCCCAAAAGTCAGTCTCAGTGAGTTGAATTATATCCAAAGTGATTCTATTCCGGCCAATTGAGTCTATAGAAATAGAAGGTGAGTGAGTATATCCTGCTGAAGCACAAGTTAAGTTGGTGGGTATTAGCAAGAAGTGATTGCTACGTAGATTTATAAAATTGGTGAGCTACTGACAGGAAAGCTGAGGAGATTTAGATGAGCTACGAAATTATGTAATATATAGTCATGTGATGTGTTAATATTGAACCCACAAAGAGACTAACCAGATTTATATTTGTGATTTTTTATTTAGAAAGCTTTTAACAGTGGAGGATCATTGACAGAATTTTTATTTATGTGATAAGTAAAGCACTGAGATTCATATTAAAGTTGTATATTATAAAAATATTGTACATCATATTATAATTGTTTATCATATTAAAATTGTATATCATTCATATTAAAATTGTAAGTAGCTATCATGCAATCGTTATTTCGTCTTGAACAATAAAATTGCTCTGTGGTTCATGTAAAAATATATGAAGTGGTTGGATTCTTGAACAAGAAGATTAGTTAGTGAAATCAGATAGCCATTCTATACTTACCGTGAGATACAAAACTGCCGAAGCTTTGGCCGACTATTGCATGCCAGTTAGATCCATGATATCTCTCCATCTAAAAATGTTGTCAGTTATAATGCAAATTCTTTAAAAGTCAGCAGCTTACCTCGGTTTTTATAAATCCTGCTACATCTTTTTCTAATTCAAATAATGCGAAAGCTTCCTTTGCTGAAATTCGTGTTAGCACCTACACTTGAAGATTGTGAAGAGTAACATACCAATGCTTACAACCTGCATTTGCATTTCTGTAGACTGTTGTTGAGTTAACATAAAATTCTTCTTACTAAAACTGTCAGGTCTTACCATTTCCGTAATCTTGATTATTGCTTTCGTTTCTGTATTTAAGATAGTTAGACAGCAGGACACTTTAAAGCAATAAAAATTACCTACCTTCTCTTGGTCTTTCATTGTGGGATTGATGATGTCTAGATTGATGGGAATAATCAATGTTATCTTGCGGTGAGTTATGCAAAGCCTTTTGACGGTGGTGATAGCTCTGGCGTTTGTAGCCATTGTGGTCACTTTGTGTCATTTTGAATAGGTATCGATACTTTTAGTTAACTTTTCTAACTAACGAAGAACTTAACAGTCAAAAGTCTATTGGATTGGGGTGAAGAGTTTCTTTACTTGAAAAAAAATAAGTTTCTTTCAAGGCTTAAGGCAGAAGCAAATATATGTATATATATACAAATTATCTTTTTGACTTCAAATCTTGACTTAATTTTGAGATTGTCTCACTTTAAAATTACATTGCAAGCTGTAGAGTTGAGTAGTAAGAAGTCATGAATTTTCCTACTCTGGAATTTTTGTTACAGAACTGTTAATGGCTGTGGAATAGAAAATTTGCATAAAAGAAGTCAAAGTTTTCGTGTCTCACATAACTTCTACTTGGTAAATTGTAACTGCTATCATATTTATAGAACCGTGTATGAAAAAGATGACGGCTAGTTCTGAAAATCTTAGATGTAGAAATTTTATATTTCCGCTGGTAATTGTACTGAAACAGTCAAATAGATGCAAAGGTTGATTGATATTCATGCTAGTAGGTGATTTCGAACTCCAGATTTCGATTCATGTTGCAAATTTGAAAATACTGCTATCGAGCACTAGAATAATCAAGGCAGGTACAATCTAACAGATCTAATCTATCATGGTAGCAATCAATACAATAGTGACTATAATTAGGAACCTCTCAAATGTCCATCATTGCACTATGAAACAACTGGATGAAAAATGCAACCACTAACTTGAGAATCACCGTTTTTCGTAGGTAAATTATAGTTTAACGGATACGAAGTATTTGGCATGTGCCCTAGCTTCTCAATGACAAATATGTATGTCAATATATACAACAAGGCACCTTACAATAAGGCTTGAACTGATAATTATGAAAATATAATAAAAGAGAAGACAATAATTATAACATGTGCTTGTCGTATCGCTTAAAACGCCCAAGACTGGCAGTAACTAAAACTTCAATTGGGTACAGACAGTGTATCAATGATAGCTTTAAGATGTGTAATATTGCTACATGATTCTTATAGTTGGAATTATTTTGGTTCAAGATGCCATTGAATGAGAATTAAGATTTCCTGAAAATTTAAGTTGAAATACTAAAGTTAACCTCCAATAGTGGAAAAGAAATCTGTGAAAACTATAACAATTAATGCATTACTCGAGCCAGATCTTTTTAATGAACAATAAAAAAATAGCATTAGAATAACAGCAAATCGCAGGAAAAAATACTCAATCTTAAGATACCCGAGTTGAGGAGGAAAAATCAGTACATTAAACCTTCAGGTATCTGACATAATTCCGTGACGTTAATAATGGGGGTATTTGATGAGCTTTACTGAATAATTTGGTTTTAGAGAAAACTCAGAAAATAGTTGCATTTGCTATTCATTGGTTCTTGTTTGTACAAGAAGAGTAACTAAAGCAGTATTTTAATAAGCCTTAAGTAATGAATGGTAATATGGAGAAAATGTATGAGCAGGAGTGAAAGTCAGTTAAACTCGAGACATTTAATAATGATAAAGGAGAATATTATATTATTGACGAAAGCCAAATTGGCTTGATTGTATCTACTAGAAAAAAATTGTCGTTACATCGTATTATAAATATTGAATGACTAGATATCTCATTTATGAATTCCTGATTCTATGTCCATTCTCTAATAGAATTTAAATCGTAAACAACAAAAGAAAAAACATGGAGTGGATACTCAAGGTTACTTCAAATTTCGTAGTTCTTCTGCTACATTTAAAAGACACCTCCTTGCAAAGGCAAGTTCTTCAACAGAATTGGCGGCAGTTCCCACCATATTGACGGTTTGATATTTAGAACTTAGCCAATCTATCAATTGATTTGGACTTGACAGTTGGATATTTCCTAATATTTTAGTTTCTGGGAACGGTTGATCTCTTGAATGTTTGTAGTCATGCACTTTAACCAAATGTCCAATTCGATCTATTCCTACATTCAATCCTATAAGCACACCAGAATTAATTTTGTTGTTTTGGTAAGTCATGACGAAAAGGCATTCATTGATTGAACCCAGTTTGGAGCCAGAGTCGAGTTTAACATAGAGAAGAGGGAAAAATGCCATTGTATTGCCTTGAGTGGTAAAAGTTAAGATCTAGGAAAAATTGGAAATCAAGATAACTATTTATACTTCTGGAACAATGTGAATCTCTCATGATATTGGGTTCCATTAACGATTCAGCATACCGTAGTGCATGTCCAAGGACGTAAGCTTTGACCTTCGAAAGTATATAACCAAACTCACTCGTATGTTCTGTGCTTAATTGTTGATGGTGAACTATATTTTGTTTCCCCACTCAAAGTTCTCAGCTCAATGGCAGTTGTAGTGAGAGTACCAATGTTGGAAATATAATATGTTTTTTTTCGAAATAAGCGGTGGAGCATTCAACCTAATATATTGAGAATATATTGATTTTAATTTTATTGATATTTAGATTTATTTTTATGTTTAGATTGTAATTTTTAATGATATTTGATTGATATTTGATTGATATTTAGATTTTTATTGATATTTCATTGATGTTGAGATTTTTATTGATATATTTCAAATATTTAATATTGATTTCAACCAATTCCACGTTAATAGAAAGGCATCTTTATAACATCAATGTGAACGGAATGAGTGCAACAAGATATAAAAATGACAAATTGGCATTGCATTCCTGAGCCCAATACTAGATCATGAAGCTTGAACCAGGTGTAGTTTGAGTTTCGTGTAATATCACACAATAAGAAGTTAGATAGTTATGGCGTCTAGAGAAGAATGCAACTCTTGTGAAAGCACTGTTGAAATCCGTAGTCAACTAGATTAGATATTTTACCGTAACTATTTCTAATGATGCAGATTCCCTTGAATCCGATACAAACTCTGTCGGGATCCCTCATGATGGAGCAGATGAGCGAGCCAAACATTAAAGTTTTGATTAATGAAACGGTGTATCGTGGATGCAAAAGAAGGTTCATCGCCGTTGCAAAGCGTGGTGTAGCATTTTAAAATATATTGAACTATACTAAATGATCGCGAATCAAGTAGATAATACTCGACGAAGCTTGGATTGAGAAATCATGTCAAGTTTCCATCTTTGATAGACATCTTTATTGACGATTCTCTGTTCTTTTGTGACATGAAGGGGGGCAAAGTTAAGGATGTTTACGAATGATTCAACTGAAGGAACATATCCTAGAAACTGCCGCCTTTTGTAGGTAGACTGGCTACTTGGGCTGAAGTTTTCAGTAACTTTGAGAGCTAAGTCTGGGGTTCCATTGCCTACCATGTGGAGAAGGTACCCAACGTCTTTTGTTCGCTTTCTGCTCTCGACAATAAAGAAATATTCTTCCACGCCTCCGTCAGGTTGAGCAAAGGCAACCAAGTCCACACAATATTTCAGGGCTGAAGACATGGCGATGGAAAAGACAGTTATAGCATAGAGCAGCTGGTGGGATGGAGGATGGCGGGATGAAGACTGCTCCAACAGTAGCTAATAAGCTGATAAGATGGTGGTGAAGAAGGAAAACTGGAGCTTAATATAAGATTTTAATTTTTTTTAATTTTTCTTCTTCGTCTTCAGGGAGGCAACTGGTGATATATAAACGACCTTGTATTCCCAGCTATACCAAGTCAGTTACAGAAACAAATAGTAACAATAAGAAACAAACTGAAGGCACCGATGTTAAAGGCGACGTGCTTTGGAAAGTTCTGAATAGGCCGCCTTGTAACTTTCATTCTTACTGACTCAGACCCGTGAGAGGATCAGCTCACCGAAGAGTGCTGAATCTGTCGAAGTAGAGATTTAGATACAAAGCTTCGCCTACATTGCCGACAAAAAAATTGAACTGAATACAAAGGTCCATCTGTACAGAAGTTAACTGTGATGGAACTCTATTGAAACAAAGCATTTTCTACTGGCATTCCGGCTAAACTATATTAGAAACACCCTGAAGTCGTTCAGCCATGTCCTGGTCGAGAAATTGTTGATCGTGTTGGATCTTTTGATTCTATATAGAGTTTCGAATAAAGAGACTGCTACTCTATCCATTATAGATTCTGAGCTTCCAAACTAGAAAAGTTTAAGAGTTGAATGTAGTATCAAACTTCCATTTTTGTCAATGAGACTGTCAATGGATGTCAATGGATGTCAATGGAACTTCTGTCAATGGAACTTTTATGCCAATGAGACTTCTATGCCAATTGAACTTCCATCTTTTCTAATGGAACTTCCATCTAATTAAACTTCCATCTTTGCTAATGCAATTGTAATAGCATCTTCTATTCGAGATTGCCTGGCGATTCTGATTCTCGATTCAAAATAAGTCTCAGCATCTTTTTTTTCTTTCAAGGACCAAATAATTTCTTTCCACTTGCCAAACACCAACATAACTTGCTCATGTTGAGGGCCAGAAGGTGCAATCACGTCGATTTTAGAAATAGCTTCATCTGTTACACTTGACGTATATTTTGACACAAGGAACTCATTGCTTGGAACCCAAATATTCGACTGTGAATCTTGTAAAACCTCGTCGATTGAGTCCACCAGTTTTGTAATGTATCCCATATCGCCACTAAGACCTAAATCGCTGACAGTCGCGATCTTGTTTGATTCTGTATCGACTACAACTCTGGATCCAATTTCAACTTTTCCCTTGACTAGTTCCAGCAGTTCTGAAGAGCCAATGTTGACGTACTTGGTGCTTGATTTCTTCTTCTCGACCTTTTTAGACATTCCAACCCCAATGGTATATTTGCCTCTAGCTGGAACAGAAAAAATTGGAGAAACCTTTGGTAGCTTTCTAGCACACTCATACTGCTTAAGATTGTTGAAGACAGCTTTTCTCAGATATGGCGGAGTCACAAAGTAGTCTAGTAGCCCTTTTAATCTAGCAGCATCCCCAGCACTTGATTCTTCTTTGGAAGCTGGCTTTTCAGATGCGATTTCTTCATCTGCGAATACTACTTTAGTTGGCTTAGATGTTGTAGAGACGGGAATATGCTTTGAAGGAGTTGGTTCTGATTCAGGCTTGAGACTTTCTTGATCCAGAGATTCCTGGTCTATTTTATAAATGAAGATCTTCTTGATTTCGTGTAGTAGGGCTATTCTTGCGATTTGGTGTGCAATAGTGGCAGCTTGATGCTGGCTGCGACAGTTGGTTGAACTTACAACACTGGAAGGAATGCATAACGAAATGGACTATAGATAAGTTAGATGCCAGACATACAATGAAATAGCGTACAACTTACTTTTGAAGTTGATTCTGGCATGTTGAGTTATATCAAGGTGATCAGAGTTGGAGGAGATCTCGATATAAAAATTTTGGGATGAAAAAAACTCCCAACTCAAGTTGAAATCTACAAAGTATCCAGTGCTTATTGGCATTAGAATTGCCCAATAAGCCTTTCAGTTCGCCTACAGATTAAAGTCCATGATCAAGATAGTGTTATCATAAAATTCATTATTAACATTAATTCACTTGAGGGTTCCTAAGGAATTAACAGAAACTCCTTTTAAAGTTGTGAAGTTTTACATCTAAAGAATCTGTTAGCATGTTGAAAATATGAGAGACCGCTTCTTCTAACCGTCTCAAGCTTGCTAACAATATACACCGCAGCCATATAAACTCACCCTTTACAAATTAATGTAATCTTTTCATTTCCAGCAGCTTTGAAGTCATTCTTTCGGCATGCTTTACACTGAACGATCTCATCATTTAAATCAAAAGACGGGACTCTTTGTGGAGGTACATGACCAAAATTGACAGTGGTCGTCGGAGAAGTATTAACTGAATACGATGCAAATGCGATTGGGGGCTGGTGGTGTTGGAATGAATCCTGCTTCATTCTCGGAGATGTCAACAAGATCTTTTTCTTCTGAACTTGGACGGCTGTTTCTATATGCAATTTCCGTCTTCGATACGCTGAATCTTGACGAAATACTTTAATAATCCCATCCTTGTCGGTGGTAACAATGATATTACCGTCTAGAGGGTTTATCTTATAAGTAGTGGGCTTGATGCTCTTGCTGTTGGTTAAAATGACCGGTGGGGGGTCTGCGATGTCATATATGGGGTCTCTGGAGTTGTAGATTAGCTCGCGAGTGGAATTAGGGGCAAAAATGGCAGTGGTCACTACAGAATCGCTGGAGGTAAAGGATTCATAGCACTCGGAGGTTTTTGAAGCAGAGTTGTCTAAAGTGTCAGGAACCACAGGCCAGATATAGGTTTTATTGTCTTCGCTGCCCGAGATGGTGAACAAGCCGCCGTCGGAAAAAGTGGCTTTTATGAGACCCTCGTGGTTTTCATGGCCCTTATATTTACATTCCAAGGACTTGTCCTGGTAGTTGTACATACGGATGCGACTGTCGTTAGTGGAGACCAGCAGGCGGTAGGTACTAGGAGCGTTTTTCTTGTTTTGGCGGGAGCTGATGACTTCAAGACCAGTGATTTTGGAGCCCTTGGAGTTTTTGCCATGGGTGCTCTTGACGGTGATCTGGGAAAGAAAGCTGAGGTTGACAGTTTCAAAAAACAAGCACTGGCCATTGATACAGCCAGCAACGATCTGATGACCGTCCGGGGTAAAGTTGACAGCCATGACCAAATCCGGCAAAACTTGGTCACAAACAACAGACTTTTCATGAATGTTCCAAAGCCTCAGCTTGCAGTCAAGTGAACCGGAGACAAAAAAACGGTCGTCCATGGGATGGAAGGCGGCGGAGGTGACAAAGTCAGAATGCTCAAATGTATGGATGGAGTTTGCAATTTTGGGGTGCCATAGATGGACAGTTTTGTCCATTGAGGTGGAGAGCAAAAAGTTGTTTTTACTCCAGCAGAGGTGCAAGATTTCAGCCGTGTGGGCTCTAAATTCGCGGACAGGAGTAGGGACAAAGACAGGGGCCGAGACCTTTTGGTGGTGCTGTTTCTTTGAGTTGGTTTCGTCAGTCAGGGGAGTTCTAGGAGGGAGGGAGGACGGGAGGTAGGCTTCGCGTTCTTCAGGCGAGGAGATGACCTGCCAGATTCTGACGACGAGGTCAGAGCCAGCGGTAGCGAGGTATTTACCGTCGAGGCTGAATTTGGAGCACCAGATTGCGTTTTTTTTCTTGCTGGCGGGATTTGAGGTGGATGTGTTGTAGCTGGTGTTGCTTGAGATTGACGGGGAGGAGAGGGAGCTGTTTGTGCGACTGATTGGGGCGGGAAGTTTTTTGCAGTCCAATTCCTGAGCGAGGAACAAACGATTGAACGTCTTTGTTTTAGTTTTGTGTGTTTTTATGCAGAGATATTTTGGGGGTTCAGGGAAGCTTGGGACGTAGCCAAAGACGTCGGCTTTGAAGCCATCTTCGCGGAATTCGTCGTCGGTTGATATTGAAAAGTCATTGGAGGAGACGGTTTGGGGGGATTTGGACGAGAGGAGTTTCTTAAAGAAGCTTGGGCGTTTAGAGGGCGATGGGGGTGATGGGATGTTTCCAATGGAGGATAGGGGCGAGATGGTCGGGCTACCAGGAGCAGAGGAGGAAGTTGTAGTGAAGGAGGAGTTTGTAGTGAAGGAGGAAGTTGTAGTGAATGAGGAAAAGGTTGAGCGGGCTTTTTGGGTTCGCTCACTTTGAGAAATCGAAGAGACTGCCATTCCTGGAGGATTGTGAGGTGGTGAGGGAGGTGAGGTGAGGTGAAGTGAGGGAGGTGAGGTGAGGTGAAGTGAGGAAGGTGAGGTGAGCTATGGCTGTGCTGGCTTTCTAACAGATACCGTGCTGGAAGAGTGACTTTCTGGCACAGGGACTTTCGCACAGGGACTTTCGCACAGGGACTTTCTGGTAGAGTGACTTTCTGGCACAGGGACTTTCTGGCAGAGACCGTACTGGCAAAATGACTTTCTGGCAGAGACCGTGCTAGCAGAGACCGTGCTAGCAGAGAACGTACTGCAAGAGTTGATCTAGCTGGAAGCTGATATTGTTAAAAGGGTTGAAGAGTTGTGTTAAAGGGCTGTATTTGATCGTGAGGACTGATCGATTCAGAAGTGAGCAGTGATCTGTTGGCTGGATTGTATCAAGAGACGAAATAAGCAGTAGCGGTCAAGATCTAAGCGAAGCAGATGATGGTCCAAAAAATAAACGGTAAAGTTGACGATGAGGAATGGTGATGGAGGTGTGTGAGAAGAAAGGAAGACAGATCAGATTTTTTTTATTTATTTTTTTTATTTATTATTTTATTATTTTATTTATTATTATTTTATTATTTTATTTATTATTATTTTATTTTATTTTATTTACTATTTTTTAGAAAAGCCGACAATACGTTTGTGGCAAGAAATTCCCAAATGGGTAAACTGAAAAATAAACAATAGTACAAAAACAAGCATAAACGATATATTAAAGATTAAAAATAAAGTAATAGAAAGACTGTAGGACGGATACATTTAGTAACCGATCGGAAAATGAGCTGTCCGTGCCTACCGATGTACCGAGAGCCGATGAAGACTTGAGACAAGAGATTCTCGATGATTAATCTAATGAGAAGTTGTATGGAGAGTTTTTGGTCTGTTTTGTTCTGTTCTAAGATTTTGTTTGGCTGTTCTACGATTTTGTTTGGCTGTTCTAAGTTTGTTCAGTTGTTAGGTACTGTTCTAAGTTTCTGTTCCGTTGATGCTGTTCTAGACTTTAGTTATTCGGTTCTGCTCTAGATTTCTGTATTCCAGTTCCATCTTTGTGTCCAACTCCGTCCAATTCCGTTCTTTCTCCATCTGATCATTACCAGTTTTGGCCATTCTCTTTTAGCTCATGTCTTAAAACGAACCTCGTCCATCGTTTTTGTGATGACGAAATCCTAAATTTTGCTCTGATTTGGTAATCAACGGTCTAGATGTTTCTACTGCTATTTGTTCCTACTTGTTACTACTACTTGTTACTACTACTTGTCCCTATTACTACTGTTGGTTCCTGTTGGTTCCTGTTGGTTCCTGTTTGTCCCTATTACTACTGTTTGTTCCCATTTCAATAAAACCCAATTTAAACCTTTCGTTTCTTTTTCCACTAACCTCTTTTGGTCGCCGAACTCCGAATTAACCCTAATCATTTCACTTATATTACTATACTGTCCTACTTATCGCCCATGAACAAATGGATTCCCATTTCCCCCAGCTCCCCCCATCTGGTACGGCGGCGGTGAATTCACATTCCCAAATCCAGCTCCCGTAGCCTGGTTCTGCAACGGTGCTGAATCCGCCTGTCCTGGCCGTCCTGTCCCTTGCGCTGCAAGCCCGGCAAATGGCCCGGTCGGCTGCGTCTGAACATTCTGGCCAACAAACGGTCCCGTCGTCTGAACATTCTGCCCCAAAAACCCGGTCGCCTGCGTCTGAACATTCTGTCCCAATGACCCGGTCGCCTGCGCTGGGACGGGCTCTGCTCTCGCCTGTCCTGTCATCTGGCTACCGTTCCTCTTTTCAATCTCATTGATCTTCTTGTCCAGCTTGATCAAGTCATCCCTCCTCTCCCCTAACTTCACAATTACCTTGATCAGCCGCTCGCGAGTCGCACTCAGCCCACTGTCGTATCCCAGCTCGCCCTTCAGCATCTTCTCGAGCTTGGGAAACTCCTTCAACAGCTCTATCTCTTCTTTCAAATCGTCAACTGTAGGGTCCATGATAGGCGTCACATAGTTCAGCGGGAAAAGTCCCACCTTTCCATTCAATGATCCATTCCACCAGTCTCCTTGAAATGATTCAACAACTGTAATCAAATCGCCCCGCTGGAACGACAACTCTACGGGGTCCGTAGAATTCAAGTCATAAAGTGCACGAACCTTGGAAATTATAGAGTTACTACCGTGACCAGTTGGCTGAGTAGAACCGGGACCAGCTGGCTGAGTAGAGTTGGGACCAGTTTGCTGAGTAGAACCGGGACCAGTTGGCTGAGTAGAAACGGGACCAGTTGGCTGAGTAGAGTTATTACCAGCTGACTGAGTAGAGTTGGGACCAGTAGTAGTTACTGGAGTAGGTGTCATTAGCACCGGTTGAGACGGTGTTGAGGGCAAATCATCAGAAAGCAAATCAATTGGAGGTTGTCTTTGGGGTTGTTGCTGCTGAGATTGAGATTGAGATTGAGATTGGGATTGTGATTGTGATTGAGACTGAGATTGAGACTGTCCTGAATAAAACGATGAAGCTGCTGCAGGAATAGGAACTGGATTAGAAGAATTGGATGTTGGAACTGCAGGAGTTGTGGTATTGGGTGGTTGAAAAAGTGATTCATAATATCTCTGTTCCTCTTGAGACTCTTCAAATGACAAGGCCAAAACCCGTTGCAATACCTCTTCTTCTCTTCGTCGCTCCTCATCTGTAAGCCCTCCAGGTGGTTCAGCAGCAGGTATCAAACTCGGATTGGTCTGTTTCAATCGATTGAAAGCATCTTCAACCTGTCTCAACGATGAATCATTTTTGAACTCTCTCGTCAACGTCTCCATAACTTCAAATATCTGTTTCTTCACATCTTCATTGGCACCAGGATCCGTACCCAACTCCAAGAGAGACCCGGTAAGCGCTGCTGATGCAATCTCCTTGTGCATCAATGGTCCGCAGTTTTGGGCAAGCGAACTGAGGACGTTCAGTGTATACTTTTGAGTGTTGGTGCTGTTACTCTGTAAACCTCTAGTAACTAACGCGATACTACCACTGGGCCCGTTAATTGGATCATCGTTGACCTTGTCGCACACGTCCAAGATATATTCCCAATTTTCACTTGTCTGAGAAGCATTTACTGCTCTATCTACATTCATGTTAGGACTAGACGAGAACTAGAGGGGGACGAAGGAGAACGAAGGTCGAAGACGAAGGTCGAAGACGAAGGTCGAAGACGAAGGTCGAAGACGAAGGTCGAAGGACTCATACCTCATACCTCATCCCATCCCATCCTCCACACCCCATCCCACACCCATCTCCATTAACTTACCAAAAGATGACTCAAGCGCTGGAGTAATCGTTGGTAGAGACATTTTGATGTTGTAAATAAAAGAAAAATGAAGCTGTCTTCTTGATTATATCTTTATAGTTCAGGGTTAGGTTTATAATTACAGCTTCCATCATGGGACTGAGCTTAATACACTGCCAGATGGCTGAGCCTTGACGATATAAACTAATCTGATATATGAAGTACAATTTTACCTCTAATCTTGCGTGATTCCAACTTCTTCAAGGCTTGATCATATTCCTCCCAGTTGTATATGGAATCAACGTGAACTGTTACCGTTTTATCGAGTATCAAATCATAAGCAGACTCAAGCCAGTCTCCAGGCTTAACCATTTCGACTATATAGTTCAATCCATTGAGACCAGTAACACTGAGAAGCTTCCGTCCAATCATTGTAGGATTATAGAGGTAAGCGCCGGGACCGCCGAGCTGCGATGGCGTAGTATGGGCGTCGCCAACAATAGTTACAAAAGCAGAGCCTTCAGCCCTCGGGTTGAGTAACGAAGTAGCACTATTGAGCACTTCTGTGCCGCCGACACAGTCAAGAATGAGCTGGAACTTTTGTGGTGCTGCTGAGTTGTCATACGTGAAGTCGCCGCTTACTGGATTCTGGTTCTCTTGAATGATGACCCGTAGAGTTTCAGCGAGGTCGGGATTCTTATGGTAGTCGACAATGATATCGGCGCCCAGGTCTCGCACAAACGTCTCGCTCTTTGACGACGCAGTCACGACGACTTTTTCGACGTTGAAGTAGTTTTTAGCTAGCTGGATGGCATAGTGGCCTGCCGCAGTGTTTCCTCCTAATATACAAACCCACGAGTCAGGGCCCAGCTTTGCGTGCTTGAGAGAGAGCATTGCCGTGCCATAAGAGAGCGGGAAAGCAGCAGATTCCTCGTTTGTGAGATTGGGTGGGCATTTGATGATTCTGACAGAGTTTGGATCGATTGTCATATAGTTTGCCACTGAGCCCTGGCCGAGAATGTTTGTGTTCATACCACAGACACGATCGCCGACCTTCCATTGATCTTTTCTGTTTTCTCCTACCTCTTCAATGATGCCAGAGAAGTCTTTGCCGACGGTTTTGAGTCCGGGGATGAAAGAGTTCATGATTTGCAGGTCGACGGGGTTGAGCGCAGCAGCGTAGATTCGAATGAGGACATGATTCTTGTTGATGGGCGAGCCGATATTACTGTAGGAGAAGGATGGTGGGGTGTCTTTGTTGACGTATGTTAAGGATTTGACAGGTATTTTTTTGACAGGTTGATCAGGCACAAACAGGGCCTTTGACAGGAAGTTCATTGTTGGAGGTTGTTAGGTAGAAGAGTTAATTTGGATGAAATTAAATACCGTTAGCTGTTGAGCATGAAAATTCAATTATATAAATATTCAATTTTCAGTGAGATTCAATAAGAGTAAGATTCAATAAGAATTCAGTTCTCCAGTTTATTCAGTTCTCCAGTTTATTTAGTTCTCCAAGTTCTCCAAGTTAATTTAGTTAATTTAGTTCATGTTCAAAATTGTCCCTGATTATTTAGGTCTACTAAACCCCAGATTTAAGAGCCCGACGGATCTTCTACCGGCACTGAGTTAACTGGTCACTGTCCAGCACATTGCTCCAAACTCTGGTCAACTTTTCACTGAGTCGCGTTCCGGTGTCTCGCCCGCTGGCACTGTTCCAGCCATGAAGTGGAGTCGTCAAGCGCAACTGTCGTCCAGCTGATAATTTTGGTTAATCGTTATCTCGATAGTCCTGGTTAACCGCTCTTATAAATATTCATGCGTCTGCCTTTGACAAAGAGTTTTTAATTTTTCATTTTATTTTTATTCTTTTTACTATTTACTATTTTTTGGTTTTTTCAGATCTTTTAGTTTTTTCAGATCTTGGTTTTTTCAGGTCTTTTGGTTCTCATTTCTTTGGTTCTCATTTCTTTGGTTCTATTCTTTGGTTCTATTCATTGGTTCAAACAATGTCTACTCAAATTACTCTAGAAAATATCTCTACCGTCTTAAAGGACGACAAATGGATCAAGGTCGCCGGTATCGACGCTGACGGCGTCCTCCGTGGTAAAGTCATCTCAATCAAAAAATTCCTATCCATTGCAAAATCAGGCTTCGGCTTCTGCTCCGTCATCTTTGGATGGGATATTCATGATAAAACATACCCCAAGGAGCTGGGCATCTCAAATAAAGACAACGGCTACAGAGATCTCCTCGCCTCCGTCGACCTCTCCAGCTTCAGAAGAATTCCTTGGGAAAAAAACGGCGGCTCGTCCGGCCAGGGCATGCCCTTCTTCCTCGTTCACTTCAAAGACTCTTTGACCAATGACCACATCGCTCCCTGTCCCAGATCTCTGCTCAAGAACGTCGTCGACAAGCTCAAAGCCGACTCTGAAATCAACGCCATCCCATACTCTGGCTTTGAACTGGAATTCTTCCAGTACAAAGAGAACTCGGACTCCGTCCAGGCTAAAAACGGTGTTGATCTCACCCCTTTGACCCCAGGTATGTTTGGCTATTCCTTGCTCAGACTTGGTAAAAACATTGAGTATCAAGAAGAAATGCTCAGAACTTGCGAAGACTTCAATATTGGCCTCGAAGGATGGCACACCGAAACTGGCCCTGGCGTCTTTGAGACTGCTATCGGATATTGCCCTGCTGAAGAAATCGCTGACAAGGGAACTCTCTTCAAATTTGTCTCCAAAACTGTAGGAGCAAAGTATGGTATTCTTCCAGCATTCATGGCCAAACCTAAACAAGGCCTACCCGGTAACTCTGGCCATATCCACGTCTCACTCTTATCCAACGATAAGAACAAGACAAATCTCTTTGCCCGTGCAGAGCCTGATCCCAACGCTGAATGGGAAGACATTAAGCATCTTTCAGATATTGGCCGTCATTTCCTCGCTGGTGTTTTGGAAGGTATGCCTTATATTATGCCCTTGTTTGCTCCTACCATCAACTCATACAAGAGATTAGTCGAAAACTTTTGGGCCCCCGTTACCGTCTCTTGGGGCTTGGAGCACCGAATCGCATCAATCAGATTAATCAGTGCTCCGTTGGCTGAGCCCAAGGCTACTAGATTCGAAATCAGAACTCCCGGTGCCGACGTTATCCCCCACTACGCCATAGCTGCCATTTTTGCTCTCGGAATGCGAGGCATCAAGAACAAGATCAAGCTCACAATTCCTCCAATGGCTACTTCTTCTCCTGACAAGTTTGAAAAGCTCCCCAAGAACTTGCGTTCTGCTACTGAAAAGTTCATGTCTAAGGACTCTCTTGCCCGTGAAGTTTTAGGTGATGCTTTTGTTGACCATTATGGTGAGACAAGATTGCACGAGTGCGATGAATGGGATGAAGCAGTTACCAACTGGGAAGTTACTAGATATATTGAGACTGTTTAATGGCATGAAACTGTTTAGTGACAGGCAGATATATCGAGACTGTTTAATGGCAGGCAGTTTTAGGCAGGGAAGTTACTAGATATATTGAGACTGTTTAACGGCAGTTTTGTTTGTAGACAATATTTGTATATTTGTTTATATTTGAACGTTTTTTGTGTATATGCTATAAAAATTTTCCTTTTTCAACTTGTGATTCCCATATATTATTCCGGGCATTCCTGTTGCTCCATCTCTAGTACCATAAAGTTGACATCGGGCGAGGTATCTGGTCGTTCGGATTTTGCCATAAAATGTGCAGTATATTTATTTCTTCATGTACAAATTATTTAAAAACTAGCAAAACATATAAAAAATCAAGCAAAAAATAACAAGAAAAAATAACAAAAGGGCGAAAAATTACAAATTACAAATGATGTTTTATCAATAAAAATGCAGCGTATAACCATCAATGGCGAAAGAATTATCAGACTTGATCACTCTCGTCATCTATAACAATTACCTCTTTCTCCAAGTTTCCATTCTCATTTTCCTTATTCTCTCCATTTCCAATATCGTCCTCGCCTTTCTCCTCCTTCAAAACTTCAACACTAGATTTCGTGTTTTCATGACTATTCCTTCCGTTAAGTCCATTCGAATCGGAATTCGACTTTCTATGCGAGTTTTCATGGGTGATCCGTCGATTGGCATGTCTCGCTCTCATTTCTGCTAATCTGCCAGATGACGAAGGGAGAGAAGAAATCGACGAGGCACGTCCATGCCCACCGTCAACAGAATGTCCTGTGGCTCCTCCATTACGAAGTTCCAAAAGCAACTGCCTAGCTCTGCCACCAACATCCTCAACATCTGGTTTCTTGTCAGAAATAGTAGGAGATTCAACTTGAACTTCATCACCGTCATTTTCCTTTGTATTTACCTCCTCTGCGGGTTTTTCCTCCAAGTCTTCACTGCTCGCCTTTACTTTTTCAACCTCATGAGTAGTCTTAAGTAAAGGAGATGGAGCATCAATAGTAGAAGATAGCTTCCTAGACCTATTTCTTTTATGCGTAGCATCGCTAGACTCAGTACCTGCATTTGCCTCTCCTTCTTCAGGATGATTCAGCATTCGTCTTTGCTCAGCCATATTTTTCCTAGCGGCTGCTCTTCTTCTTGCGCTTCGAGCATCACCTGTAGGTCCAGCAGCTCTCAATCTTTCTAATAATGTATCCATAACTGCGTTTGGCTTTCCTGTAGTACCAGCAGCAGATACAGGTACCAAAGTGCCAGCCTCGAGTTGTTCAACTTTCTTGGGAGTTTCCATCAATTTCTTTCGTGCTTCATATGCTCTATTATCTATTTCCCTCTGCAAATTCTCTTGCTTAACCTTCTTGTATTCAGATACAAAGTTGGCAAACTTGGCAAAGAATGTTGAAGTTGCTTGCGAGTCGGATGGATCTTCTCCAAAGTATTTCATCAACTTGTTGAATTCAGACATGGTGTTTTTCAATTGATCGTTCAAGTTATCGCGTTTCTTTCTGGCTTCTGGAAGACCAGCAAGGACATAAGATAGGACCTTATCACGAGGATGAAATTTGGAAGAATCACTGAGATTTCCAATATCGACAGATGTCTGACAATTCTTGATTGTATTCATCAACTCATTGCAATCATTTTTTAATTGTTCAACCGATAGCTTGGCTACATTACAAGCTTCTTTCAGATCTTCAACAAAACTTTCAGACTCTGGGTATGACTTCCGGACAATTGATTCCACATAATGCAAAAAGGTCATTGTGTTCTTGTCATCTTTAGTGAAAGCGAGTCTTTGTAAAGTTCCTAACTTGAAACCACTGGCTTGTTTAGACGAATCATTCATAAAGTTACCAACTGCCAAAATGATTTCAAGAATTCTCTTAAGAGCTTCGGAGTTTTTGACACTTTCGCAAGCCGCATCCAACAATCTCAGTTTAGTAACTAAATCTGCATAATCTCTTTCATAGGTAGATATTACCATAATGGCCCGCATTCTAGATTTCCAATAGTACTGTAAATTGTAGCATAGTTCCAGGTAAATTTGATCAGCTCTAGCAAGATCATTTGGATCTTTTTCAGGCTCTTCATATTTTTCTCTGCTCCAGTCAGTTCCATAGGGCTGGAAGTTTCTTGCAAGATTATTTGTAACGTCAGTCAACTCTGGTCGAGCTAAGAATTCAAGAACATTTGTGTTTTCAATAACATCAGGATGGCATCCTAAAATCTTATCAACTAAAGCTGGTACAGAATCGTTGATGAACATATGCAAATTGATACCAAATTGTTGAGAGACATCGTTTGATAAAAAGGAAACTTTTGCTTCCTTAAGCTTCTTTTTCGCAGCGATTCTCTTGATTTCTTTAGCAGCAAAAATTCTTTCAACTTCATCAAAGATACCTTTCTTGTATAATTCAGAATTCAATGTTTTATCATCAGTTGTAAATGCCCAAACTGTATGATCAACCTTTTCCAACTTTTCCCAATGCATTTGCTTCAACTTACGTTTAGGGCGAATACCCATTTGGAATGCGAGATCAACTTGAGGTAATGGGATAGCTGAAGAACCATTTTGAGCTTGAGAAGCTTGAGGAAATGGTGGTGGAGGAGGTGGTGGACCTCCCATTCCATTGAGAGGAGGAGGTGGAGGTGGAGGAGGAGGAGGTGGTGGTGGTGGACCGCCCCCTAAGGATGGAGGTAATGGAGGAGGTGGTGGTGGAGGAGGGCCACTCATGCCTGGCAAAGGAGGTGGTGGTGGTGGTGGTGGGCCATTGAACTGTGAAGGCAATGGAGGAGGAGGTGGTGGTGGTGGTCCATTGAATTGAGATGGTAATGGGGGTGGAGGAGGAGGAGGAGGGCCATTGAAGCCTACAGGAGACGACGGTACTGATTTAGGTGAAGTCTCGACTTCATCTTCAATGATAACGATATCTTTCTCTTCAGATGCCTCTTTTTCTTCAATTTCAATCTCCTCTACTTCGTCGACAATAATTTCTGGTTCAGGAATAATCTTTTCTGAAGCAGGTTTAATCGATGAAACTGGTGAGCTAATAGGCGAAATAACAGGCGATCCCTCAGGTGTTCTGGCAGGTGATAATGCAGAAGGACTATGAGGAGTGGTAAGTGGAGATATAGCTATAGAAGCTGTCTTTGAAGCTTTGATAGGCTCAGTATCAGAGATTCCATCTTCGTCAGCAGCAGGGAGAGGTGGGAGAGCACTCAGTTTCCTCATTGAGGACCCACTAAAGATGGGTTGGATTAATGCTGATTTTGCAATAATCGATGCACTTACTGAACGTCTATGAGGGGGTCCAGTAAAAGGTTTATTAACAGCTAAAGATGCAGACCTAGAGGGTTTGGTAGCTGTATCAAGTACTTGTGTGGGCTTTGTTCGTTCACTGGATGTTCGAGTAATGCCATCAAAGTTGTCCATATTGAATGAGAGAGCAGTGCTCTTAGATTGGGATTGTAACTCTTTGAGTCTTTTCAACCGTATGTCTCTTTGTTCAATCAAATCATTCAATGTACTGGTAGGTAATCCTCCAGATAAGTTTTCGAGTTGCTGGTCAGCAGTAGTAGCTTCATCAGAGCCATAGTCAGCAAGCTCAAGTTCGCGCGCTTGTAATTGAAGATTCTCCATCTTATCACGTAGATTTCGAAGCCTTGGGGACGGTTCAATCTCCCAAGCACGGCCTTCAAGTTGATACTCAGTTTTTTTACGAGCCAATTGTGCTTCAAGTTTCCGGGTCAATCTTTCACGATCGATAAAACCGTCTCCTGAATAATCACCACGGTTGAGCTCACTTTCTTTGAGCATCATGTATAACTCCCGAATTTCAAGCTCTTGGTTTTGTAATTCTTTGTAGTGGCTCTGCTTCAATTCTTCCAAGTCCGAAGTCAAATTCTCATTGATTCTTCTTTGCAATCTCAACATGTGCTGGGTTTCGTCTAATTCCTTTTGAAGTCGACCTACCATGCCATCTGCTCCCAAGTTGAGCAATTGTTGCATATGATCTCTTTCGATTTTAGCAGTTTCAGCAAGTTTTACTGTTTCTCTGGCCTCCTTTTGAGCCCGTTTAGCCTGTTCATCAGTTTGAAGTCTATCCAGAATTGATTGAACAGAAAAATTGAGAACATTGCTGAGGTCGGCATCGGGATTGATCCTGTCCATGACTACATGAGAGAGTAAGGCATCGACAAGCTGGAACATGCGGGCACCATCATCACTCGGGTCTTCGCGAACAAGCAAAAAATGTTGCATTGCAGAGAGGAAAAAGCCTTCTGCGTTTGTTTCTTTGACTCTCGACCAAATTTCACTTACAATTTCCATAGGATCCTCCATTGATTTGATATCTTCATCGCGCTCAACGTTTAGTAGATCTTCGTAATCCACAGCGGCCCCTTCGTCGTACTTTTGGAGTTGCTCAGTAAGTAAATCATGGTCAAACTGTTGCATGCGAGCAGCGATTCTGGGAAGACCACAGGCTTTGAATTGAGATCTCAAATGAATTCTCACTCGCAAGTCTGTCGCTCCAGACACCACAGCGTTAACCAGCAGCATGGTGGAAAGAGCGTAATCCATGAGAAGACTCTCCATTCCGATACCCCCAGTTCTAACTTCTTCACTGGCACCAACTAGAGAGCCCAGCTTTCCACGGCCTTCCAAAGTATGCTCTACGATTCTCATCCATGAGTCGAATCGGCCCATATCCCCGGTTTGAGATTTAATTAAATCAAAGGCAGATAAAACCTGATTGTGTCCTAAATCCTGCCAGTGGGCTAAAAACGCTAGCACCTCAGTCAGAAGTTTTCTAGTTGGCAGTCTTGGTGATAATAGAGACCCGATAAGAGCAGGGACAGTTTTGGCAGTTTGAAGGGCATGATCAGCACCGTCTTTCAGATTGACGAGCGCTTTGATGCACTTGATGATATCATATTCGCGGTCTAAAGTAGCCTCAGGGCTGGAAGCATGATGGTTGATTTGAGACAAAACGGTTGATAGAGCCAGCAGACCTTGATTTTCAATAAAGTCCAGTACCCAGTTGACGGGCTCAGTTCTCAAAGAGACCCATAAGTTTCCCAGTTGGCGCTGGGTGATGGTGTTATCCATGATTTTTCTCACGTACCACTCTGGAGTGTAATTGTTTTGCTGAGGGAGCAGGGCACGTCTTTTTTCATTTTGGAACTCTGCCAGAGCATCCTGATGGATGAGGATCCATTTTTTCGAAATGTCATACTGGAGCATTTGCTTGATGACCTTTTCTGGCAGGCTTTTGAAGTCTCTTTTATTCTACGATATAAAGTTAGCATGAATATTTCCACTGGCGAAACCCAAAAACCGAAGAGAATAACAACATACTATGAGATCATTGAACAGACGTTCGATTTCGGCGTCGTCGGTTGGTCGTTCCAAATGGAACTCAGCGGCGGCGGCGACCGGAGCGGGAGCTTTTGAATTTTTGGTTGAGGCTGGAATGTCGTCGATGGTGGAGTATAGAGAAGATCGGACTGTACCAAGGGTGCTCTGGGACATTGGGATCGGGCTGGAGATATCATGGCCTTTGGAGCCCGAGCTAGAGACGGAGCCTCTAGACGGAGTGGCAGTCGATGAAGTTGATACCGACAGATGCGATGAGCCGGACGGGCTGAATGAACGGTTGGACAGAGTAGGCGAGTGTGGGCTTGTAGCGATATTGATGTTGGACAAATCGGAGAGCTGTTGTAGAGGGCCCGAGATAGATGATTTGAGAACTTTTGGATCGAGAGTTTGAGTGTTCAATTTTGCACTACCCCCTGAAGGATCTCGAGAAGGACGGCGAGCAGCGGTGTTTGTGTTCTCATTGAGGCTGGAGGAGCTTGATTTAGAAGATAGTTGGTAATGGTGGTTGCGCTGGGGCAGAGGCGGTATTGGGCCGCTGATGACTGTGGCGGGCGTGAACGAGCTGGAAGATTTTTCTCTTCTTAAGTCGACCAGAGTATGATGGGAACTTGTAGAGGTGATAGGAGTTAGGTTATTACTGGTGTTCTGCTTCCCCATAGTGAATAGGATCAGGAATACACGGTGAGATCAGCGTCGTCTTCGTTGATTCTGAGGGCGTAGGAATGGATGATGGATGGATTCTATGGATTTGATGTGATTCTGTAGGGGAATGGTGATTGAGATAATTTTCGGTGTAGGAAGAAGAGAAAAAAGACAGGTAATAAATAATGCGCTTGCAGTTAAGTGGGTATGTAGGGTTGAGCGGGAAAAAAGAAAAGCTGAGAAAAAGAAAGGAATGTCGAATTAAGAGGAAGGATGAATGGAGATGAGTAGAGAGAGTGTAGAGAATAATATGAATAAATAGAATAGAAAGAATAAAAGAAGTGAGTAGAATAAAAAGAATAAAATAAATAAATAAATAAATAAATAAATAAATAAATAAATAAATAAATAAATAAATAAATAAATAAATAAATAAATAAATAAATAAATAAATAAATAAATAAATAAATAAATAAATAAATAAATAAATAAATAAATAAATAAATAAATAAATAAATAAATAAATAAATAAATAAATAAATAAATAAATAAATAAAATAA
>JAJMHM010000011.1:237759-316125 GCA_030566045.1 Geotrichum geniculatum | reverse complement strand
AAATAAAATAAATAAAATAAATAAAATAAATAAAATAAATAAAATAAATAAAATAAATAAAATAAATAAATAAAATAAAATAAATAAAATAAATAAAATAAATAAAATAAATAAAATAAATAAATAAAATAAAATAAAATAAAATAAAATAAAATAAATAAAATAAATAAAATAAATAAAATAAAACATTTAATAAAAAAAATATTACAGAAAAATACAGAAAAATAGAGAAATATTAGAATATTACAAACTCAAAACCGGAAGCTTTTTTACTTCTTACCCCATCGTCCTACAACCGTTCCCCATCCTCCTTGACTATTCTCCATTGCCAACTTACGACTCTCTCGAATCACACTATCAACCTCAACCTTCTCTCCATTATCTTTTAGCACTGACTTACCTCCAGCCCTCGCCCGTACCATGGCTTCAAATAACTCCAAAGGAGCATCCCAGAATTCCTGTCTCATCTCTACAAAAACTGAAGGCAAAGTCGAAGCCGGACACTCCAAAACATGAAGAACATGCTCAAAAATTCGAAACTGCGCCTGCACATGAGATAACCCTCGTCCACCTTCTTCTCCTCCATTCTCATCACCATTGCCCGCCTCTGATGGCTCGTTCGATGGATAGTTCTGTGCAAATAATACGTAGAGACTCTCAATATCCTTATTGATTCGCTCAATCGCCTTATCTGATCCTGCATGTACACTTGAACCATTGTTCAACCCTCCTAAATACTTCAAAACCGTCTCATCCAACAAATCATCAATGAAAACATCAAAAATAATAGGATTTAAATGGGTCCGAGCATCTGAAATGTATTCCACCATAGTATCAACAATTTGCTTAATGGCTTTACCTTTCGTCCACGTCGAGTCAGTCGTGAATAAAACACTGAGAGGACTAGTCAAATCATGGAATATAATTGATATCAACCCTCCAATACAAGATTTGGCAAGCGTAATAAAACTGTCACTCACCATATCCCAAGTTGAAACGACTTGTGCCCTATACTTTTTCGATACCAACTGTGAAGTCTTACCGGACAGCGCTTCTGCATAGTCTGCTGCCTTGATCTGGTCATTAGCCAGGGCAATCAAGTATTCTACCAATCCACCAGGGACTTCTTGATCCTCCAACTGCTTTGCTACTTCTGCCTGCATTATTCCTTCCCACTTTTTTTGTCGAGTGCGTAAAATAGAACCGCATTCCTCAATTGTAGAAGACAATATTCTTGCTTGTCCAGACTCAGCAGCCACATCTATTTGCTGCGAGAGCATTGTGAAAATCAACTGCTCACCACCCTGAAGACCAAGATGGCCATCGCCATCAATATCTGGTGGCAGCTCACGGTCAACAAAATTAATGTGTTCAGTAGAACTGAGAGAAGCGTACCATTGCCGCAGCTTGGTAACAATAAGATTCAAATAATCATCGTATAGTTTAGACTCCTGGCCATCCAGCAAAGCTGGATTCTGGAGCTGCGACTTGGGCACGTCTAACTCTCTGGACATTGTTTGGTAGTAATCCGCTACATAGTTGAGAATTCTCAAGATGATTAGTGCATTGGGATCTTGTGCTAGTATTTTGTTCAATAGCAAATGCAACTCGCCATGATAATATTCAACAAACTTATCGTAGATATTCCATCTCGCGGGAGTACATTTCACCACCTCATCTCTAACCATATCCAAGTCAGAATACACCCACACCAGATTGTCCAAGATTTTGTCAGGATCCCCTTCAAAGGCTTCCCAACAGCCATCAAACAGAGCTTTCACAGACTGTTGCACCGAGTCCAAAAACCGATCCAAGTATCGTCTTCTTTCCCTAGCACCTTCGAGCTCAACACTCAAGTCTTTCCTTTCTTCGACTTCGACAATTTTCGCAGCCCGAACGACCTGCCAGCCCTGTCCATCTTTCACGAGATCCAACACAGAACTGCCAACGTCCTCCAAGACTAGCTTTTCAAAATGAGCAATCACTTTGTCCAACTTTCCAAAATGTCGTTCCAAAACTCTTTTGACCTCCATGCCTTCTCTTGCCTTTTTGGCGTACGCCCAGGCTCTTTCTCTGACATCCCATAGCTCCGACAAGCTCATTTCGGCTCTAAACAAGTCGTCCTGTTCAATCCACGCTTCTACTTTTTCCAAATCTTTATCGAGATGGTTGAAATTTCCAATGAACTTTTCTGTTTCGACAAAGTTGCGGTAGACCTTTGCAAGCTTGTTGATTTTGTCAAAGCCGGGAACTGATTCATCGGGGACCAAGTTGGCTGCTAGTCGCGACTTGATTGAATTGATGACTGGTTTTGTTTGAGTTAAAGTCGTCAATGAATTGAGCAGGAGCGTTGTTTGAAGCTGCACATCAGTTCGTAATCTAGTGTCCACAGCAGCCTTTTCGCGCTGCAGCTGGTTCTTGAGTGCTGTTACACGATCCAGGTCCTAGCTTGGTTAATAACAAACAAACATCGCCAATTAATTATACCCACATCATGATGTCGTAAAAGTTCTGATATTCTTTCAACTGCTGATCCAGTCATGATTTCGCTTAGATATGGAGTATCTTGGGGAAAAGAACTATATTGCTGTCAAGAATTATTGGTTTGGGTTAGGGCATTTCTATATAGACTTTTCTATAAGCCATCAGTCTTAACTACTAATCAAACCGACTTGACAACTACTAAAGACTCAAACCATCAGATTTAACAACTACTAAAGATTCAAACCATCAGTCTTAACAACTACTAAAGATCAGCTTAATCAAGATTCAAACAGCTTAAATAAAGACTCGTACTCCAGCCTAATCAAACCATTAGACCTAACAACTGCTAAAAATTCTTGATCAAACCATCACCAGCACACAATGATTCCAGAACTGCGCAAAAGAGTCCTTTACCAATACAAAGAACTGATTTACATGGGCAAAGATTATCCTGCTGGATACAACTTCTTCATTTCTAAACTGCGACCTGCTTTCAACAAGAAGAAAACTTTGAATACTACTGAAGAGATTGAAAAAGCTTTGGCCTTGGGCGAATACGTCAAGAAAGGTAGGTTCTTGTCTTCAATCATGGCTTCACTGCTAACTCAGCTTGTTAGAATTGATTGCCCTCTACGCTTTGAAAAAGTACCGCTTCTTGAAGAAACATTACTATGATAACTAATGATATTGCTACTTCATCTTACTTCAATTGTTAAAAACTAGACATTAAGCTTGATACGAACAGACTTGGGCTGGGTGTAGGCCTCGAAAATACCTTCCTTTCCAAGCTCTCTGCCAATACCAGACTGGTTGAAACCTCCAAATGGAACATTGTGGTGAAAGTCGTTATAAGTATTGACCCAGACAGTACCGGCCTTCAGCTTGTTGGCCAAGTGGACAGCTCTGTTGATATTGCTCGTGTGAATGCCGGCAGCTAGGCCGTACTCAGTGTCATTGGCGAGCTTAATGACTTGTTCAATATCTGAAAACTTGGTAATGGTGACAACGGGGCCAAAGATTTCCTCCTTCACAATGGTCATGTCCTCAGTGACATCTGCGAAAATTGTGGGGTGGACAAAGTAGCCCTCGCGGTCCACTCTCTTACCACCCGTAATCAGTCTGGCACCACCCTCGAGCCCGTGCTCAATGTACTTGAGGATTCTGTCGAGCTGGATCCTCGAAGTCTGGGGGCCTTGGAAGGAGGACTCGTCAAAGGGGTCGCCGACGACGTTGCTTTCAGCTCTGGCCTTGAACTTTTTCAAAAACTCATCATACACTGATTCCTGGACATAGATTCTGGAGCCAGCGCAGCAGACCTCGCCAGAGTTGTAAAAGATGCCAGTGTTTGCGTGTTCGACGGCCTGGTCCAGGTCGGCGTCGTCAAAGACGATATTGGGCGACTTACCACCGAGCTCAAGCGTGACCTTCTTGAGATTGGAAGCAGCAGCGGCACGCATAACGTGTCTGCCCGTGGCGGTTGAGCCGGTGAAGGCAACTTTCTTGATTCTCATGTGGGATGAAATGATTTGGCCGGTTTTACCATAGCCAGAGACAACGTTGAGGACACCTGCGGGAAGGCCGGCTTCTTTGGCGAGCTGGCAAGCGTACAGAGCAGACAGTGGAGTAGATTCGGCGGTTTTCAGCACCACGACGTTGCCAGCAGCGAGAGCAGGGCCGACTTTCCAGGCAAACATGAGAAGAGGGAAGTTCCAGGGAATGATCTGGCCACAGACGCCGATAGGCTCTCTTTTAATGTAATTGAGGTAGTTGTCACCAGAGTCGACGACATCACCGTAGAGCTTGTTGGCCCAACCACCATAGTTTCTAATGCATTCAGAGGAGAGGGAAACGTCGCCTCTGGAGAGCTGGAGAGGTTTACCGTTGTTCATGGATTCAATGGAGGCGAGGGTTTCAGCGTGCTCGTCCATGAGGTCTGCGAGTTTGTTCATGACTTTTCCTCTGGCGGTTGAGTCGAATTCGTGGTACCAGACGTTGAAGGCTTTTTCAGCGGCCTCGACGGCGAGTTCGACGTCGGCTTCATCAGCTTCATAGACCTGGACGATTTCTTTTTCTGTGGAGGGGTTTTCTACGGAGAATTTGCGGTTATCTTGGGAAGCGACAAAGTCGCCATTGATGAAGAGACCGACCGGTTGCGAGTAGGATTTGCCGTTGGGGAACTGGACTTGGACGTTTTGTACGACGGACATTGGGCAGGAGTAAGAGAAGGTGAGAAGAAAGATGAGAAGAAATGAGAAGAAAAGATGAGGAAGGAAAAAAGAAGGAAAAAAGAAAAGGAAGGATATGGGGGTATTTATATTACAGAGAGATTTGGAGGAACAGACGGGAAAGGGACGGAAGGTAATGGGAATGGGGTAGTGATCTGGGTGAGAGGAGTGTGGTGATCTGGAAGGAGCGTGGTGATCTAGATGGGGTGGAGGAAGGCTTGAACAGCTGGAGAGTAGACGGTTTTGCTCTAGTTCTAGCGCTGAGGTGGGCTTAGCAGTAGCGGTGGGATTGGTAGGCCTGGAGATGGCTGTTGGAGTAGCTGGCGATGATTGTTGGAGTAGCTGGTGGAATTTGTTGGTGAACGGTCTCAGACTAACTGGGAAATGGAACACAAAATGGTAATATTCAAATAGAGTTTAGTCTGGAAACCCAAAGAGGAAGGAGAAGAACGAAAAATAGAAAAAGAAATTTGAAGTTACCATCCATCCGAACTTGAAGAAAGTTGAGAATTGTCACTGAGGACGACAACAAAGTTGCTGTTTTCTTTTAATTTGAGTGTATAAACTTCAAGATTGTAGTTTTTATTACAAGGATTTTGAGAGAGTTTAAAAGATCTAGTGGTTGAAGACCCTGACTGAAGACCCCTGATTGAAGACCCTAATTGAAGACCTTGATTGAAGACCCTGATTAAGGACCCTGATTGAGAAAGAAATATCAATCGACTTGGAAACTGATTGAAACCGGGATAAAGTCATGAAGCGGGGGATTCGTTTTTCTTTCAACCAACTTTTTCTTTTTTTCTATTTTGTGGGGTGAATCGTCTATAGTAAATCATTATACATCATCTTAAATGTTGTCTTTGGTGCTTTACCCCGACTTTTCTTATGTAATCTTTAGGTAATCTTTAAGTAAATGATCTGTCATGATCTGTCAAAGTAAAGACGCTAGAATCCCTGGCTGCTCTCAGACCTCCTCTAGAACAACCACTGCCTCCTCCTTTAAAATTCAAAACGGCCAATGGTCAATTTTCGTGCTTCCACTGGTCCTAACTCTATGCAGCTTACAAATCTCCTCAATTATTACATAATTGTGTTGAACTCTCGTTTCTTTCCCCGTGTTCATTGCCCCGTTTTGCGTTCATTTCCGTTTTTGCGTACTTTCCCCGTTTTTCCGTACTTTTTCGAGAACCCGCCCTTATCGTCTTATCAGCACGTGATCCTGACATAATGCTTATTCATATATGACTACACAATGTGTCATGTGATTTTTTCTACCACGTTTCAAATTTGCTGGTTTTCAGGTTTAGGTTATGCCACCTCCATATTTTCAACTCGAATATATATTGATCTCACCGGTTGCAATCAAGAATTAGAGATGTTTGGATTAGGATTATTATTCTATGGTATGAGTGTAGATAGTTTAGGTCTTGCGATTACTAACTGTGTGACTAGTTTCGGTGCTACTGCTGAACTCTGTTTCGATTCTTAGCGAAGATCGGTTCATTATGAGGTTGACTGGCAAGAGCACATATTCAGGATACGGGACACCTCCATCGACGAATTCTGGCGATGGAAACTCTGTATTGAGTCTGATTCGTTCAATTAGAACTGTTATGAGACGTAAGTTTGGTCTGGTACTAATGGGAATTATCTAACTCTTAAATAGCTTTCCTGATAGCCTGTAATATTTTCATTATTTGTTATGAATTAGTATGGGGATAGAATTGGAGCTCAGAGTCATGCCAATGTCATGAGAAAGTCATCTTCAGCTTCAGCAATCACATATCTGAGCAGTCCAAGCGCAAATATTCCATGACTTATAATCATATAGTACCTTAAGTTTAGCCATCTTAGCTGTCGAACAAAGTATCGAGTCTTTAGTCCTTTAATAAAATGATAATTAACGAGCAATAGCAGCATATTGAGATTGAAAACGCTAACAGCTGTTGATTTTTTCTTGATCAATAGCGGGATATGGGATATTTGGATCCCAATAATGTTGGCATACTTTTTAACATGTTGGAGTAGGTATGGGAATATCAAGTATTCTGGTTTATTGAAGACCATTGTATTGAAGATTCGGATTAGTATATTCTTTTTTCCTTTCCTTTCGTTTTCAAGTATTTTGGCGTCTTTTCTGGCGTCTTTTCTGGCGTTTGTAGGCCTGTTACTGGCGTTTTGCTCATTTTTGGCGTTGTTAAGCTCGTTTTTGGCGTTGTTAAGCTTGTTTTTGGCGTTTGTAGGCTCGTTTATGGCGTCTGTAGACTTGATTTTGGCGTCTGTAGACTCGTCACTGGCTTCAAGGCCGTCACTGGCTTTCATCTCTTCACTGGCTTTTGTCTCGTTGGAGTCTTTGGGCTCCTCACCTCTTGACTCAAGATCTTTTTTAATATTCCTCTCAACATTCCTCTTAATCGTCATATACTTGATTCCTACTCCACACAAAACATGAAAACCCATTGGCCCATAAAATAACATATATTTACTTCCATTCTCAATCACAAACGAGTGCACAAAATTAAAGACCCCAGAACTCAATCCTCCGCTACTTATCGCCAAAGGACTACTCAACATTGGAAGCACCAAGGCACTTCCAACATGGCAGCCCAGAAACACCCCAATCGCGTATGAACTATACCGCTGAACCCTTCTCAATAGTGTTATTCTCTCTGTATACTTATCCTTCATTGTCAATCTACAAAATTCAAGTGGTGATTAATATGAAATTCTCAAATTCTAATTGGGAGTTTTTCAATATATATTCACTTACATGAACAACTTTGTCTCTCCATTCTTTATATCGACAATATTCACCTTCAATTCTTTAACATTCTTCTTCTACTTAAGTATGGACAACCAGACTTTCTTCGTGATAATACACTTATCATGTCCTTTTTTACTGTCAAATATATATGTATCTACATACCCATGAAGTTATTCCGAGATCTTCATCCATATTCATCTTGTTTTTTTGATCCTTCCCTTCAGGTCCCTCCAGTAGATTCTCTAAATAGTATAAATCGTCGAGCCTCTCGATAGAATTCACTGCGTTTTCTCATTTTCCTCCCCGTCTCGATTGATCTCTAGTATCTACTGTTTCTGGAAGAGGCCCGAATAAGTTTCAAAATGTTAACGAATTTACTCTTCTCAACTTGCTTTCTAGTTGGTGCTTGTGTTGCTGCTCCTATCAAGCTTCCTAGTTTCGTTTCTACTACCACAGTCTATGTAAACACGGTAGAATCTTCAACCGTTCCAACGGTTCTAGTCAAAAACTCACTTTTAATTTCTGAAGAAAAATCTCCAAATACAACAATTGATTCTGACATTTCTATCAGCGCCATTGGAGAAGCCACTCTTCTTTCTGCTGTCCCTGCATACCAAGATTTTACTGAAGAATTCCCGGACGGCCAGCTTGATTGTTCTGTGTTTCCATCTAGCCATCCAGGCGTCCTCCAACTCGACTACTTAGGTCTGGGAGGATGGTCTGGTATCTACAATGTCGAAACTAACTCTGAACATCGCTCCTGTTCCGAAGGTGATATTTGCTCTTATTCATGCCAGCCCGGAATGTCCAAAACTCAATGGCCCGACGAGCAGCCTGCCAACGGGGTTTCTGTGGGAGGAATTAAATGTCAAAACGGGAAACTTTATCTCACTAATTCACGGTCAAAACGTTTGTGTGAGTGGGGTGTTGATAGCGCTGTCGTCGCCTCGAACTTAAGTCTTCCCGTTTCGATATGTCGAACAGATTATCCTGGAACTGAAAATATGGTAATTCCAACCATTGTTGACGCTGGTGCTACGGCTGCTCTAACTACTGTCAATCAAATTGAATATTATCAATGGCAGAATCTCTTAACTTCTGCCCAATACTATGTCAACAACGCTGGTGTTTCCCAGACTGACGGTTGTATTTGGGGAACGCCCGGCAGCGGTGTTGGTAATTGGGCTCCTTTGAATTTCGGTGCTGGTTATGTAGATGGAACTGCCTTCTTGGCTCTTATTGCAAATCCAAACAACAGGAATCCTGCAAATTTCAACGTCAGTATAGAGAAATTTGACGATGATTCTGTTGTTTCTGGAGATTGTAGGTATGTCAATGGAAAGTTCTCTGGAGGAAGCTCCGGAGGATGTACTGCCACAGTAATAAAAGGAAGAGCTAAATTTGTATTGTATTAATATGTATTCTTTTAATACTTGTTTATATCATAAACACATTTCCTAATTTGGATTGTGTACTACTATCCATCAATCTGCCAAATATCTTTACTCTGTTGATCAACAATCTTCATCCTCGAGGCAACATTTCCCAGCTTTTCTATAGTATTATTAACATGATTGTAAACATTTGTGAAATGTTGCTGGCAGAAAATGTTATTTCTTATAGAGCCCATATCGTTTTGGCTATTTGACAGTTAGAATAGCTCATCTCTTCCATGTACCATACTTACTCCCATAGAGATTGATAGGTCTCCTCCCGATTGTCTCTGGACATGGCCTTAACAAGCTCGCTTTGTGCATCTCGCAATTCTTTGAGCGCCTGCGCATGCTCAACCCCGAAAAAGCTCTTATTCTGTTCGGCTTGCTGGGCTATCGACTCTGTCTCCCCCAAAATGTCAAGTTCAGCCCACAATCTGTCATGCTCGTCCACAACTGGTACTACAGATGGAATATTCTCAGACATGTTTGTATATATGGAGAATGGAGAGTGCTAGAAAATGGAGAGTGCTAGGAAATGGAGAGTGCTAGGAAATGGAGAATGCTAGGAAATGGAGAATACCAGGAAATGAAGCAAGATGCAGATTCCCAGATGGTGGTTTTTTAAGATCCAACCCTTACCCTTTAAATCTCCACTTATTTGGTCCAAAGAAACCTCCCAAGATATCACAAACTCGAGAATTTCCTGTTGAAGATTAAAATTGCAGTCGGCAAAGGACGTGAATGCTATAACCCGTTCGCTAAATGTGTTTCATATTTGTTCACTAAAAGTTTGAAATATGGTTACTCTTTGTGTTTAGTTGTGTTTAGTTATGTTTAGTTATGTTTAGTTATGTTTAGTTATATGTTTAGTTATCTGTGTAGTTCCTGTTCAGTTCTCTAGCTTTTTGTTTAGTTCTCTAATTTTTGTTTAGTTTTCTGTGTATTTCCTGTTCAGTTCTCTAGTTCTCTGTTTGTAGTTCCTGTTCAATTCTCTCTTCACTCAATATCTCTCTGCATGGCTTTTCAACGGTTGGACTCTTGGTCCTGCTAATACTCCAATTAAAAGCACAAGCAAATAGATGCACAGAACTACCAAACGCATTTCAGGGATAACAGTGTTATTTTGCTCATGTTGAAAAGTTGGTTTCGATGTCGAAGCGACCCACATATCGCCATATTGAGAAAATCAATTCTTGAAACGATTACTTTGGGCGAGTACCCGTCTCTCGAGCGTCTCCTGTAAGACCGTTTGGCCAATTTGAATTGAAAAAAGTGGGTGTGGATAGATGTAGACTAGAAATTGGAGAATTAGGTTCTCCCAGAAAACTTCTGTTGATGCATCGTTCGTGCTGGCTGATTTTCAGACATTGGCAACCATCATGGAGGTGTCAAATGGCACAGCCAAAGTCACCAAGAATTATCCAGATAGTTTGATGGGCTGGTTCACAAGATACTTTTGATAGTGCAAACGACTTATGGTTGAACACAAGTGCAAATGCAGGTCGAGCATTTTGATATAAACTCTATGGCAATGAAAAGGCAATGAAATAGCAATGAAATAGCAATGAAATATCAATGAAATATCAATGAAATATCAATGAAATGGCAAATATCATGTCAATGGCAAAGACCTATGAAAAATATCAAATGGCAAAATGTACGGCCGTCTATTCTCTCGGGAGGTTTGATATCTCTGCTAATGTATGCAGCACATAGGTATTTGCACAGATAGCTTGGGTATTTGGCGTTCAAGTGTTTGGTATAAGCAATGGATGGGAAATGGCCGTCAAAGCAGACTAGCTTGTACTGGCTTGATATTATGGCAGCAGCCATGGGATGGAAAACATCCTCGACAGTAGAATACGGATCACAAGACGGTTTGGCTATACTGATAATTGTGCCACCGAGAAACGCTGGATCTAATAGTTTTTGGAATCTCGGATATTGCAAAGCTGCCCTATCATGATGGAGAAATATAGGGCCTGAAAAAGAGTAAAAGGCGTCAAAGCACAGAGGATGTCAAACAATGCCTCGGGATACCAACGGACATGAACTTTCATCAGAGGCCCGTCATAAGATTTGACATTGACTCGTGCCGATGTTTGTGACCTGCCGTTCTAATTGGCTCTGATTTAAGCTTGGGATCAGGCTAGCTCCATGATACTAGACCATGATTTTTCATTCAACCCCCGGTATCTCTAAAATCGAAACCTTCTTCACATTTTCACTATACCAATGGCCTTCCTTTCTCTAGTATTTATGTCTACCTTTGGCGTTGACAGTTTTCCAAGTCGAACCACTTTTTGTCTGTTGTTTTCTTTTTGTATTTAGGTCTTTCCTGTTTGGTCGACATGCGTCCGTCCAACGGTTTTTTCTTTTCTTTTTGTTCCCTTAGCACTTGAGCTGATGGCAGTAACAGGTGGGTCATTCAAGAAATATCTAAACCTTTTAAATAATACCAATAAAAAATATCGAGAATAATATCGAGAATAATAAAAAATATCGAGAATAATAAAAATATCAATAAAAAAATGTATCAAAAAATATCAAGAATAAGCTCAAATAGAAAATAATCATGTCGATAAACACAAAAAAGATAATAATTATGTCGATAAACACAAAAAATAATAATGGTCGAGAGTATTCCAGGAACCAAAAAAGCAAAATCAGATCATTTCACGAGTCTAAACAGAAAGTATAAAAAGAAACTAACTTATTATTGATGGGCATTATGATGATGACGATGTTCTTCTATTTAATCTGAAGCTTTCGGTTTAAGATCGTGGAATTTTTTCCTTCTCTTTTTTCCTCCATCTGCTCTCAAAGTTAATCGATTTAATAGTATCACGAACTACCCTTAAAATGCCTCCTAAAGCACTTCCCATAAGCTTCCTTGTCAGACACCGTCTGGCTGAAAAGAATAACAACAATAAACTGCCAAAGCTGTTCAACGCGCCTAATCCTTCAAGAACTAATAAGATACTACAAACCATATCTCCAAAACCTTTCTCAACCATTAATACTCCTACGAGCTCGTCCATAGCTCAGCCAGCATCTTCGACAAATAGCATTCAACACCAACCAGCTTCAAATAGCTCTCGTGCATTAGGAAAAATCAAAAAAGACATACACGCTCCAGACTTTTCCTACCAAGTTAACTATCCCATCCAACCAATTCCTTCCTCCTTGGAATCAGAATCCCATATCCATCCTGCTGACATCTCCATGAAAAAGTATGCTACTTCAGTTGACCCCCGAAACTTCTTAACCACGTACGAATATAAAGTCAACGATCATCAAATTATCTGGGACTACCATACTGGCTATGTGCATCTTACTGGCCTCTGGAAGGCAATTGGAAATAACAAAGCTGACATTGTCAAGCTCGTCGAAAGCGAACCCCAACTAGAGCCAGTCATCAGAAGAGTAAGAGGTGGCTTCCTTAAAATCCAAGGCACTTGGGTGCCCTTTGACGTTGCCCAAGCTCTCGCTGCTCGCACCTGCTATGCTATCAGGTACGCTCTAATACCCGTCTTTGGTAAAGACTTTCCTGACATTTGTCTCAAGCCTGGCGACCCAGGCTTTGGTATTCTGCAGTTAAGAGTCGTTGAAAAATCCAAAGGAAGAAGAAGAAGGAAAAGATCTTTCCATGATATTGAATCAGAACCATCCGCTACCACTCCCTCTGAAAACCTTCCTTTCGCACGATTGAGATCACCCAAAAAGCGCACCAAGAGCGAATCTGAGTCTCATCCAACTCTCTTCTCTCCTGATCCATCTCCTCCTCCCTTATCATTCCATTCATACGGTTCGCCCACTGCTGACCCACTGACCGACCTCAGTCCCAGAACAATCCCCAGAATAAGCTTCTCTGTTGCTACCATGGACCCGGAAGACGAGCCTGAAATTTTCAAAGTTTTGCAGGCAACCAGATCGCTCCAGCAGCTGTCTTCCAAAAAGCCACTGTCTGACCAGCTGAACCAGGGCTTTCAAAACTTTGAGTTCGCAGGAAAGCTATGGAAATGGGATGGTCATGAAAAGCTCAACATCATTGGAAATGCTAATAAAGTGGTCCTTCTCCCTCCTCTGGGAAGTGCACCATCAAGCTCAGGATCACCAACTAAAAGAATCGATATCAACCATCTATTGTGTTGATTCATGATATATATAATCTCATATTTACAGTTTTTTCCTTAATTATAGTTGTTTACCCTTCCAACTACTAGTCCTTGATGGCATTTTTTTCAACTGCTAGTCCTTGATGACATTTTCAACTGCAAGTCCTTGACATCTTTTCAACTGCTAGTCCTTGATGGCATCTAGTCCTTCTTGATGGCGTTTTCAGGTGCTCCCTCACTTCTATCCTCCTTGGTTTGATCCAGCAATGGCTTGAAAACAGGATCTTTTAACAACTCCATCACCGCATTAGCAACCTCTCTATTAGTGCTATTACCAAAGTGAACATCTTGACCCTCAACTGTCTTGACCTTTTCAACATCAATCAAACTTTCAACCTCTTCAAATGTAAACAAATGAGCCTTCATACCCACGCCAGGCATGGCATGTTTCCTTAACGTAGACAACCAAACCTCCACTACCTCTGGATTTGCATCGTACACTTTCAGCACCCGCTTGTGGGTTCTTCGCTCGAAGTTTTCTTTTGACTTTGCGTGCACAAATGGTGATCGAATGACAGTCCATCTCTCGCGTCTCGTAGGCAGTCTTGCAACTCCGGTAATAGGCAATTTCAAATAAAAGGCTGCACGGAGGGCAAAATCCATGAAAAAGTCCATGTCTTCTGAGTCGAAACTTCTGGCGTGAAGCTCGCACACCAGCTCTCTATCTTCAGCCTTCGAAGGCTCGTATCTCATGGGTGCGTAGAAGTTTGCAAGAACGTTGACAGGCACTGGTCGGCCAGTAGCTGCTGTTGGAGTAGTGTCTGATTGAACAAAGGGAGCATTGGGGTACAGATGGTTGTCTTTGTAGACAGGTGAATCATCCACGAGAGTTGTTTCCTGGCTCACAAATGGACCTCCATTTCTGCCTTGTAAACTGCTCTGAAATCTTCGAACAACCGTAGGCTGTAGAAAACGACGAGCTGCTGATAACCTGATCATATTGTCTGCTTTATATATTGCGATCTTGATCTTGTATCGTCCAGTGACAGTAAGGTGAAAAAAATTTTAGGAGGTTTAGAAAAAAAATCAAACAGCCAATAAAAAAATCTAAAGTCACGTGAATTGCAATATGAGACTTGGGACTTTAGAAGAATTATGTGCGGCTTTTACATGGGGTATATTCTTTAAGCAAATGGAAGATTCTGCTATCGACTAAAGACGTTGCCAATGCTTATGAGTCGATTGAGTCAGTTCCATCTCTATTATTATCACCAATGCATCAAGTCTACATTGTAGAAATGATAGGAATCATGACGACCTCTTTACCACTGGATATATTGGTGAAGGTCTGAGTAATAATAACATTGCGGTTCACTATTGCTGCTTCAGAGCGAGAACTTATTCTTCTATAATAATCTTTACAATGGCTTTCTGCTCCTGACTTATTTGAACTGTGTTTTGGCTACAAATCTAGTGCTCTTCTGTTATAAGGCTAAGCGATGGAGTGAAATAATATTTACACAAATTCGAGAATTAAACTTGTGAAAAATCTGAAAAATCTGAAAAATAAAAGTAAAAGCAATGAAATCAATGAAAAATAAATATAAAAATAAGAATGAAAGTAAAAAAAAAAACACTTCTAATTGTACATCCCATGGATATCTAAATCTACTATAACTAGAGCTTCAATTCACCATACTTCTCTCCTTTCTGGCTCTTAATATATTCAAATGTCTTGGTGAACTTAGCCTTGTCCACTCCTTCACTATTTTCTGTCCGAGTCTGCAAATTCTTAATGACGCAGTTCACGTATCCAGCTGACACTTGATCCCGCTCAAAGTACCAAACAGCCTTCCCTAACACCTCTAATAGTAACTCACTTCCAAGCACAGAGTCCGTAGATGATTCCGCTAGCTTAACTGCTTTGTCAAGGGTCTCCTCTAGTTTCCCACTATCAACACGAGCAATAAGATGGCTAGTGTGCAGCAGTGCACGACACTTCTCAGGCTTTCGTAAAAGCTTATTACCATACACTACACATTTCCTGACGATAGTGTCCAGTTCTTCGTTGGCAATGTGTTGTGTCTGGATCAGAGAATTCACTAAAATACAAAGTCCCTCGTAATCCATAATGCTTTCTTCATACACTGTCAGTGCGGAGACATAGAAATCGTATGACTGCTCTGATGATTGAGCTTGATCTGCAGATTGGGCAGCTGAAACGTACAGAGTCAACACTTTATTCGGTGCGTCAATGTCGCTAATAGTACTATGCAAAAACTTGAATATGCCCTTCTTCACTTCTAGATCTTGATGCGAGCTAACAGATAGTAAAGCACTGTTAACTATCGCAACATAAGTAAGTGGGCGGTAGCTTTTCACCAGGGTCTTCTTGATACTCTCTAAAGTTTGTAAATCATTGGGCAGTAGATGAATCAACTTGGAAATATCACTCTGGATCTTCAGTACCTCCTCCCCTAGTCCAGTCTCCTCTTCATCAATTGACATCTTAGCAATACCGCTGGTAACCTTCTCGTCCGTCTCTGAGGAAGGTTCAAGAATCACACTCAATACCCTGAACGCACGCTCCGGATCTTCAAGTTTCTTCGAGTCCTTCAGTAATCGACTCAAGATTTTGACAGCGATATATTTTTGATTTTTCACCGGTAATAATTCCAACACTGGTACAAAGTTATCAAGCTCCAGAACGTTGCATTTAGCAGAGAGAAATGCCAAAAGATTGATGATACTCTCATTCGGACTAACCGGCTGCTGATCTGATCTAGCCTTCTCCACGTCCTCCTTCACCGTAATCAAAATTTTGTCCAAGTTAATGGGAGATTTGAGTGATAGATTAGCAACACCAGCATACAAATCAATTGCATCAGGAAGAGCTAGTTCTTGCCTAGCTTGTACCAGTTTTATAATAAGACCCCACATTGTCTCAAATAGCTCTGCATTCTCCGATGTGTTGAGTTTTTCAAATAATGGCAGAAGGACCAACTTGACATTTGTCTGTTCGTTCAGATTGCCAATTGCCTCGAGCAAAGGCTCCAGATGCGGCTCAATGTCAAAGAGCTGAATGACGACATCCAGCAAATACTCCTGAGCCAAAGTATCTCTGCACTTGACAATCTGCTCCATTACGTTTTCCAAAATACTCTTCTCGTCCTCAAACTCAAGTTTCAACTCAGACAGCCGGACCAAATTCGACACAATCAATATCTGCAGCTCCTGTCGCTCCTTGTATCTCTTTTCGCGCTCCCTGGAGTGGCCCTGGTGCTGAAGCCGAATCCACAGCTTGTTCATCTCGGTGAAATTCGTTAAAATGAACTCAATGACCGAGCTTTTCAGGTCCCCATTCATGATTTCAGCAGGCAGATGTTTCTTGGTTCTCTGGATAAGAAAGTATCGTAAAAACAAGCCGCGCAGTGGATGCTGTGCTCCTCGTGTCATCTCCATAAGATCTTTGAGAATCTCTGTCACCGGAGCGTCTGGTGTTCCCATATATACAGTTCCAACTGTCATCATCAGATACAGTCGCGGTAGGATGTTACCTATTCACTAATTAGCTTCCATCTGGGGTCATTCAGCGGTTGAACATACCAGCATACTGGACCAGCTCATAGAGGTCTGCCAGGTTTTTTTTTGATTTCAGCTCTTCGCTGAGAAAGTCCAATTCATCGTAAATGATCACGTAAAGTTCATAGTATTGCTTGGGGGTCAGAAGCGAAGTCCTTAGTTCACCTAGAAATAGCGAAGCGTGTTTGAATGCCTCCAAGAGTCTATTGGACTTGAGACATTTCCGCATGGAAACGGCCTCCTTCTTGATGATCGTGATATACTCTTCAAGCTTCCTGGACTGTTCTTCGTTTGTTATCAATTGAACTGCTGTCGACATTATAAACTTCTTTGTAGCAGGAACCAGCGTTAGGAGGTGAAAGAGAGAAAGAGAAAAAAGCACAGCTTTTAATTTCTGGTGATCCCAGTGACGTGGAGTTACCCTGCCCGAATTTGAAATTTCCACCGCCTAATAAAGTCTATACAAAATCTTTTCTTCTATATAAGCACTCCAAGATGGAAAGCCAACAATGAAATTAGTGAATCTCGCAACGCTTGATCTGGCAAGAGCTGCGTCGAAAGAGTCTTCTGTGCTACTGAAGAGCACCGTTACTGGAACTAGTCGTAGATCCAACGTCTTCAGCAAGCCTTTGGCCGCCCAAATCAACCTTCTTCTCGACTATAACGACTCAGAGTCCAGCACCCATAAAGTCTTTGATCACCAAGTCGACCAATGTCAGAAGGCTGGACTCAAAGCAGCTGAAAGAACGTCCAATGCCACGACTAATCACGCTACAAGGCTATCCCAAGTGCTCTCCTTCTTCAACATGAAGGTCGAGTCGTCCAAGCTTGTCAAGCTCGTGTATCCAGGTATTGGTGTGCTGCCTACAGAGAGCAATGAGGTATGGCAGTTGGTTCAGCTAGGGAAGCTCTTCTTGGAGCTGCAGTGCCAGGCGTTCATCTTGGATCTGCCGTCCAAAAGCCAGACAAAGATTGGCACTTGCGACTTTTCTCGAGTGGACTCGGGCAGCGTGGAGTCGCTCTATAGACCCGATATTTTGGACAGGTTTCTACGTGATAATGGTTTTTTCAACTGCCTGATAAACGTGGTTAGTGAGGAAGCTCAGTCCGAGCTGGCGGCAAACGTTCTCTACGGGGGATTGGGCTCGATGCTCAAAAAATGTGGAGAGTTGGAGACTCAGGTCTTTATTAAAGAAAAAGTCATTGGGGGTTACTTTGGTCTTATGAAGATTCTTGTTGAAAGCTGAGGGTTTGTTGAGGTGCCATGCTTTTGTTACTTTTTGGCATTTCTCGCGGTCACAGGCAAGAATGATTTGAATCTTGAGAGATGCAGACCTACCATAGGACCCTTTTTAGACGATTGTGCGAAATTTTCTAGCTAGCGGGATCAGGATAGATGTTCTGGGTTCATGAACCAGATGGAGAATCTTTGAATCTTTCAACTACTTTCATGCACATTTTGGTGGATATTTTGTGAAGAACTACTGGACTTGAGGGCTTTAAGGGCTTCAGGACTTTTGTATTTCTGGACTTAACGACTTATGGAATTTAAGGACTTAACGATTTAAGGAATTTAAGGACTTAAAGACTTGAGAACTTTTGTTAAGTGTTGTCTTAAATGTCTGATATTTGCATTCTACGCATTGGCTAGCTTTTCAATGATTTAATCCTTCATTTCACAACATCCTTTGTATATATTATCCATAATTTAAGTACTGTTTTTCAACAACACCATATTTTATTACTTTTATCATTCTGGAAATGCCCCACTGTTTTACTGAAAGCTTTATTGAAGATATTCGAGGCCTTGATCTAAACGATACAAGCGATATTGAAAATGAAAATAGCTTCAATCTGGAGCTATTGCAGCAGACTTTTAACGGAAATAGCGAATGTTCAGAACAAGAATTGCTCGACATGATTTACTCTACAGTTAGTCAATTGAAGGGTAAAAGAGCTAAAAGACTGGGCCGCAGTTCTATTAGATCTATCGAAATGTCAGAATTCGAAATAGCACAAGCCATCAATAATCCAAGTGAAATCAAATCCGCCATGCACGGGCTGTTCATCCTGGAGAACGCTTATGGACATCTCCAGCAAAATAAACCCAGCTTGGAGGTTACTCGAGAGTTTCTTCGATGCTTTATTGAGAGAATCGACATTGAAGTCAGAGTGGAAATCGTACACGACAATCTAAATACATATCATGAAAGACATTTGAGGTTGCTGGACCAGCTAAGAGCAAGTTCTCGCACGAGCTTTGCTGATATGGAGGAGAGTAAAGTGAAACAAAATAAACTTGACGCTATTCAAAGTGAATTCATTGTCATGGAGACTTTTATGGACTGCGACTATTTTACTCGAGATATGATTGAATTTGCTGAAGAACGAGTTCAATATATCAGCAAGTCTCTTTTTGAGTACGATTTTGGCCCCAGTCTCGTCAATCTTTGAGTAGCTATATAGTCAAAAAGTCTGTAAGCGTTCCGCTGTTGATATGTGATATAGCATCTGGAATGTATCGGATACGATATCAACTTTATAGCACCCAGGTCCAGTTCGATTTTCTTTTCAGTCTCCTATTGTCGGAATCAATTCACTGATGGCTCACAAAGACTCGTTTAGGATAATGATCTAACCCAAAAAACAGTAAACTGTCAACAACAATAAACCTTAATTCATTAGGCTTTGGTGTCTTGAATTTATCATGCCTTCACCACATCCACGGAATGAGCATTCAGATACTCGAACTGCAACAACGCTAGCTACTATCATGAGCCAAGAGAGCGCCCCGTTACTTCCAGTTCACAATCCGTCTTCTCTCGATTCAATTCCTATTTACTCACTTGTTCTAGATACTTATGATCTTATAGCTGCAAAGGTAGATGTGACCTTGACTTACGACCAGCTCAAGTCTCCCCAGATCAACTCATTCCTCATCAAACCGTTGGTGAAGGCCATCAAGAATGACCTTTCTCTAGGAACGGTTTATGCTCTTCTTGCAAACCTTCTGCAGTTTGTGAAAGAAGCTGAAAAAGACGTGGCCATGGCAGGAATTATGACTACAAGATCTCATGTTTGCGGACTGGTCGCTACAAAGATTCTTAAAGAGTATTCCGATAAAGAAAACTTGATTAATGCACTTACCTACGATTTCTATCCATTGTCCTATGGTGATACTCCTCAGGGCGTTATTCCTCGTTGGCAGCGTATATCTGCTCTGGAAGTTGGCGTTATAGCTGAAGCAAAACACTTTTTGGCTCATCCCTTGGTCCATTCGGTCTTGCAAGAAATCTGGAACGGATCAATATTGTTCCAGTCAAGCATACACAAACTCCACAGAACAAAGGGAGTTACAAGTGATTCTCTTACTTCAAGTCGGCGCGGACCAGGCATCAGATATTGCTACGAGGATGCTAGCCTATTCAAATTATCGCGGTTGAGAGTGCCCAAGTATCGGCATTTAATCAATATGGCTTCATTTGTCGTGCTTCTTGGGTTTTATGTCACTGTTTTAAAGACTCGGAAAGTTCATTTTGCTGCTATGGAAGGAGTATTTTGGTTATGGGGTCTTGGTTTTGTTCTTGACGAAATAATCTGCTTCAACGATGCTGGAATGTCTCTCTACGTCGCATCTCTGTGGAATGTATTTGATCTAATCATCTTGGTGATAATTGTTTCCTATGTGATCTTGAGATTAATGTGCTTTTGGTACATGGCTCATGACAATACTGAAAACTTCAGGTTCTGTCTACGAACTGCGTACGATGTTTTGGCTACCGGAACTATTTTCTTGTTTCCTCGATTGTTCAGTTTCTTGGACCACTATCCCAGTTGCTCCCGTCTCGTTATATCGGCTAGGAAGATGCTTATTGACTCGTTGCAAGCAATGATCATTATTGCCTTGTGTGTCTCCGGGTTTTGGGTTGCTTTTACTACTGCTTTTGCAAGAGACGTTTTTTCTGCTGAACAGGTAGCTTACGATCTCTTGAAGATTCTCTTTGGGTTCACTCCTGTTGTATGGAACAATTGGGAATATTATTCGATACTTGGAAGGGTTGTACTTGTTTTATTCCTGTTCATCTGTAATTTCCTTATTGTCACCATTCTTATTACTGTTCTGACCAGCTCATTTGCCCAAGTTGTCAGCAATGTTGATGAAGAGCATCGATTTTTATTCGCTGTCAATACAATTTCAATGATGAAAGCTGAGTCCTCGTCATTATTTGCATATACTCCTCCTATGAATCTTTTGGAATGGATTATTCGGCCAGCCATTTATGTCATGTCTCTACAGAGGTTTCTGGTACTAAATCGGACAATTATTAAAATTACCCATTTGCCAATTCTGTTCATCATCTATACATATGAAGTGTTTCTGGTTAAATTTAAGGAAGCTAAAAAAAGGAAAGAAGAGGAAATTGCAATAGAGAGAAAGCGAATTGTGAATGAACCTCCAATTCCTCCTGCTCCTCGTGTCAAGAAGAAGAAGCCCGTACGATCTGGATCAGTTAAAATCAATAACGAAGATCTACTAGATGAAGTTTTTCAAAGGCCATACGAGGGCAATCGCCATCCTTCACACAATTGGCCTACTCCATTAGCAAACTCTGGTGTTCAAGGAGAAAACAATGGAGCTTCTGAATATGGAACTTTTCCAGTTTGGTCTTCTTTAAGATATTTCACTGATCCTGAGAGAGATACAGCAGACTCAGAACTTGATGACGATGATGATCGATTATCTTCAATATTGAGATATCGTGACACGAGTGCTCATGCCACTACTTTACAAAAGATATCTACTCAACTTGAATCCAAGCAAACTGATACTAATAACCCATTCTTCAATACGGGATATCCTGTAGCAGGTATGGGCCCATCGTCAAATGTACCCCATCCTCGAAAAAGATTGTACTCCAACGTGCCAAATTCACCAACTTCAGTTTTGGAAAAGTTGAGCAATCCAAAAACAAGGCAATTAACCGTTAATAGTGATCAAGATGATGTTGATTATGATTTGGCAGATAGATTAGACAAACTAGAAACGAGCATGAAGAAAATTGAAAGAATGCTTATAGCGCTGGTTCACAAATCTGGTTAACTCTTAATTAGACTACTGAGGTCTAATGATAATGGTGAAACGAAATGTTGAATCAACACAATAATTTGAACTTTTAATATGTTCTGCCTCCATCAAATAATGTCCGAGACAGATATCAACAAAAATCGGTTTATAATTGTGTAACAAGTGCTAATATATTTGATAAAAGTAAACATCAGAACTTAGCTTAAACGAAATATAATAGAATAAAAGCGGCGCTTAATTGACACATGAATGATGCTGATGAAGAGAATCGTATAGATTTAGAATGAGCAGGTTGATACAACTTTCTACAAAAATTTAGTTTACTATTCGCTAAATTTGCCTATTTCCCTTCAATCTGCTTAATTGAAGGTAGCCATCAACGTGTAAATTAAATTGATATTAATCCAGCATTAATATTATTTGAATTGTGTTAATAAGTACACAATATATATTGAACAAAGGTGATTGAGTCTACAATTTATGCTTAATTGAGCTATTGAACACATAAATAAGAAGTAGATAAATTACTTTAGATTGTCAATCGTTCACTTTCTTCAACCTCTAGACAATACACTTGATGATATACCTATATATTCAAAATGCCTTCTATGTACATTTGTGTGTTAAGGATTGTATTCAATCCTCTAATATTAGTACTATTTGAAACCATATTATTGTTAACTTGGATGGCAGCATCGGTTACAATATTCAAATTGTTCAACAAACCAGTGCAGTCATACAATAATCCGAACCAGTCAACCACAGCACCCCATGGTCATATTCAACGCATCTACGCCCGACAAGCAGAAAGAGAAAAGATCTTGAGTAGAACACTGAAGAACCCTACTATGGCCCGATGTATAGTAGATTCAATTGCAAGAAATGGAGAAATCGAAGACTGTGGAGTATTAGAACAAATTGATTTCTTGGGCCTCGACCTATACGACTATTTTGAATAGTTCCTATCAACGGATTTACAATATACATTGCAACAAAAAAATATATACAGACATCAAATCACTCTATTAAAGGGTAAAATCAAAATCTTTATACTGCCTTTTAAATTCAATGGAGTCATATTTTTCTTCTTGTTCTGACTGGATACAAGCCCTCCATTCAACACGATCTCTCATTTTCAGTACATCAGTAACAATCCTACGGCCAAACTGGAAATCAAAATACTTCCCTTCTGAAAGGGAGACTATATACGTTTGATTTTCCATTGAGTCTGCTTCTCCACCGTCAGGATCCTCTACCGATCCCCCTTCTAACGGTTCTGTTGAGTTATCAGTAGATTGTTTCTCTGCTGGAGGGAAAATCTGGAATCTGAAAAATTGTGTTTCGTCTGGTTTTAAGTCCCGTTTCTCTGCAAATAGCCTATTCACCTTGGATCTTCCAAATAATCTATTTCGAGCATCCTTAGATCTGTATCCAGGTATACCAATGATCTGAGTATTGAGATGGACTCCCGAATCCTTGTTAACTTCATAGACAACTGTTGTAGTAGGCTGAAATGAATTAAACATGGCATGTATAGATAAAATATATTTTGATCGCTCTAGCTCATATTTAGCAAACTCTGGTGACTCAGGTGAAAACGATGCGACGTGTGCAATTGGAGCTATCAACAAATGTTTAAGCGGAGTCACTGGTCCTTTTGCGAGTGAAAGATACGCATTATCAGCAATAGACAAGATCAAATGAGACTGCAAATTCGGATTAGACAAGCACATAAAGCACAAACTGGGGTCAACCGGTTTTCGTTCTATTCGTTCTCTTTTAGCTCGAATTTCAGTAGCAGAATCATTCTCTTCAGCATCCCGTTTCAACTCTATCTTCTTGTACGGGTTCGGTATAGCCGAGTCGGGAATTTGAGCTGGAATGGATCGGTCTGTTTCAACGTTGAATGCATAATACCAACGCTTCCGAGAAGAAAACTCGCCTAGGGAAATATATCTGGTCGCGGCCCATTCATCGTCTACCAAGGTTTTGTATGGCTTCTCTTCAAAAAAGTCCGTTTCACAGTTCGACATGAAATGATATCGGGGGAAAACTTGATCTGCTAATAATTTTCGTAGCATTCCAACCTGAGGTGACTCCTTCGTGATGAATAGATCTGGCTGGAGCGCAGTGCCATTCGCTTCAAAAGCTGGTGTTCCAGCCCAAGCAATTGTCAAACCAGTCATAGTTTTTAAACTTCCGGAGCCATAAACCACATTGAAAGAATCAACAGTATCCATATCGTTTTCAACTTCGTCTAGGACTATTAATGTCATTTTTGTTTCAAGCTTCAATTCACCAGCCTTTATTGAGTCAAAGACTTGAGGTTTTTCAAGAACGTCCTTGGTAGCAATTAGTACTACAGATCCAAATGGACCGTTTTTGGATTTGGTTAAAGCATTTGCTTTTTCTATAGCCTTATCCAGGTGTTTATCAACATTGCCAAACACCAGCACTTTAACTATAGCCATGATAATCAAATCGTCTCGAGTATCGTGAAGTAAAGAGTTGAAATTCTAATTTCATTAGTTGGGAGATACTAAAAAGTCTGAAGTTTTTCTGTCAACTTGACAAAACTCAAACTACAGTGACAAAATAGCAAGAAATGTTTGATAATGAAATATAATATTATCTCATCTACATGTCTATATTATTCTTCTACAAGAATGCTCTACAAAGTCATTAGAATCAGAGATCAGAAATTAGTATAATATTAGTCACGTGATTTGAATATATCAACTATATAGATCTGAAGAAGAGTGAAAGAGTTGAAAAGAGTTGCTAAGGCTCAATTATATTTGAATAAATAAGGCGGAAAGGAAAGAATTACAGATTGTTTTGACAAGAAATTACTGAATTGTTTGAATATTTTGAGTAAACGTCAAAAATTTAAACGAATTTGTGAACGAGTTATAATTCTTATTAAAATGTACCAATTCTCATTAAAATGTACTAGAAGACAAACTTATGAAATATATGGAATTATATCATGAAATAAAGAGATCTATATAAACTCAATCTAGCATTGTCTTGACCTTATTTCTACATAATCAGATACCAAAGACGACCGTACAAGATATTACAATTGAAAATAGCTTGGTCAGGAAGAAACACTGATTTTTGTTTTTCAAGTCAATCACCTCTCGAAATAAATAATGAATGCATTATGAAAAAAGGTATAAAATTAAAAAAAACTGTATATGAAGCGTAGACTTGACGTACAAGACAATATCATTTCATGTATTCCCAGTCTTCGTTTACTTCATTTTTCTTCGGCGCAGGTACAGATGAAATCAACCCATATTTGTTAATTTCTTGATAACTTTCAGGTATCCCATCTCTCACGTCTGAAGCAGCAACTGACATGGCAGATATTTCCTGGTAGCTCTCTGACACTCCTCGGATGGGACAAATCGGACTCGAAATTTCTTGATAACTCTCACTTGTCTTGGTTCCAAACTCTGGAGTTGCAATATCTTGATAGCTTTCACTTTGCTCACGACGAATATTAGAATATTGACTCGGTATTTTGATACTAATACCAGGGATTTTGTCAATGACAACATTTTCAGACTCTTGATCCATCAGAAATATTGAACTGTCTTCAGGATCAACCACTATTTCAGTAGATTGGTTTACTTGACAGGAATCATAATCTTCCACAGTGCCCGCTTCTTCCAACATTATATCTATGCAATTATCAGCTCCGTGAGTGTCGTCCCCACCTGCCACACCCTCTTTATCAAACAATACATCCACAAAGCCTTCTTCATCATCACTTCCAGTTGATAAAGACGACCGTCTCATTATAACAGGAGGTGATTCCGAAATATGAACAATTTTGTGAGATTTGACGCTCTGTTTCCAATCCTTCCAGTCAGCTTCACTATTGATTAATATTCCCACTAGCATGCTTGGGTCCATTTCTTTCAAATGTAGCCTTCTGATTCGAGTGGTGTGGAAACTTTGATAGTCTTCACTGGATAGCTCTGAGGGATCTACTGTTGACAATGAAGCTCGAGGGAAATGCGGGTCTAAATAAAACAAGTAGTCACCTTGATAACCATAAAAATAATGCGAGGAGGAAGGTCGTCCACCTGCGATCCCTATTGCCTGTTTGCATGCCAAAAACTGTTTTAAGCTGTCCCAGTATATCTCGTTAACGCTATCGATTCCCAGTCTCAACCCCAGTAATACCAATGTTGGTTTGAAATCTCCCTTAGAATTTGGGCATTTGGCAACCCTCATGAATTCATTTTCATATACATCTGAGCCTTGTGAAATGTAAACTCTCATATTGCAATCTGAATGCTCTAATAACGCCTTTATACTGCTTGCTGCTGCCGACGGACCAAACCATTCACCGGGTCTTTTGCCACACTTTTCTTCGCCATGCTTCACAAATCTTTGGATCGAAAACGGTGCCTCCGGGCGGTCAGCAAACAGGCAAATGATTTTTTTCTCGGCCAGGCTTGATTCCGATGGATTTGCTGGAAAATCTTGCGACAATGCTTCAGCAGGTTTCTCGGTTCCTGGAGGATTTGAAGCCTGTTTAACTCGATAATCTCTGCCCAATTGATTCACTAATAGACAACTGGCTAATAAGCATTGACCAGTTCTAATCATACAGCCCCAGCCAACATCAGAAGTAAACCCATGAAGATCAATCCCAGACTTTAGAACACCTCCTAGAAAGCTTATGGGAGAAGGTCCTTCTTTAGCTTTAGGAATGACCTGAAAGTTGGTGCGATATGTTAGCCAAATCCGTGATTCCACGTCATTTAAAAAGTCTTTAGGCCATGATGTCGAGCTACCATTGTTGCTGCTGCTACTGTTAATACTACTATTGCGACTGATTTGAACGTCTACATTGGAGGGATTCGGATCATAAGAAAAGCCCAAGCATATAATTTCATTGTCAAAGTCTGTATGAGCTGGTTCCGAGTCCCAGAGTAGCTGAAAGACTCTCCGTAAGCTTGGATTAGACATTAAATCTTCTTTGAAATAAATGCAATTTGAATATAAGCAGCGTTGTGTAGATAGTATCGTGAAGGAAACTGCAAAAGAAATATTCGTGTAACTCAGTTTGGTGGCAAGGGTTTCTTATGTAATAAATGAGGGTAAGGTGAGTGACCAGTGAGGCTGAACACGATTATGCCAGGCTAGTGGCAAGAATCAGTACATTAGTAAATATGGGGAAAGGAGAATTGAGGAAAAGTGTAAACGCAGATTTCTTTGTTAGAGAAAGTATATTCTTGAGGGCCGTCGATATGGAAGCTCGGATTGATTGAGGATTCAGAAAATATACACAAGTTACAAATTCTAGGAAGTTTTTTGGTAAATTTTACAAACAGGATAATAATATTGTCGTTTATATAGTGCTGGAAATATATAATATAGAGAATTACTCAGTTTCTAGAATTTTTACTTAGTTTAGAATATGACTTTTATAGTTGGGTTTTTAACTTGTAATTAGTTTTTAACTTATATACTTGGACTTTATCCATTTACTCAGTTTATAAATCCATTTACAGGTTATAAACTCATTTTCATAAATATATTTTCAGTTTATAAACCCATTCTCATTTTATAAACCCGTTCTCAGTATATAATCAATTCTCAGTCTATAAACCAATTGACTTTTCTCAGTTTAAATATACCTTTCTACTCAGTTAACCTTTTAAAGAGAAGCTTAGACACGAAAACTCCAAATTTGTACCTCATATCACAAGTATTTCTGAAAGACTTTGGTTTATAATTTCAATTGAAAGGTCTAACTGATTATATTGTCTCCGCCTGTTCCAACAGAATTGTCAACTATTATTGAGTTTACTACTTGACATTTGATTCTCACTTTATATGACCTGTATTGTATGCTTTTTGTAACTACTGAATTACAAAACCCAAATTGGGTTTACCTCAGCCTTACCTTTATAAACTGGAATCACTTAAAAACCGATTATACTATTAAATATTACAAATATTCGTGAGTAGTATAATCTGTAGTTTTTTAGCAGTGTTTTGATTTGGCATGAATCATAAGGTAGAAAGATCTCTGAACTCAATTGCTGCTCTTGTCCAACTGTAATGGATTCTTTTCTCAAGCTTCTCTGCGTGTTCCTCCTCGCTGCCTTTCGTCATAGTTCTGGAACCTCTTGGTAATGCACCGAGGAGAAAACTCTCGTAGAACTCCTTCCAATCTGGCTGCCAAAGTTTGGCTGTCAAGCCCATAATCATCAGACTTTAACCGTCGTTTTGGCTTTTGTTTTTAGTATAAATTTCTTTTTGCAGCTTTAGCAAAACAAAATTGCCAGTGGAAAAATATCGCAATGAGACCATAACTTAGACGTGAACACAGACATAAATATTTGGGCATATAAAGGGAAAATCTCACAACTATTTCCTTCCTTCCTACACCATCATTTAACAATTTTTGCCAGTTCTCCAGGACAAAAACATTTTATATATCTAAACCACAATGAACTTCCCTCCTTCAGGCGACATCCAGTTTCCTCCGAGACACAAACGTACCTTCACTGGGTTCACTCCTCGTGAATTGAAAGCATTTGACTCTGTTATCCCAATGGAACATAGAAACTCTTGGAAGAAGTTTGCTGTTGGAGAGTTCAATTCGAAAACTGGCTTCCAGACAGACTTTGTCCGTCATGTTGAGACAACATTGGCCAGATCCCTATACAATTGCGATGAATTGGCCGCGTATCAGGCTGCTTCTCAAGCAATTCGTGACAGATTGATCATTGCTTGGAATAAGACTCAACAGAAGCACACTATGAGAGATTCTAAGCGAATCTACTACTTGTCCTTGGAATTCTTGATGGGCAGAGCTATGGACAACGCAATGCTGAATTTGGACGTTAAAAATATCACCAGTGAAGGTGTCAAAGACTTTGGTTTTAGAGTTGAAGACTTGATTGAACAAGAATCCGACGCCGCTTTAGGTAACGGAGGTTTAGGCCGTTTGGCTGCCTGCTTTATTGATAGTTTGTCTACGCTAAACTATCCTGGCTGGGGTTACGGTCTCCGATATCAATATGGTATCTTCAAGCAGAAAATCGTCGATGGATACCAAGTCGAGCAGCCCGACTACTGGCTTACTTTCAATAATCCTTGGGAGATTCCTCGGCTCGAGATTTCTATTGATATCATGTTTTACGGTTATGTTAGAAAATATATTGACGACGATGGCAATACTAGAAAAGTCTGGGAGGGCGGTAACTTGGTCAAGGCTGTCCCCTATGATTTCCCCGTCCCTGGATATGGTACGGAGAACGTTACTAACCTTCGTCTCTGGTCCTCGAAGCCAAACACTGAATTTGACTTTGCAAAGTTTAATGAAGGTGCTTATGAGCAGTCAGTGCAAGAACAACAACAAGCCGAAACTATTTCTGCTGTTCTCTATCCTAACGACAATTTCTACTCTGGAAAAGAGCTTCGACTCAAACAACAGTACTTCTGGGTTGCTGCTTCTTTGTCAGACATTGTTCGTCGTTTCAAGAAGTCTCGTCGTCCTTGGAGAGAATTCTCAGATCAAATCGCTATTCAATTGAATGACACCCATCCCACATTGGCCATTGTTGAACTTCAAAGAATCTTTGTCGACAGAGAAAAGCTTGAATGGGATGAAGCCTGGGATATTGTAACCAGCACGTTTGGTTACACTAATCACACTGTTCTTCCTGAAGCTCTTGAGAAATGGCCTCTTGATTTGATTGGAAACTTGTTACCTCGTCACTTGGAAATCATTTATGATATCAATCTCAAGTTTTTGCAAAGCGTTGAACGTCAATTCCCTAATGACTCTGATTTGATTTCAAGAGTCAGTCTCATTGAGGAATCCAGTCCCCGTCAGGTCAGAATGGCCTATCTTGCTATCGTTGGTTCTCATAAGGTCAATGGTGTCGCTGAATTGCACTCTGAGCTTATTAGAACTACCATTTTCAAGGACTTTGTAAAAATTTATGGCCCTGATAAGTTTACAAACGTTACCAACGGTATCACGCCTAGAAGATGGCTTCACCAAGCCAATCCTGAGCTTTCTGCCCTCATTGCTGAAAAGCTGGGTGATCACACATTTTTGAATGATCTCAAGAAATTAGAACAGCTTGAACAGTATGCTACTGACAAGGACTTCCAAAAGAGATGGGCTACTATCAAGAAGGACAATAAAGCCAGACTCGCTGCTCTTATTAAAGCTCAAACAGGTATTGAGCTAGACACAAATGCTCTATTTGATATTCAAGTCAAGAGAATTCATGAGTACAAGCGTCAACAAATGAACATTTTCTCTGCTATCCACAGATACCTTCAACTCAAAGCTCTCAGCCCTGAAGAGCGTAAGAAAGCACTGCACAGAGTTACTATTTTCGGTGGTAAATCAGCTCCTGGCTACTACATGGCCAAAACTATCATCAAGCTCATCAATGCTGTTGGTGAAGTTGTCAATAATGATCCTGAAATTGGTGAGATTTTCAAGGTTATTTTTGTAGAAGATTATAATGTCTCCAAGGCCGAAATCATTACTCCAGCCTCTGATATTTCTCACCATATCTCTACGGCTGGAACTGAAGCTTCTGGTACTTCAAACATGAAGTTTGTTCTCAATGGTGGTCTTATTATTGGTACTGTTGATGGTGCCAACATTGAAATTACTCGAGAGATTGGCGAGTCCAATATCTTCTTGTTTGGCCATCTTGCTGAAGATGTAGACAAAATTCGTCACAGTCATCGCTTCGGACACAATGGTAATATCAACCCTGATTTGGCCAAAGTGTTCCAAGCAATTGAATCAGGTACCTTTGGAGATCCAAATATCTACAGCGATCTCATCAACTCTATTGATAATCAAGGTAGTGATTACTATCTTGTTTCTGATGATTTTGCAAGCTATTTGGACGCTCAAAAGGAGGTTGAAAAAGCTTATGCAGATACAGATGGATGGACTGAAAAGACTATTCGTGCAGTTTCCAAGATGGGATTCTTCTCTTCAGATCGTGCCATTGATGAGTATGCTGAAGGCATCTGGAACATTGAACCAGTTCCTGTTAATGAATAATGGGCTGTTGTCGAAGGTTTACATAAACTATAACTAGACGATAAAATGTCTATAACAATACATATTTCTATTCTCCATCATGTTTTTCTCAGTAATCCGACCCTCTTCAGCTCTAAAGCAGTCTTATAAGGTGGAGCTACAGGTGATTGCACTGGATCTAAAGACATGTTTGACTCGTCTTTTTCAAAACTGTAGGTAGCGTCCGAATCATACTCATTCAAATCACCACAAGCCACAAAGGGCACTACAACTCTTTCCAGCTCTTGTTCCCCAGTAAGGTCATTGATAAATTCGAGAGTAGACTTGTTCATCTGCTCCCTGGGGTTCCAGCCCAATCTAGGTTTGTATCCTTCGCAAACAACAAACGATTCTAAAGATGAAGCTCTCGATGACCGAGGTTTCGCGCAAGATACCTTTTCAAACAACAAGCCCAGCTGGGCGTACAGCAGGTCAATATCCCGACCCCGGAATATCTTTGCAACGAAACTTCCACCAGGACGCAATAAAGCTGTTGCTAGCTGCAACGCAGAAAGAATCAACTGAGCTTGAATATATTCGTCGAGATCATGTAAACCCGTAACATCAGGCGCACCATCAGAACAAACAAAGTCTGCTGGCTCACCGCCAAACAAGTCTAAGATTCTATCAATGGTTTTTGGATGCGTGATGTCGGCCTGTAGGCTCGTAACTCCCGGTATTGGAGACATCGGTTGCAAATCCACCGCTACGATACACTTTCCTTCATCTTTCTTTGCATCGCCAGTCATTATCTTCTTTGATAGCACTTGTGACCAACTACCTGGTGCAGCACAAAGATCAACTACTCGGTTCAAATCTTGTAGTAGATGAAATTGTGAATCCAGCTGTAGAAGTTTGAATGCAGAACGGGCTCGCCAGCCCTCTTCTTTGGCTTTTCGATAGTACAAATCTCTCTTGTCTTTGCTTGATTTTCCCATATCGTTAAGGTCCTTCTCTAGATGAATGTTGATGGCAGAAAAGCTTTGGGTTGAAAATTTTAATGTGCTTGATATAGGTCTTTATATAACAATATGTCTGCATATCTAAAAAACTAAATTATCTCTACAAACAGACCAATTATCTATACAGTCACGTGATTATTTAAATCATGGCATTTATGCTACTCCACATCACCCCGAACCTTAATAGCATCTCGCGATTTGAAGCCAAAGAATATCAGACTGGGATGCCAGAAGCACGACCGCCTTGGAGGAAGTTATTATGGGTGAGACAGCCATATCCCGATAACTATGTTGATAGTACATTTTTGAACCAGCTTAAGCACAATTCGCATGTCCAGCCATATACATTTTCGGCACTCAGTAACGATTCACTGGGTTTAGTAACTCATTTATGTTTGGTTTGTTTGTTTGGTATCAGCTTTTATGGGCTTTATGTGCTTCAGTGGAACGAACTATGGTTCTTGTCTTTAGCGTGGGTGAGTGGTTCGGCCTCGCTCAAGTCATGGCTGTTGATTGTGTTTACGCTTCTTTCACTATCGCCGGTATTGAAGTCGTTGACTCAGTCGACGTCCAGTGATTCCATCTGGGCTCTAGCATTTTGGCTCTGTGTAGCCAACATTTGCCTTAACGACTACAGTTCTACTAGTCAAACTCGATCTGCCCTGGCGACAAACTCTGCTCTTTCGTCTGCCATAGTGTTGGCGTCTCGGCTGCCGACTACTATGAAAGTCTTTTGTTTCGTTCTATTCTCCCTCCAGCTCTTTGGGGTGTTCCCGAAACTCATTTTTCAGACCAGAGAATCGCAGTCCTGGTCCTGGTACTATGGTATAGTGTCCATGTTGGTATTGGGAAGTTCGTTTGGACTAGTAATGGTCTTTGGAGTACCTGTTTTGGCAGTTTGGCTAGCTGTTCTGCTATGTATTGTAGTAGGACTGCCTGGAATTCTTCTAGCTCTACAAAAGTATAAGAATGAAATCCAAGGACCCTGGGATCCTGCTCGTCCAATCTTCAATTAGTCTTTCCTAGATGTGTTTTTGTTTGAATCTTATATAGTAGAATCGTTTTTAAAAAATAATATAAACATTGAACTGATGGTAAAAATAAAAATGCGAATTCTGTGGATCGAACACAGGACCTCCAGATTACTAGACTGAGACTTCAGTCTGGCGCTCTCCCAACTGAGCTAAATCCGCTTTCATATAATTTAATTTAAGCAAGTGTTAAATATATAGTAATTAGCAATTATATAGTATTTAGCAATTGTATATTCAAATAATTATTGCTATTTCTGAGTTTAAATGTAATGTCACATAATTCACTTTTGTACGTGAAATAACAATGAAAAGTATTTTTAATGACAGATATCGCTCTTTACCACTAACCCACTTATCGTTCCACCAATATCAGTGTTTCAAGGTCACAAATCACCATAGTTGGGTCTTCCTACGTAGCGCCTAAGCCTATTGTTGCCCTGGAAACCCTGGAAATAAGAAGGGAGAAAAAAGTAAACAAACAATTTTTGATCCCAGATCACACACAATCACTCTTCCTTATTTCGTTTCTTTCATGGTTCAACTTGCTAATTGCTTTACTGGGTTTAGAAATAATGAGCTTAGGAAAGGAGTCCTCTATTTCAGTCACGGTTCGTGTTCGACCATTCACAGAAGATGAGTTGAACCATCTACAGCCAGTCAAAGAGGAACCGTTGTTTATGGGGGACGGAAACTTAGCTTCAAGGAAAAGTCTCCCACGTATGGGTTCTCTTGCTGGTATCAGGAAAGTTATAAACGTTGTTGACGATAAAATGCTGATATTTGATCCTCCTCGGTCAATAGATCCTCTGGCTGGCATTAAGCGTAATTCGGGCAATGTATTTGGAAGATCTCGAGAACACCGTTTTGTGTTTGACCGCCTTTTCGACGACACCGCAGACCAAGAGGAGATATATAGTAACACGACCCGGCCACTCTTGGATTCGGTGCTGGACGGGTACAATGCTACGGTGTTTGCTTATGGAGCGACGGGCTGCGGTAAAACACACACGATTAGCGGAAATCCACAGGCACCTGGAATCATTTTCCTCACCATGAAGGAACTATACGAGAGAATAGCAGACCTCCATGATACTAAGCATGTAGATGTTTCGCTCTCATACCTCGAAATCTACAACGAAACAATAAAAGACTTGCTGGAGCCTAGCCGTAAACAACTCGTATTAAGAGAAGACGTAGATCAAAAGATCACGGTGTCGAATCTTAGCATGCACAAACCCGAGAGTGTTGAAGCAGTGATGGATATGATTTTGCAAGGAAATCGCAATAGGACTGTATCGCCAACTGAAGCAAATGCTACCTCCTCCAGATCTCATGCGGTGTTACAAATTAACGTGGTACAAAAGAGTAGAACAGCAGCATTATCTGAAGCCCATACGTTTGCAACACTGTCAATTATTGACCTTGCAGGAAGTGAACGAGCTTCTGCTACAAAAAACAGAGGCGAAAGGCTCTTTGAGGGCGCCAATATCAATAAGTCGCTGTTGGCATTGGGTAACTGTATCAATGCACTTTGTGATCCGCGAAGAAGAAATCATGTTCCTTATAGAGATTCAAAACTTACAAGATTACTGAAATTTTCACTCGGTGGAAATTGCAAGACTGTTATGATTGTGTGTGTTAGTCCATCTAGTCGGCATTATGACGAAACATTGAATACCCTAAAGTACGCCGACCGAGCAAAGAAGATTAAAACCAAGGTGATACGCAATGAACATAACTTGAACCGTCATGTTAGCTCGTATCTCAAAATGATTACAGAGCAAAATGCCGAAATTGAAGAGCTTCGACGACGGGAAAAGAAAGCGGTCACCTTGGCTCTGGCACAGAAAGAAAGGGTCGATAGCAAACGTCTTCAAATCCTTTATGATGCTGTGGAAAGCTTGGAAACATTGTATAACAACGCAGTTCAAGATGATCAATCACAAAAACACTCCATCATTAGGAGCCTTATAAATCAAATTGGGCAGATTGAAAGCATTTTGATATCGCATTCGACCTCTAACATACCTATAGAGATCATTAACCAAGCTGTTGAAAAGCTAAAGTATGAACGAAAGTTACTTGAGCAGTATGTGTCAAATGAACAGCAGACAATTGAGAGCACAATATCCATTTTGACAAGGAAGATTGAAGATACCCCAGATATTCAAGATTTCCACAAAATGGCATTTAAAGCCCATGTTGATGCTGTCCGTCTGAAATATGCCATGAACATCTGTAAGGTAGGGTCGGCAGATTCTACATCTGTCAGCTTAATAAGAGCGTTTTCCGAAACGTATTATGGTGAAATAATTTTGCTGGAACGCACAGAAGACATATCTAGACAGCTTGTTTTACTCATTGAAAATATCATTCGACTAGGAAACGAGGAAGTCAACACTGGAAAGCCGGCACTGGTAGCTGAAACGAAGAAAAGACCTTCTGTAGCGGCGCTTAATGAGACACCCCAGAAAAAGATGTTTGTACCTTCGCCAACTTCAAACCAGGAGATTGCATCTGCAACGAAAAGGCTATCTACGCTAGGAGTAATTGGGCCAGCAAAGCCAGTGATGAGAAAGTCACCAAGAAAGCAGCACATTGTAGTCAAATCTCCTTTTAGGACCCAGCGCCGGGCTGTCAAAAGAGTACGATGGGAAGGGGATAGTGATATATCTATGGAATCTCCGATTACACCTCTGAAGGAAATTCAAGATTCACCATCGAAAAATTCCAATTTACTTTCAGCAACACCGGTTATAGCATCCACACATACTCCACCTCTGAACCTTTCTCAAGCCTTTCCAATATCCAGCACGCCTATTGAATCAGTTAGTCCTAATAGACAGAGTGGAAGATTTGGAGTTAAGGGAGAACTAAGACGCAAAAGTACTGGGTACTCTAGGAACTCATTGGTTAACAATCCTAATCAAGCCCCGGTTGTGCAACTCCCACGAACTACTACATCGCCTTTAAGTAGTTCTAAGTTTGTGATATCTCCGAGCAAAAGGAGTCTGGGACTTCCTTCTAGAGTTTCTAGAAACGAGCAAAACTCGCGAAAAATGAATTTTTAATGATTAATGTACCATACTAATTGGTTCATACTTATTTATAAATTATTAGATTAATTTAATGACATTGAAATTTTAATGATGGAGAAGCAATTTCAAGGAAATTGATCATTCTGATTATGACAATAAAGATTGAATATATGAATAAATAACGAATAAATAAACGAATAAATAAACGAATAAATAACATGTTTGAAGAACCGATTAGTTCTTGGAATTGAATTTGGAATCGTAAGCCAAAATCAAGGAATCAAGTTCCTTGGTGTCAACGTTATAATCACGGGCGGTCTGAGAGAAAGTCTTCAAAGCAGTAGATAGGCCTGTACGCAAACTAGTGTCGCCCATATCCTCAACACCTCCAATGGCATCGGCCATTAATTTACTCATGGAACTTGTAACGGTTTGTACAAATGGACTGACGATGAAGGATCCCATTGCCTCAGTGAAGCCACCAGTATAGGGACCAAGGCTGTCAGACATGGCTTTACCGGCATTGAGAATTTGGTTGGTAAAAGTGGGAATGAAAGATTCCAAGTTCTTTGTATGAGTGAGAGGGTCATGACCGTCGAGGAATTTGACCATGTCAGTAATACCATTTTGAGTGGTAGCAAAGCTCTTTGCAAGATTCATCATAGGTTTGGGTACTTCATTGGGCTTGATAGAAAAGTCAGAAGGACCATGAATAGCAGGACCGGCTGGAAGAACTGTGGCAGGGCCTTTACCATCTTCGTTATGTTGGTGGCCATTGTAGACAGGTCTGCTGGCAATTGCAACGGAGGCAAAGAGAGAAAGAGCGAATTTAGTGGCAACCATTGTGAGATCTTTGAATTGATGATGAGATTGAAAAAAATAAAGTCAACAAAATGTACTTATATACTTGATTTTAAAGGTTGGAAATTTGTTTTTGGTCCATTCAAATATCTGATGGCTTTAATGCTTCAATATCTGAATTGATATTGGTACTTATAATGCAGTCGTGATAGAAAAAAACTTTCGATCTATTTAGTTTATAACATGAAGGAAACAATTGTTCTTATGCAAAATGGGTTGATGTAATGGGTAGAAGATTAACCTCGGATAAATTCTTTCAATGTAAATTGAGTAGAGATTACTGAATAGAATCTCAGATGATTCATCTACCCGCTCAAGATGATGGAATTTTTCATTTAGAAGAGTGTTTCAATTATAAGTTATACATTAAGATATTTCGTATTTAAATGAAATTAGATAAATTAACCATTCTAGATTTTGGTAAATATTCTCCTCATAATTTAGGCATTAATTTTCTGTGATCTCATAAATTATATCAAATTTTAATCTGTAGAATGTAAATCGATTCAACATCCCGCTCAGCAGTGATATCTTAATTGAAACAGCCAAATTCAAGTAATGATCTGTAGCAGATGATCAATTGATGTTGGAGATCAAAAGCTGGAGATCAATTGCTTTCTAGATCAATTGCTTTCCAAATCAATTCTTTCCAAATCAATTCTTTCCAAATCAATTCTCTCCAAATCATTTGCTAAATTCTGTTAGCTTATTGTTTTGGGAACTTGTGATTCAATTTTCGACCTTGTTCCCACGATTAAATTTCGCAGCCTTTGTCTATTATGTAAAAACACCCATCTATTTCCTTACAATCTTCTGTCACCTCCTGGCGTCTCTACAATGATAAACTTCTTCAAAGGCCACCCAACTAACAATCTGCTTCCTGTAGCACAAATCCTAGCGTCGTCCCAGTCACTTCTGACCCGGACCCGGCCTACCGATAGCAATGACGACGACCGGCACCCTCTGACTTATGGGTCGGACCCCGGATCTCGACTCGTCCGTTCTACCTTTGGAGCCTGGAGTACCAGTGCCCACAACGAAAGCAAGTATGGCCAAGTCGATCCCGACTGTATCAATTTGACCAACGGAGCCAGCTACGGAGCAGCCAACGTTCTTCTACGGTGCACCAACCCGTCATATACTCAGCAAGTCTTTGTAGTATCTCCCACATACTTTCTGATCAACAGTCTTTTTGTCGACGCCGGGCTCAAAGACAAGATGTCAGCAGTTTGCGAGAGTCCCGAGACTGGATTGGACTTTGCAAAGCTAGAAAGCGACCTGATTAAGTACTCCAAGGGCACTCCAGAAGGAACCAGGGAATCTGAAGACACAAAGATCTACAAGTTTGTCATTTATCTCGTTCCTACGTTTTCGAATCCCTCAGGCTCGACAATGTCGCTATCAGATCGCGAAAAGCTTCTTGCGCTTGCACGCAAGTACGATATGCTGATTCTATGTGACGATGTTTATGATCTTTTGGCATACCCCACCGACTCCAGCAGTCCGCTTCCCCCCAGATTCGTAACGCTCGACCGCCAGACCTGCACGACTGCCTATGGCCACACGCTCTCCAACCTCACGTTTTCCAAGCTTCTCGGGCCTGGATTGCGAGTTGGCTGGCAGGAGTCTGCTACTCCCAAGCTGGCTACCGCGTTGTCCCAAGCTGGAGCTGTCAAATCTGGCGGCACGCCTGCCCATTTAAACTCCATGATTGTAAGCGAGCTGCTCGATCTCGGTCATATCGAGTCATTGTTAAAAGAGCTTACTACGACCTACGGGACGCGAGCGCGTGCTTTCAAAGAAGCTGTCAAACAGTATCTACCACAGGACACAAAGATATACGGAGGAGACGGCGGATATTTCATGTGGGTACAGACGCCGGACACACTGGATGCACGAGAGGTCGCTCGGGAGTGCAAGAAGCGTGGAGTAGTGTTGGCTAATGGTGAGAACTTTGAAGTGGTTGGAGATGAGCTTGGATGGGGCAGACAATACCAGAGAATTTCTGTATCTTTCTTGGAGAAGGACGAGATCGTGGAAGGAGTAAAAATCTGGGGTCAAGTCTGGAACAATATGTTAGCATCAAATAGCTACAAGTAAAACGCTCACCAAAAACGCTCACCAAAACCACTGCTCACCATGTAAAGCGCTCACCATGTCATATTGATAATATACTCTATTTGATAACGATACTCTGAAGGCAACACAAAAAATAAATAAATAAAATAAAATAAAAAAAATAAAAAAAAAAAGTCCAAAATATCAGTATACCTTTGCCGAGTCAAATGAACAAATATTACAATTGCATATACTGGAGCCATATTCAGGCACGTAAAATGAGTTGAATCTAGGTTGTAGCGAAGGTTGCAAAGCGTACTTTTGTTGTTGGTGCTGCTGTTGATCATTGTGGTGGTGATAGTCGTAACCTCTAATAAAACTATCCACACCAGGCAAACAGGGCATATTGGGAATCTCTGAATAAGGAAGACATCTGGGGTACGCCAGAGACGAGTTTGGAGTTGTCGGAGATAAAGGATATCGTTGGAAGCGATCCGACATGAACTGATCATAATAGTCGCTGAAAGTTTGCCAGTTTCTGTACTCCTCCGCAGTAGTTGGTAAAAGAGACCATTTGATAGTTCTGAGCCAGTCTGCTTCAATGTATCTCAACTCGGAAACCGAGATTTGCGAAGCTTCGCTCCAGGAGGAGTTTGTAAAAGTATTATCATCGTAAAACTTGTTTGCCAGTAAAAGCGCACCAATGAGAGCTTTATAAGTGACATGAACTCTGGAGTCGGGCAAGTCAGGGAAATGACCCAGAGCCCAGCGTTTGAACAAGTAGGTCAAGGCGAGAAAGATGGTCGACTTTGGGAGTCTGGTTGCGGTGAGTACACGAACAGTAAACTCTTTAAACTCATGGCAAAACGAAAAAGACGGTCTAAAGGCAGAGGTTGAAGGGTACATTATGTTGACGACGGTGGTAGACGCGTAGTCGGACATTTGGTCGATTTCATAGTCCAAATTAGCAGAGACACCGCCAGAGTAAGTGACGGCAGTGGAGGAGGTGGTGGGAACAGCTGAGGGCACGACGGATTCTGAAGAGTTTCGAACACACGAGTAGGAGGAAGCTGGAGCTGGGTTGATGCAGCTCAAGCACTCCGCGGCCGGGAAAAAGTAGGGCGGCGTCGATAGATGGTAGGCTGGCATAATGACGAAGAGACTTAATGAAAAGCTCGTCTCCAGTGGGAGGTTTGAATCAACACTTTAGCAGTGAGGGATGTGGAAAGTGGTTGATCAAGAGTTCAAGATCAAGCAAGCAAGACCAGAACTCAGACAGAGAATACTGAGCTGACTTGACTGAACAACACTGGGCTCTTGCCGAACTTTTTGTGAGATCAAAAGGAAGACAGAACGCAGAGAAGAAAGCCTTGTCTGCTTTTAGGTACTGAAGTCGGTGATGATGGCGGTGATGGTGATGGTGACGGTGGAGGAGGAGGAGGAGAGGGAGGAGTAGGACGATACAGCAGGACTTTGAAAAGATGAGTCCAGAGGGAATAGTGATGTGTAGGAGGAAAGAAGAAAATGAGCGAGTATTATTTATAAATATGGTCCATTGGTGTAATTAATGTTAAAAAATAAAGGTGAGTTGTTCACTACAGGCAAAAGTCAAATTTAAGAACGCGAGCCCAAAGCGGAAATGGGAAAAAGGGCATTTAACCTTGTTCGTTATGAAAGTAGAGCTAGAGTTAGCACGGGACAAGCAAAGTCTAGCACGGGGGCCAGGTAGGGATGGGGGGCGGTCTGGAACAGACTGCTGTAGAATAAGGTTACAACAGGCATTAGGGAGTTTCTGAGCCGGCCATACTGAAATTGGGCAGTGGAGGACGATTTTCTGGCACAGGAGTATTGCACGACATTTCTTCGGGCTGGTGTGCCCCCTGCTTTTGCCGTTTTGGGACGCACGAAATTGTCGTGATACACCACACACCATCTTGAAACATCAGAGCCTGAAGGCGGTTGTTGGTGGTGGCATCAGTCATGTGATAGCAGCGACGCAGCATGTGTGAGACTATATCATGTGACTTGAGTTAAGATACACTATAAGGGCATTAGAAGCATGGAAGCGTAGAGTTTTACGGTGTGGCACAGTGTGGCCTGAGTTTGATGCCCGCCACTGGGGAGGAGTTGGTGATCAAGTTGGTGATTAAGTGAGAGGCAGCCAGTGGTATAGGCAGCCAGTAGCAATAGTAGTAGCCGAGATACGGGTATGGAGACGATTATAAGGTTAATGAAACATGAAGATATAAATATAAATAGAGTTATAAAATTTTTCAGCAATCATAGAGGTTTTAATAGTATTGGTTAGGTATTGGAGGTATTGTAGGTGTTGAGTTGGTGTTGAATATAGTGAATATTATTTGGTGTTATTGATGATATTGATGATATTGATAATATTCAGTGTATTTAGTGTTCTTAGTATTATTCTTAGTGTTCTTATTATTGTTATTCACAGTATTCTTAGTATTCTTAGTATTCTTAGTATTCTAAGTATTATTATTATTATTATTATTATTATTATTCTTATTATTCTTATTATTCTTATTATTCTTATTATTCTTATTATTCTTATTATTATTATTCTTATTATTATTCATATTATTATTATTCATATTATTATTATTCATATTATTATTATTCTTCTTATTTTTATTCTTCTTATTTTTATTCTTCTTATTTTTATTCTTATTTTTACTTACCATTATCAAGAAAGGAAATCGAAATCACAAGTCTTGATACTGTACTGAAAAACACTATACGTACTTGATTCAACTACCACACAATCATCAACCTTATTCCCTCCCTCTGGTATCCCCAGAAACCAAAAACCTAATTTTCAAATTCGTCCAAACTACTAAAAGGTTAAAGTCACTACCCGATCAACAACATCCCACAAGTCGCAAAACGCAGACAAAAAGTGACAAGACATATGTTATCCTCCTCCACTGTTTTCTACCACTTTGCTGGACGATTACGTACTGCTACGGAACGTCGGAGTCAGAGAATTACTAATCTGCGCACGGGGGAGTTACTAAGATCACGGGTGACAGTGTAATGAGCGCGACCTCCATCTTTTAACGAATGAGCCTCCGCCACAAGGAACATGGCATGCGGTTTATTTTAGTAGTGCGTCTGGGTGTCCGTTTTGATCTGTATTCCATGAGTTTTGGGTTTATTTGTGACCCAACTAGGGCTAATTGGAGGTTTTGGTCTAGCCTCTTTGTTTGTGAAAAGTAAGTAAACGTGCATAGATGCATGCGTACTTGTATAACAAGATGCATTTTGTTTCCAAGAGCCCACTACATTCCGGTTGAACCTAATGAACCGTTTTAGTAGGGGAGGCAGATGATGGGGAGGCAGACTGAGAGCTTTTATCTTATAGCGCTATCAGACAATAGAGAGGCCTTCATCAATCACAATCAGGCTTGAATTTTACAAGGGTAGCCAAGAAATATTTGTGTTGGAGATCTGGAGTATTTCCAGATTTGGTAATTTACAAGTACGATTTGAGGTGAGAAAGATGGAGAATTATTATGGAGTTAATAGATTAGAGTGAAATAAATTAGAATCATATTGAAATAATAGAAAATGATTCTTATAAAATGATAGAAAATGATTCTTATAAAATAATAGAAAATGGTGGAAATTCTTATAAAATGATAAAAATCATAGAAAGTGATGAAAATCAAATCATATACCATTTAAATCATATACCATTCATTAAATCGTAAACCACAAATTTAAATCACCATAAAAACAAATATACAAATCATTAAAACCCCCACAAAATAAACCCTTAAATAACCAAATGCTTAAACAGATTCTGGTAAACAGATTCTGGTAAACAGTATTAACATCACTTGGCAATTCCCCTATTTTTAGACTCTACTCTCTTGTCTCTCCAATTCGCTTACGCTACTTCCTGCTTTGTTCCCTTTCGTTATACTTCACCCCTTCTGCTGTATTTCTACAATCATTATCATAGTCACCTACAATTCATCTCGCTAAGCTGTGGTTCAGTGGTGTAGCGGTTTATCACACTTCGTTCACATTATATGAACATTCTTGTACCGAAGAGGTCCCGAGTTCGAACCTCGGCTGAATCATTCTTTTTTTCTACCACTCGTCACCCCAAATCCTCATCAGCCAGTTCATTCAAAGCTATGAAAGAAAACCTCATCGCCAAATACTCCCAATACTCGTAATACTCGCAATACTCGCATATCGCCAAACTCGCAATAATAATAGTGTATTTTCTTTTTCATCTCTATTTTCCTCCCCATAATAAAACCCTGCTTCCTGCAAACCCTTCTATTCCCTATATTCTCCTTCGAACATTCCATCCAACACCTTCATGACCTTCATCTACATTTCTGTAAATTAAATTATTGATATTCAGTATAAACTTTCATCAAATCGCCCAAATAGGAAATTATTGAAAAAAGATCTGATCCTCAAATCTCATTGGCCAACAATCATTTGCCAAGGCTTTTAGCGCAGACTACCATTTTTCAATCTAATCAATCAGTCATCAAAAACGTCCAGTTTCCCGTTGCATCTCCACGCAGCTCTCCCGCCTGCCAATTCTGCCGCTCCCTATGCAGAGACTCATGGATCATACTGCACCTTCACCCAATCATCTCGCTTCCCTCATAGTAACACACGCTCCCAATACGGACTAAGACCAATGTATAATGCATCTTTAACGCATATCGTTTCCTAATTATCTTTTTTATCTCGCCCTCTGCGATATACGTCTCTACTGATGCATTTTGATGATTGGTCAATAAATTATCTTTTCCATCAGAGCAATCAAAATCAGGCATATACCCGTTTAGGAAATCTCCCTTGGTCTTTTTTCATTCAGCGCGCACCAGGCCAAAACCCAAAAATTAACTGTCAACTGAAAACCGTCTATTAATTTTCCAAGCTTCTGCAAAAATCTATAAATATTGAATCCTTTTCCTTAATCTTTTTTTTTTTCTTCTTCTTCACTCTAAGTCTACTAAGCCACTCGTTTCTATCAACTTTACTAATTTCTAATAATCTATCAACGTTAAAAATGTACTCCAAGACTATCCTTTCCGTCGCTGCCCTTTTCGCTGGTGTCGCCCAAGCTGTCCCCTTCCCTGAAGCCATTGCTCAATTGCCTGGTGCTACCATGAGTTGCCACGAGGCTTGCGGTAACCTCATTTTGGAATCCAGAAAGTGTTCCGACAATGACTGTCTTTGTTCCGAGGGCAGCCCTTTCATGGAGCTTGTTCCTTCTTGTTTGGACTGCGGTTGGCAATTATGGACCTACTACGGCAAGTACCTTGTCGAGCCCTTGGGTAAGTGTAACTTGCCCACTGAGCCCACTGGTGTCAACACCAACACTTTAGCTTCTGCTACCTCTGAGGCTCCTGCTACCACTTCTGAGGCCCCCGTTACCACCTCCGAGGCTCCTGTTACCACTTCTGAAGCTCCCGTTTCCACCTCTGAAGCTCCTGTTGCTACTTCTGAAGCTCCCGTTTCCACCTCTGAGGCCCCCGTTGCTACTTCTGAAGCTCCTGTTACCACTTCTGAAACTCCTGTTGCCACTTCTGAAGCTCCCGTCTCTTCTTCTGAAGCTCCCGTTTCTTCTGCTTCTTCTACCCACGTTTCTTCTACTCCTACCACCTCTGCTAGATACTCCAACTCTACTTCTGACGTTCCCGCTACTGTCCAACCCACTTCCACTGGTATCGCCCAAGTTAACGGTGCTACTCAATACCAAGTTGCTGGTGCTTTGGCCGTTGCTGCCGGTCTTGTTGCTTTCTTGTAAGTTTTCATTTTCTTACTCTAATGATAACGACAATATTTTAAAAGCACAAAACAACAAAAAAAAAACGGACTACTTGAGAGTTCAAACGATCTTTTAATTTTCATTTCTATTTTGGTTAAATTATCAATCAGTTTCATATATTGTCTATAAAATTTTAATAGTTTCTTGAAATACAATAGTTTTTTTTAAAGTCCATTTCATTGATTTAACTTTTATTCATTGTTTATAACTTTTCAACTACGCAAGCGAAATTGTAAACAAAATGATTGGCAAAAATATGGATAAACTGTCTCATGAGACCAGGCCAAAGTTTTGCACTTTAAGAGTTGAAATTGAAGTTTGTTTATTCATAAGAATCTGTTGGTCAAAGGATTGAACTTTTATCTATATTGATATTGGTAATTTTATATTTTTATTGATATTTTTATATTGATATTTTTATATTTTTAAATTTTCTTGATATCTTTATTGATATTTCTATTGATATTTCTATTGATATTTTTATTTATATTTTGACATTTTATATTTTCATCTATATTGATTTTTTAATATAATTTCGACTTATTTTCATGTTAATTCTACGTTAATCCTCTGTTAATCTAAATAAAGAAATATTTTACCTTCAAGTAGTTAACTTTCTGCTGCAAATTTTCAATAACTCAGAAGATACTACTTTGTATATTCTGAAAATGAATTTCTTGTTGACATGATCGCAGTACTAATTGATAGTGACAATAATATATTACTCTCTTTTCAATGGTAATAAATGCAGTTCCTCGTGGCCCAATGGCAAGGCGTTCGCCTACGATTTGTTAACGGTCACAAGCGAAAGATTCCAGGTTCGACCCCTGGCGGGGAAGCATTTTTTTGCTAGCGAAATAAAGTTGGATATAAGGTTTGTTGATACCCGCAGACAAAGTGGCCTGGTTATAAATATGCCATAGCGTGTGCGATGACTTTAAGAAACTACTACAGCTTGCTCTGTGAAGAATCGAGAGTGATATAAAATCTATTCACGGGTACAATTCATACTTTACACAGTCTCATTCCTACATTGTAATGTCGAGAAGCCAGAAACGAAGAGGTCGTTCCAAAGTATAGAATTCCAGTGAAAACAATCAAGTAAGTGTAGTTCTTTCCCTCCTGGGTGATCAAAGCTCCAGACAACGGAATACCCAGTAAAATTCCAAACGAAGTGAAGAAGAACATAGTTCCAAACCTGCGCCCATATTCTTCAGTTCGACAAATCTGTGAACAGCAGACAGGAGCAAGAGAAAAGATTCCTCCACTGGAGTATCCCTGCATGGCTGAAAAGACTACCAAAGCTGGAGCAGAATGCCCAAAAGGTAGCCAAATGGTGACAACAGTAACAAACGCAAATGTAGAGAGTAAGATTATAGTATTAAATCGCCCTATAATGTCTGCCATTAACCCAGAAGTCCAGCGACCGAAAATACCTGCTGCACTTAAAATGGTCAATAGCGAATAGGCAAGACTGGTAGACATATTATGGGCAAGAGCATAGGTTGCCAGGAATGTCAAGCCTATGACAATGGCAAGCTCAGCTAGTAAATTAGCAACAGTCAGCCAGAGAAACCGTCTGTCACGAAGGGCTTTGATGTCGACAAAGCTCATAACGTTCAGCTGGATAAGCGTTTCTTGCTTTACTCGAGTCTTCAGCAGCAGCAGCGACAAGGAGAGGGCGGTGAGACAAATGAATCCCACGACGCGGACTCCCCAGCCAAACCCGACTGCGGTGTACAAGTTTCGCAGAAGAATTGGAAAGACTACACCTCCCAAGCTAGCTCCAATGGTTGCGACGCCTGTAGCGAAACCTCTCTTGACGTTGAACCAGTGGCCGATGATGGTGAACAATGGGGCTACCAGCATGCCGATTCCAATTCCTGCGCTGATTCCCATACTTAAGAGGAACTGATAGTATTGAGTTGAAACGCTGACTCCCATGATGCCCAAAGTAAGGAAGAATGTCCCGCATAATCCCAAGTACAAAGGGCCGTATAAGTCAAATATAGGGCCTGTGAAGCCGGCCAGTGAGTAGGTAAGAAAGACCATGATTGAGAAGATCCAGGAGACCTGAGAGTCGGACATGGCTTTGAGTTGATTTGTCGAGATGTAAGCCTGGACAGCGCCAATCGAGTTGACCATTCCAGCAGAAGCGAAGAGGCCCAAGAACGAAGCAAAGACTACACGCCAGGCCATGTAGCCACCTTCAGGATAGAAATCATCATCGGCTTCGGTGGTTTCGAGGTTGTTTGGGTCTTGAGCGAATGGAACGGCTGGTTCAAAGATGGGTTCCTGGCTATTGAGCTGTCTTGCTGTGGAGTAGGTGGAGAGTTCTACTGGAGGCAGGGGAATGATGAATGATGATGGACCTGATCTTGCATTCAAGTTCTCTGACGAGCCATGTGGAGAGCTCAGCACGGAAGCTGCCGTTGTAGTTGACATTATAGGGGATCGATGGGAGCGTGGGAAGCCAAATGACAAGAGACGAACTGCTACTTATAGAGGATTGTATCTACCGGTGCAGAGCAAACGGGCGGGTATTTGTGACTCATGAAATAGTTGATATGCTTGGAAATATATGAGAAGCGCTGAGTTTCTGATAGTGCTGCCAGTGCTGAGAAGTATTTGTGATTCATGTTTGAGTATTATAGTTTGTCCCTGAAGATTATTGTGGAAGATTGGAATTTGGGATATCATATAGAGATTGGTATATGGGGATTATCTTAAAGAGATTACTATATGGAGGAGAGTTTACATGGCTATTTAGTGGGAATTAACATGGCGATTCAACATGGCGATTTGAGCTAAATGGCGGATTGATTTGGGAGTTGGCTGACTAAAGATAGGACTGGGGAATGGTCTCGGAAAAATAGGAATGAAAATGGGAATGAGAAATAGGTAATAGAAATAAGATGGTAAGAAATGATGATAGTAATAATAGGAATAAGAAATAATGGTAATAATAGTAATAAGAAAATAGTAATAAGAAAATAGTATTAAGAATATGAAAAAATTGGATTTGATTTCTTATGATATATCCAGATGGGGGAATCTGGGGAACTGGGAAAACGAGTTTTGGGAATAAGAAGATGAAGATTAGTAGGAAAAAAGATTTGGAGTTCAAGTCAGGATCTCTCCAGTAAACTGGAATATAAACTGGAATATTGATGAGCAAGAATATTAAAAACAGTTTCATTAAGAGGAAACTAGTTACGAATTTGTGAGCCTGATCGTTTATGGCTGAAGCAGAAATTTCCAACAGGCTCAGAGATCAGATGAATCGCTAATGGCGTTAAAATCAAGCAGGTGATGTCTTGTAAACAAGACTATATTTCATCCGACTTTGCACTCATTGAAACCACATCAAGTTGAATCAACTTTTCAACGTCTTGAAAGAATTCCTGATTTAAAGACCATGCTTGTGGCAGGCATCTCGAACCGAAGTTGATTCTAAGTCTTTGATGCTCTGTTGAAGGCGGGTATTCATGCGATGGTTGAAAAGAATTATGCACATTTTTTTTAGACATTCAATGGATATTGTGCTTGATGGGATTGTGGATGGTTGGTTGATGGTTGGTTGATGGAATGTTGATGGAATGTTGATGGGATGGTGAATGGAATGGTGGATGATAGTTGATGATTTAATTCATGACAATGATAAAACTGTTGAAAATTATATCAGTTTGCATTATACTGACATCTACTCATCATGATTAAGACAACTTCCAGAACTAAGACAGAAAACAAATTCCTGATCCAGCGATGGCTCATGAGACAGTAAACATATTCCAGAACTCAATTGCGCACAATCTACCACTTTTACAATTGACAATCTGAATAATAGAATTTATTGAAAATAGTGACATTAAATAAAAACTGAATTAAAATAAAGACATCTTCATGTCATTTGCCTCACTGCCAGACTTGCCAACTTTTGTAAACTACTAATAGGTTTCAATATAGTGCCTCCAGTTTTTGGGTATCCGTATTTGGCGATGCTTAAAGAAGGTGTTGGGATAGATGTTCGGGGTCTCAGAGCATTCATGGCCATAGTGAATGTTGGGTCATCCGAAACAAAGTCGTAGCCCTTGAGATATTCATCCATATAGTTGTAAAAAGTTGACTCGCGAGGTAATCTGAGAGCGGTGCTCAATACAAGATGTAAGAGCAACGTAAATATCGGCGTGTTCGAAGCAATTGACGGATGGGAAAGCAGATTAGTTAGCTGATATATTGACTGAAAATTGGGATACGACTGGATATACACGCAGTTGTAGAGAGCCTTGGTGAACGGTGAATCGTAGTGACTCAAGCTAATGTGTCGCAGTTTTTCCCAAGACTTATCTCGCAGAATGAGCATCAAAGTACCCTCAGTAGAGTGGGAGAAGGGTTCATAGTCAACAATGTTGGTGATTTTTGATTTTGTGTTTTTGGTTGTGGAGTCAATGCCATCCAGTAAGGTTAAGACCAAGAAGAGGTTTTTGTAGTCATCGTTGTCTTTGACCTGGTAGAGACCGAAACTATATGCAGAGGTGATGGCAGAGGATAACCAGTAGGAGCTGTTTGTGATGAGAAATGCAAATGTTTTTAGAATGATGCAAAGATGGGTGTGGGCTGAGAGACGTCTGGAGTCGTAGGGGCTGGGAGCGTTGATGACGTTTGAGATGGAGTCCAATTGTTGAGCGTCGCGTCTTTTCGAGATGAGCATGTCGATGCTGGTGAAGATAGCGGTGGTGAGCTCGCTGGAGTTGGCCGCGTCCAGCAAGCTTTCGAACTTGGATCTTGAGCCGGAGAGGATTGGGAGCAGAGGATGGATGCGGGAGTAGTAGTCGTCAATGAGCGAGTTTTGGAGTCGTTTTACTTCCGAGGCGAAGGAGGAGGGTGCAGACTGCGAGCGCTGTTTGAGTTCAGGGAGCTTCATTTGTTCGGGATGGCTTCGGGCCTTTATTTCGTTTGTTAAAAAGGAGATGGAGGGGAGGACCATGCTGCCGGATTGGCGGGCATGTTCGAGGACTGGAGAGACTGAGGAAGGCAAGGAGGGCGAGAGCAGACTTGAGATGGCCGTTTTAACTGGGGGAGTTGTTGGAGTAGTAGGAGAAGGGAGGCCGTTGATGGATTTTCTTCGACGGGAGCCTTTCTGAGGGCCTCTTTTATATTGCACACGTTCAAAGGTGCACTGCAGCAAAGCTCTTTTGCAGTTTTCACAAGACGAGCCGCCGTTTTCGACATTGTGATCGCATTTAATCTATAAGAGTTAGTAAGGAGGGAGGGAGAAGAAGAAGAAGAAGAACTCACTTTTTTACGACGACATCTGTCGCAGGCTTGCGATACCTTTTTTCTGCCATTTGGAAGGTCGCTGCTGGGCGAAATTAGTGGTGATTCTACAATTGGAGGTAGAGGAGACGACAAAGCCATGATGGAACAGTTGATAATTGAATGGATATACGATGGTGTATATCACGATGTGAAGATGAGAGAAGAAGAAAAAATAAAAAAAAAGGAAGGAACCAGTGATATTTATAATAAAAAAAATTAAAAAGAATTAAAAAGAATTAAAAAGAATTAAAAAAAAAAAAAAAAAAAAAAAAAAAAAAAAAAAAAAAAAAAAAAAAAAAAAAAAAAAAAAAAAAAAAAAAAAAAAAAAAAAAAAAAAAAAAAAAAAAAAAAAAAAAAAAAAAAAAAGAACCGTTTTTTCAATGTGCGGGCTTCCACTCAGCAGATCTAATTTGTTATTATTTTTTTAAGCTTTTTTGTGGGGAAAACTTGAATGATCCGGTCCCTGCCCATCATAAAAAACTTCACGTGATTGCCGACATGAAAAACACAAACGAAAGAAGCAAAATGAGCGAAGGGAAAAACATAAATTTCAGTTGGAAATAGAAAAAATAAAAATAAATAGAAAAAATGATTTAGTTAATATTTTGGTACCGTGGACGGACGAAAACTTGATTGGCTTGGATGTTTGAAGCAGTTCCACTAGTGATTCGTCCATAGTCCGTCGGAGACCCAGAGCGGAATGTCTTTGATTCAGATTTACTTTTAGAAGTCATTTTCCAGATTCCATCATGCTCTTCCATGTTTCAATAACACCCATTCCGAGAGTTCGGGTCGTTGGAGCAGTCCGTGGCGGACTGTTTGACTTTTCCGGGTAGATGAGTATCCGAATGTTAGATCGGAACGAGATGAGACGGAGTGGGAATGGGAAAGGATGGGAGAGGATGGGAGAGGATGGGAGAGGATGGGTATGAGTGTGGGTATGAAAATGAGTATTGAATATTGGATATTGAATATTGAATATTGAGAATTAAGTATTGAATATTGAGAATTAAGTATTGAATATTGAATATTGAATATTGAATATCAAATATCAAATATCAAATATCAAATATCAAATATCAAATATCAAATATCAAATATCAAATATCAAATATCAAATATCAAATATCAAATATCAAATATCAAATATCAAATATCAAATATCAAATATTGAAAACTATCATAAAATATATTCCAATTCTATCTCTCAATATATTGAACTCTCCTTACTCCAACAATACTCCAATCTCTTAATATTAACCATGCCTAATTTGCTAAGCACAGAGTCTCAACGTAGCTCCTAATCAAAAAAGTCATCGTCATCGTCGTCGTTCAAACGAGTGCTTTTCCGTTCAAACTAGATTCTGTTAGTGATCACTTCAGCCTGATTTCTGACCAATACTCACTACTATCTTTGTCTTGTTCGCCTTATTCTCCTGCTGAGATAACTGATCCAACAATGAAATCAACTCCTGCTCTCCAACCTTCTTCTGAATCTGTCCACTTCTCACCAGTCTCATCAACAAGTCCTCCACGCTAAATCATTGTTAGCTTCTCCATCATTCCATATCCATCGTACTCACTTTCGCGCTCTATCTCCTCTCACTATTCTAATTCTTGACAGTCGCTCCCTCGCTTCAGGCGTAAGTACCTGCGCCAGCTATCATAGTCTATTAGCTCCTGCTTCTTCTCGCTCTTCTCTCCATTCATACCATCGAAGCTCTCATCTCTTCTTCTTGCTGAGCACTACTTCTCATTAGCTCAACGCTCTCAACCTTTGCTACCGCTCACTCACTGATCAATCTGCTCACCACTACCGGCACCTCCCTTATCGCCTCCGTTCTTCTTCTGTAACTCAGCTAGACGGGCTCTTCTAATAGCTTGCAATTCACTGTCGTCCATTGTTCTCAATAGTTGTGAATAGTTTTTGTAAGATTTGAAAAAAAAAAATACTCCTAATTTTCCATGGGCTAGGGCTTATATCGCCATCACCAAATCTTGATTCATAGAGTCTATTAACTTGTAGTTACATATATACTATCAAAAACAATGAAGTCCACTAAAACACCTTGTCTACTATCCTCTCCCATCGTGTCATGTTCTCAGTGCTTTCCTCCTCCTCCTCCTCTTCCTCTGCTCCTTCTTGTAGCTTGCTTCCCGTAATGATATCAATATCCTCAGTCTTAACAAACAAAGGCGTCTTCAACAGAAATTGAAATAACACCCAAAGAATAATGAATATTATCAATGAAATATGCGTCGCCATGAACCTGTAAACCGTAAAGTTAAAGTAAGCCGGGAAGCCCTGAATTATAACCACCAAATACAAACAAATCAACGAGTACCATATATAGACCCGGCCTCCTTTGGCGACAAACGGTAACACCTTCTTGCGATCAAGCCCAGCGTGCTCAAACGCTCGAATAAACCGCAGATGCGATGCGCAAATACATGTCCAACAAATGATTCCCGCAACAGCTCCAATATTCAGCAGCCACGCAAACACTCCGGACCCTCCGCTAACCGCCATGAAACTAAAGAGTCCCATAGTAGCTGTCGAAAGTACCCCGTATATAGGAACCCCGTGCTTGTTTGTAATCGTAAGAAATTTGGGCCCGAGTCCTGTCGTTCCTATCGCATACAATAACCGAGATCCAACATAAACATTAGAGTTTCCAGCTGAAATTATTGTAATTAAAATAATCGCATTGTAAATGTGTGGCAGAACCTTCGTGCCCGAGTTGATTATAGCAATAACAAACGGCGAATAAAGAGGTGATGATTGCCCCTTCATTGTAAGAAGCTCGTTGTTATATGGAATCAAAAGCCCCAGGAATAAGATGCTCCCCAAGTAAAACACAAGAATTCTGAAAAAAGTTCGGTTAATCGCTCTGGGAATCGCCTTGCGAGGATTGCTCGCCTCTCCAGCACTGACTCCAACTAGCTCTACACCTTGGAATGTAAACGCAGCATTAACCAGCGCCGACAAGAGTCCCAGGAACTTGCCAAATCCTTCATTTCCAACAAGAATGCCAGGTCCAAATACTCCAGGGTCTCTCCAATATCTGCCACCAATAAATCCTGTCTCTCCACCTCCCATAACCATAATAAAGGCATAAATCAGCCATGATAATAGGGCAACAACTTTGATACATGCTGAGCAGAACTCAATCTCTCCATAAAACTTCACCGGTAAAAAGTTCGTGCATGTTAACACAATTAAAAAAAAAGTAATCCATACATGAATTGGAATACCAGAGTACCATATCATTATAGTTTGGGATATAACACTGATTTCAATTGCAAACGTAGTCGCCCAAGAGAACCAGTACAGCCATCCCACCGCTGCTCCAAGAGCAGGAGACAGAAATCGCGAAACAAAAACTGCAAATGATCCAGTAATGGGAATAAACGTAGTCATTTCTCCCACTGATTGAGCAATAGAGTAAACAATTGTAGCCATAAACGCGTACGCTAGTAATGATCCAAGTGGGCCAGCTTCCGCCAATGCCCTCTGGGTTCCAATAAATAACCCAGTTCCGATTGTTCCTCCCAATGCCATCATGGCAACATGACGCTGCTTTAAGTCTCTCTTGACTTTGGTGGTTCCTATTTCCACCTTGTTGATCTCCTCGAGATCTGTCTCAAACTGCAACTTTTCAGCCTCGAAGGTGTCAACGACACCGAGGGGAATTTCAGCAGAAGTCTCGTTATGTTGCGAAGCCATTATAGTAAAAAAAAATTATTCAAAAGCAAATCAAGTTAAGCTGAACAGTTCAATGGAACGCAGAATGAAGAACCGCAAAAGTAAAAGTAAGAATCCTTTCTAACTCCTAAACTTATATAGACACTTTCTTCAATCTTGAGGATGTTTGTTCCTATATCCCATCTATGTTTGAGTAGGTAATGCTCTTCCGCTATGGATTTTGAACGTTCGGCAAAAGCTATGAGGTTGGTGAAGAGAAGAAAATACCAATCATCTTCAGTAGATTGTTATTTATGTTTTTATTAAGATTATAAGAAATCACACTGTACTGGAATAACAGCTTTGTTGTTTGTAGCTTTTGGCTAGAGATTTTGGGAGTTGGACCCTTTAGGAAGTCATTGTTACAAGTTTGAGTTTCACCCTTACAAAAAACCTTCATAATGGTAGTAACCAAGAACAAATCTCAACCAAGTCCAGTGTCAACGACATTTACTTGTATGGTTCTGTGCTTTGTTTCTTCTTGGTTTACCATATAATTGCATAATGTCTCAAGTAAATACTGTTGTCCTCCAATCAACCCTACGTGCAATGTCTCGGGTTACCACAAAATCTCCATAGTATTATTCGGAACGTCTGGCTTGAACAGGACGGCTAGTCGGCTTCAACGTCTCAGTAGCTAAGTAAACCAAATTGGGGGTTCTAGATCTGGAGTCTTGAGCCCTACTGTGCTCCAAAAGTATATCTAACCGAAGGTATGAATCGTGGTACTCAGATTTTGTATTCATTTTGCAAATTCAAATTTAGTGGATCTTGGATAATTTGTTAGATAAAGTATTAATCCATCAGCTGTCACGATGTTTTTATAAAAGTTCGATAGCTATCGTTAAAACCCCTCTTATCGGCCAAAGATCCTCTAAATGGTATTTTTAATGATATAATATTTGTGGTATAATATTTATGGTATAATATTTTAATGGTATAATATTTTAAATGGTATCTTCTAAATGTTATAATCTTTTAAATGGTATATTCTAAATGGTATAATCCTCTAAATGATCAAAATGATATAATCCTCTAAATGATCTATATGATATAATCCTTTAAATGATGTCATCTAAATGGTATAATCCTCTAAACGGCAAAAGATCCTCTACATGGTAAACACTTTTATTTATTAGTTATTATCCTAATCGTTCTGAACCCTTTTAAAAGCCCTGAACTGTTCCATTGGTTGAGCCCATTTCTAAAGACTTTTTTGAGCACAGACCAAACTTAATTAAACTCACAAATAAAGTTCAATCTTGGTAGTTCGAGGTAAAATGGAAAATATAAAATGCCAGAAACTGAATGAAGTGCTACATTTTTCTTAATTGGGTTATAATTCCTTCTTGTTAAACTCCATTTGATGATGAAAATCCACTTCCCCAGATTCAGTTTGACCAATAAATTTCTATATATTACAATGCTAATTAAATTCGAGTGCTCCGAGACCTTTGGCATTGAGTTGATATCAATTGATCGATCCGATCACGGGAGTATTGTGTTCTCCGATTGACTTGGTTTTAGGAACTTATTGGTCCTGTTAAGCGACACAAACTTTCATTTGTTTGGAAAACAGAACTTTTCAACAGAACCGGACTTTATTCCTAAATAGGTCAGAATTAATCTGAAACACTTCTAGCAATTGAATTTTACTCTTGTAAAACCGGATCGCAATCATAGGCCTAAATGTCGGCAACTCTTTAGTGAAGTCATAATTCATATTTGCGGCTTATCGTGAAGTATATTAATATTTCTATTGTTTAATTTTCATTGTTCTTAGCATTGGCCACCAATTGTTGGATAGTTTAGCAAAGATTGTATTTGCGTTTTGTTCGTGAGACCGCCAAAGTTTGATGTAGCTGTCTTTCAAGTCAAATAATTTCCTTTATACTTATTATAGTATCGCTGAACTTTGTCTACTGTTTTAATTCTTATTACTCATGGTGATAAAAGGAATGAATGTATGTTTGTGATTAGTGGGTAGTAAGCCATTTTCTTCTACGATCTTTTTTGCATTGAGTTTAGCATGTAAATAGGCATAAATTGATAAATGTTGATTGGTAGATTTTTTTTTTCATTTGTGATTTAATATCAAATATTTTGAAGTATGACGAATGCTCATCTTGACATAAAACTAACATAGTATTGAACAACAGTTATTTAGATAACACCCAAATATTTGCGAGGATATAGAAGTGAAAACTTCTAACTTGATTTTGTTTCTTTTGCTTTCTTTGTTGTAAACCTTTTTTATACAGTTGTTGATCAAAGTATAGCGTGCACAATTACATTGAAATTCTATATCTGTGAAATCCTTAACACCGTTCCTGCATTTGTTTTAATATCTAGTTTACTTCTAGAGTACTCAAGTTTTTCCGAAAGTTATATGGCGTGTTTCTGTGACCGTGATATACCTATATTTTTTAAATTCTTGGGACCAAAAAACTATGGATTGTTTTTATACTACTTCCAGGTAAAATATCATTGCCAAATTACAAATGTTCAATGATTTTGTACTGGTCCTGATTGCAATTTGAATATTTTATAGTACGGAGTCGTGGAGGCATATTTATTAATGTTGTTTTTTAGTATCATCTGTAAAATTTTTCAATTATATTAATGGCAAATAGAAAAATTGTCATGTCAAAGTTAAACACAGATTATACTGATTTGAAAAAAAGATACTTTTATCGAGGGTAAATTTACAATTCATCAGTAATAAATCGGTTTAAAAATGTTAGGTTAATCAATTTATAACAACCGTTGAGTTTTACAAAGTTGAAAAACTTGAATAGACAAAATATCACAGGTTATCCAGCTTGATAAACAATAGTGCACTAGTAAAAATATTACAACTTAAACACTACCAGCTTCAAAGTACAAAACTGGGATAACTTCTAGAAACTTGAGATAATGTGATATCCAAGTTAAGTGGAAAAAATAATACTTTCCCAAAAAATCAGAACACGCTTTAGTATGAAAGGTCTGAATAGGAAGAATTATAACAGTCGCAAGTGATTGAACTTGTAATTTACCTAAAATAGATTATATTTGTGTTTGACTACAAATCTCTTGTATTTTTTTACTTTCAGTATAGAAGAGCTTCTTAGAATAGATAAATTAGAATTTCCTATTAACTTAGGTCAATATGTTGACTGGACCTTCTTCAAAAGTTCATTATTGTAAATCAACTTCTGATCTCAATTTTTACTATTCCGAATATATTTTCGCATTCATCAAGTAATTGATTTAAAAATATAATTTTGATTTGCTACCTATTTCTCAATTGCTCCATAAATAAAGGTGATCCGAAACTTGTGATAGTATTTCATTCTCATCTTGCTCAAGAATATTATTTAAATTAGTCCTGAATTATACGATGAGGGTACAACAACCAGTCCAAGGATACAGCTCAAAACTGAATTGAGGGCATATATCAAATAATACTCTAGATGGTAACCTTCAATAGCATTTGAGCATGTTATTTGAATCAGAGATATTTGAAGCAACCTCGCTATGATGTTACAGTTACAAAAACTATTTCTCCGCATTACCTCTAGAAATGAGAATAAATCCCCTCTGTTAATAATATTTTTAACATATGATTTCTGTGTCGTTTCTACCATGGATATTGACAATTGTGATTATTCTGAGTGTCAAGCCAGACCTCGATTTCACGAATTAGTAAAATATAATGAATCTTTCTTGTCTTTGAAAACAAGGCTTTATTATGTCCACTGTAGTTTGTCACATTGCAGGTTAGAAACCGTACCCTCAATGAACGGGATCATACATTAGTAACAATTTCAAGCTGAGAACCAGTCAGTTGAAACAAATAAAAGTGAGGGTGTTTACTCAAGATGAAGGAAATTGTAACAGCAAATTCAGTATATTTGGGAGCCCTAGCTCTAAGTAAAAATCTTAGTTGAAAGCCTCTGCACTTTTACTAGCTCCTTGACTCTCAGCTTGCAGCTGGTTGTAATTGTTCCGTCATTGCAGTCTTCAGTACATTTTGTTAGCAGGAATTTACAAATCCATCCCAGTACATTCAATGGATAAATAGATATTCTGTATCTTCCTAAAAGACTCTAATAATATTAAATTTGGTTCCAATCATATTTTGGTAAATATAAATAAGCTTCTTTTCGTTTCATTCAAACTATTAGCCTTTGACAAAAATGTTATACCAGATAGGGGCTTTTCTATGCTTTATAAGTTACGTCGTTGCGGAGGGGCTACAAGAGAGCATGCAAAACTTCAAAGACTGTCTAGGCGATCATTGGAGTGAGCTTTCGATTCAGCTGGACAACAGTAATATCATCACAGTTGCACCATTTGGAGGAAATCGCCTTGACATTTATGGTGGCGACGAAGAGATCATACGATGCGAAAAGCATTTAAGTTCTTATATTGTGATGTGGTTGGAATATAACGAAGATGACCGTGAAGGCAGCACGAAAATTGATTCGCCTGAAGCCTGCAAAAATGATACTGTTGAAGGTAGAGCACCCATGGAGTGGCATCCTATAAGTGAAATAGAGACAAGCAGACTTTCCAGTAGTCTCCGCCGACGACAATGGCTAGAGCCGCTGGAGGCATGGGCATTTGGAGATTCGGGTTGTCATGTTTATGTGTATCATGAGTTATCTTCTACGTACGATTGCAAACCCATTGGCACTCGGGGAATACCAAATTCAATGGAGTTTCTCAATAGCGGTGGTAAATATATAACAGTATGGATATTCCCAGGCGATAGCTGTCAAACTGATGGCGGTCGTGTGACAGTTAATCCAGGTATGGTTACTGGTTGTATATCGCGAACTACCAAAAGTTATCTGCAGTTTTCATTATTTTAGATATAGTCGAAGAGTACAATAGATTAGCAGACCACTGTCCATATATCTGATAGTAAGTTAAAGTTTGTGAATAAACTTTAAAAACCTTGTCACATGATGTCATAACCTGTCAAAAAGCCTTAATTCAAAATTTACGACCGACCCAAGGACCAAACATTATATCAAAAAGAAAAATCGCAGGAGAACAAAGTGCTGCCCTTACCAGCAAAGCATTCCAATGATAACTTCCATACAAGTCTCTTTGCATTTTCTATTATCGCAATAGCGCATGATATTGAAGAGCAATTCCTTTGGATCCTAATTTGAGGTATATGTGCTCAAAGTTGAGCTAGAGTCTCTGCTAAATCTGAATGTGGTCTATGCTGGGATTCTAAGCCTTCAAAGTGTTCTAGTTATGAGTGATATTTGTGTTGGATTTGCGGGTGTTTGTGCTTGTCTAATCTGAGCTATATCTGTGCTTGGTTTTTGGGTCTGTGCTATGTTTGTGCTACATTTGTGCTAGCTCTTTGTCTATTCTTTCTGGCCTTTGCTAAGTCTGTGCTACATTTGTGCTTTGCTATGGTATTCATAGATCCTTCTGCGTCCGTATATCTTGACTGCTCTTGACTCTCCTTGACTGTTCCTGACTCTCCTTGACTCTCCTTGACTCTCCTTGACTTGATCACACTCTGCTTCTACCTGATCTGTCCATCCCGCTTTCTCGCGATGCAAAGATGCCTTAACTGGCTCGCTTACTTCGGCTCTAATCATCGGTTGACCAAATCGTGCTCTGTTTAGTAAGTTAATTTATCAGCGCGTCCACTACTTTCCCTCCTCCATTGGCTGGAAATCTCCTACTCGTCCAGACAGAAATCAGAAATCACGAGATTGGCGTTTGACAGTACCTTAAACTCTAATTTCTCTAGCGCTTGAAGACCTAAACAGGAAAAACATAAATAAAGCCTCCAATCCGTTGTTATACAAAAACTATATTTGACACAAACTGTCTCCACTAGCTTCTTCAATGTCTTCTCAAACCCCAATTGCCAACTCTACCAACGACGAGTACGGCTTCTCCAACACTAGCGCTTATGTTTCGCCTGATACCTATGTCGTCACAAAACCTCCCACTGGTCCTACCAACCCCATCACCGTAGAACCTATCAAGAAGTCTGACCTCCAGATCTCCTACGCCCATGAAATGGATGTCCCTGACAATGGCTGGTACGGCGGTGTCGTCAACTGGTTCGGTTCAATCATCGGTGGTCTGGGTACAATTCCCTGCTGCTTCTGCTGTCCCAACCCTTTTAAGTCGGTTCCCCAAGGTGCTGTCGGTCTCGTTACAAGATTCGGCCAGTTCTACAAGGCCGTTGATCCAGGTTTAGTCAAGATCAATCCTCTCTCCGAAAAACTGCAGCACGTTGATGTTAGAATCCAAGTTTTGGATATTCCCACTCAAGTCTGCATGACCAAAGATAACGTCAATATCAATCTCTCTTCAGTCTTATACTACCACATCATCTCGCCTCACAAATCGGCCTTCGCAGTCAAAGATGTCATTCGTGCTCTTGAAGAGCGAACCCAGACCACCCTCAGATTGGTAACCGGTGCCCGAAGCCTTCAAGATATCATTGAGAGAAGAGAGGAAGTAGCCAACTCCATTCAAGAAATTATTGAAGAAACCGCAACAAGCTGGGGCGTCAAGGTTGAAAGCATTCTTATTAAGGACATTATTCTAAGTAGAGAGCTTCAGGACTCACTGGCCCAAGCAGCCAAGAGTAAGCGTGCTGGTGAATCCAAGATCATCACTGCTAGAGCTGAGGTTGAGAGTGCCAAATTGATGAGAAAGGCCGCTGACATTTTGGCCTCTAAAGCTGCTATGCAAATCAGATATCTAGAAGCCATGCAGCACATGGCTAAAACTTCCAACTCCAAAGTCATTTTCATGCCATCTGCCAACGCACTAGAATCTCTTGCTGCTAATGGAGAAGCATCAGGTCCTAGCAATACTAGTACTGATGATCAATTGGCTCATCATCTTGCAATTAATGAACTGAACAATTAAAGTGGTTTTGAATTGTTTTTTTTTAGCAAATATTACTATTTATATTGAAGTAACTGAAAAGCCGAAAATCTTTGATTTTCCAAAAATTCCCTTTCCAACATCTACCAAAAATGAAAAAAAAATGAAAGATGCGAACTCTGTGGATCGAACACAGGACCTCCAGATTGCGAGACTGATTGACTTCAGTCTGGCGCTCTCCCAACTGAGCTAAGTCCGCTTCTATAAATTCCACTTCTATAAATATTATTCTGAGTGGTTATATATAAAGTTTTACCTGAATAATTCTCAGTATAGGTAAAAACTGAAAATTGTATGTTAAAGCTCAATATTCAATACAAACACATCAGTGAATAAGGGCTAAATTTGATATTCCTCATTGCTATAAAATAATCAAAACTCTATAGATCTCAAGGGATGGATTTTGATCTCCATGTAAAGAACATTTGTTGGTCGCTGTTCAGTCTTAACTTCAATAAGAACCGGAGGTCAACTCGTATCAGTCTTGTATACAATAACTAAGGATTAAAAGCATATTTGACATTATATTTCTTGGTAGTACTTAACCAATCCCAGACTGAGAGTATTGTACTTTATTGTCTAAATATTAGTTATAATTCCAAATATCCTGTTTATAATGAGATTTTTCTGACAAAATAGAAATAATCCCATTGGACTACATTGCTCTTTTCACAAACTTTAAGTAGAACTTAAATGAAAAATAATTCTAGAAACTATAACAAATTCTTTTTATAATTGAATATTTGAGCAATATCCATTACCTCCTTACTCCAATGTCCAAGATTAAAGTTAATAATAGAGATTGTGAAAAGTTCAATTAAAGTTGTTCATTCTTTACTCAATAAGATAAAGTTACGGAAAACGATCCTTAATAGACATGAAGATCAATTCTTAATAGACAATATTTTGTGATTTCATTTTTCTGCATTTGAAAAAAAATAAATATATTTTAGAAAAATGAATAAATGTCTAAGATATTAACTGAACTTCAGTAAGAAATATAAGAATAAAATGTATACAGAAAAGAATGAAAATTAAAAATTATATAACCATTGTTTGACGGTTGCACATTAGATTCAGCTAATTTAGAAGAGAGCAAAGACGATACCGGCAACACCAGCGAACAAACCAGTGGCAACGACTCTGGAAGCACCACCCTCAGAGACGATGGTAACAGGAGGTTGAGAAGGAGCATTGACACTAGGAGTAGTAGCAGTGGTAGGCTTGGTTTCAGGAACAGAGCTGGTCTCCTCGTGGCAATCATCACCATTGCAGACAGTGACAGTCTTAGGACCCTCAGACTTGGGGGATTCAGAGGCCTTGGGGGACTCAGAAGGAGCAGGGCTGGACTTGGTGATGACGGTCTCGTGGCACTTGTCGTCTTCGCAAGAAGTGACGGTGACAGTTTGAGGACCGGCAGTAGGAGTGGTAGTAGGAGCAACGGTAATAGCAGGACCGGATTGAGTAATGACGGTCTCGTGGCACTTATCATCTTCACAAGAAGTGACGGTGACTGTTTGAGGACCAGCAGTAGGAGCGGTGGTAGGAGCAGGACCAGATTGGGTAATGACAGTCTCGTGGCACTTATCGTCTTCGCAAGAAGTGACGGTGACAGTTTGAGGACCGGCAGTAGGAGTGGTAGTAGGAGCAACGGTAGGAGCAGGACCGGATTGAGTGATGACGGTCTCGTGGCACTTGTCATCTTCGCAAGAGGTGACGGTAACGGTTTGAGGACCAGCAACGGGAGCAGAAGTAGGAGTAACGGTAAGAGGAACAGGGCTCTCAGTTACAACAGTCTCATGGCAGTTACCATCTTCACAAGAAGTGACGGTAACAGTGTTAGGAGGCAAGCTGCTGATGGGAGCAGTGGGAGTCTCGTAAACAGGGCAGAGAGTCTCGGTAACGGTGGGATTGCATCCATTGTCATCACAGTGAGTAACGGTGATGGTGCTGGTAACAAGAGGGCAGACGGTAACGGTCTCATAAGCATTGCACTTGTCTTCACTGCAAGAAGTAACAGTGTAGGTATGAGTAGTGATAGTCTTGGGGACACCAGAGATGGTGGAGTTGTAGGTAGCGGAAGCTGATTGGGAAGCCAACAAGGCACCGGCGAGAACAGAAGACTTGAATTGCATTTTTATAAAGAACGACTTATGGTAAGTTGATTGATTAGCTTAATGGAGTATGAGCTGAAGAATATTTCTGGTACCGGACATTTCATCTAGTATTTATATTTTTCGATTCTATAGAAATTGAGTTACAAGTATTTCGATAGCTTGGACATCTGGGAAATACCTGACAATCTTTGTTCAGAGTATGTGAACATTGTTATTTTAAGAAATTGAATTATTACAGTTTCGAGATGCCCATTTCTGACTTTGGAAAAATGTTTCCTCCTTTAGTTAAGAAGACTTCTGCCTCCTTCGTAAAATGATTTGAACTCAAAAAATACGAGAACAGTATTACTAGAAATATAGTAACCTCTTCCTCGGAATGTAGACATTCAGTAACTCAAGTAGATTCAATTTTGTTTACTTTGACCGGAAAAGTGTTGCTTTTCGACTATGATTTCTTAAAGTTGAGAAGATTTTGGAAACTCAAAAAGCAGACTCAACCGATTCTATATAGACTCCTTTGGCAAAAGAATCCTTGAAAGGAGAGGTTTGGCTATGAGCATTCTTCATTGTGATGCTCTTCTAAGGTCGTTAATATCACAAGAATTAGACCCAAGAGGTATTGACTTAGCAACCTCTGTTTCAAACTAAATATATAACTGACTCCTTGGACTTGATAACCAGAAGATCTTACAGAAACTTAACATGGCAATAGAATTGGCTTGGTGTTTGGCAAACAAAGAATAAACAGTCGCCTGGCAATTCCAAATGTAGAGGAATATCTGTATTTTGTCAAAGCTATAGCAAACCCAAAATGCTTATGAAAAACAACGCAACCGCTAACATTCTTCTACAATTAATATCTAAAGTTCAAACAACCTTAAAGACTTTTTAGAAGGAATAATTTTCAGATAAAGCTTGCAAGCCAGCTAAGGGCAATTTTTATCTCGCCGAGCTCTATGAATCCATGTGGCATGACTTGGGCTGGAATGTATACAAAGTCATTTAAGTTGGTGAATGAAATAGGATGTAAGGGATCAACTTGAGAAGCCATATCACAAGTTTTGCAAACCGTTTCTATATTATGGTAACTGTCGTATTTACTGAAGTATTTTACTGTCTCAACAATCTGTGTGATCGATGAACTGAAATTGTAATCGAGATACCACTAGAGAAGCTGTTGCTTGTCTGGATAGTTCTCGGCTGTAGCTAATGTTTCATTGGTGTTGCTCGCTAGTAATAAACAAAGTAATCAGCCAATATTAGATTTGGCAGATGAGTATTAACTATTTCAGATTTTTCGAAAGCTTTTTCGAAAATCGATATTTGGATTGAGTTTGTGTTTCAATTTTTTCCATTGAGAGCTAGAGAACTTCTCCTTACTGAAGGATGAACTTGCAGTACAAATAATGTCGTAGAAATATGCTACATGCGTGCTCTCTTAGCCAGTAGCACTAATTACAAAATATATTGCCCTTGATTAGCGAGGTTCGTGTGTTGCCTTGTGGCTCATTAGGCTTTAAAGGGCACAAAACATTGTGCTGCTCAATGAGAAACAAAGATCTCTAAGATGCTCAATTTACTTTTGTTGCTTCCTTCTTTGAAACATAGAACTCAGAAGCCAATGCTTACAGGTTCATTTGACAACAAGTTTTTTGCAGTGGCCAAAATATTGTCCTTCCCTAGATTCTTCTTGATCTGAAACTTTTCTTTGTTCGGACCTCAGGCTCTGGTCTTTTTAAACTTTTGTTTTATCCTCTGATTCTGCTCTCTAGTTCAGGCAGATATTTTGCCGTGGCAATATTATCTTCATGCCAGTCAAAAAGTCAGTTTTTACAGAATGAATATTGTAACATGGACATTTACATAGCTAAGAATGACCTCCTGGCAAGATTCAATTAATGAATATTCTAGAGAAATAAAACAGATCCATTCAATAAACCTTGGATTTAAAGTGGAAATTGAACACAACTATAAGACAGAATTCTGCCGGTATGGGATTGTGCACCATCGTATACAAATGATTGATCGACTGGTCGTATGTGGAGAATGATATTTTGAGCATCAATGTCGAGACAATAGCCAAGATATGGCTATTTTCTATATATATTTTTGTCAAGTTATTCTTGCAGCCTTGGACTTTGTTGAAAGAGAATTACATTGTAACGCATACCCATTGGGCGTCAAAACATGGCAAATTTCAAAAGCTTTGATGGAAATTGATCTCTGTTCGTTGAAACTCAGAGATCTAACATGCGAACTAAAAGTAACGTACATATAACTTTCATATAAATTGATTTTAATACCAATTGCTGGTATCTAAATGTTCTCGGCAGGAATAATAGAATCATTGCTTGCAATAGCCAGTGTTTTTTGGACTATTTGAAACAGTAGCTTGACACTTACTGGCTCTACAAATGCTGGACTAACCGGCTGCTTGAAAAGCTAATTAAGCGATCTCTGACTAGAATCCCATGAATCTTAAAGTAGACATGATTTCGATCCCAAAGTATTTGTGGTTGGTATAGCAACTTGAGATCATGACAAAGTTCATCCCTTGTTTTCTATTGTGGAATTCAAAACAAACATTCAACTCTATTGTCTAAGGACAAGAGAAACGAGAAAGCATCTCGGTTGCTTTATACACCGAGTTAAGGGTTTTTCTCGAGTATAGATACTATGGAGCAATAATCACGATATTGAAAGAATAAACAACAGCGATATTGAAAAAAAAAAAAAAGCAGCAGCGATATTTGAAAATCAAATTGAACAGTATCTAGAATAACGCGTTGATCACTTTAAAAACAGTACTGAAAACAGTATTGAAAAGACTTGGAGCTGTCAAATAATTGAGGCCCAAAACTGGGGTAGTCAAGACCCTGCCAAGAGTACACAGTTCGGTATATCGTAGTTGTGTAGTTTAAATAGTCCCATGCAAGATTATACATGTACGAGCACAAATAAGTATCTGATATAAATAAATATGATTATTATTATGTCTAGTAAACTACTTTGTTACTCAATTATAATGCTTATTGACATGAAAATATGCAGTTAATAATATCTCTATTAAGAACTCTCTGAGAAAATCCCAGATGAACCGTCCTTCGTCTAACAAACCCTCGTAAATCAATTCAAAACAAATGCATACTTGGATCTGGATCTGATTCTCTTACCATATCTCAGAAACAAGATGGGCACGGGAACCAGAGCAAGTCCAAATAATCCAAGCAACAGACCTGCCCAGTTGGTACCCATTCCATGGAACATGAATGCAGCGAAGAGAGGGAAAGCAGCACCAAAAGAACTTCGGAGAAAAGTGTTGCCAGCAAGAGCAGAAGCAGCAAAGAACAAGTAGGAGTCAACAAGGTAATTAATAGCAGGAAGGAAAATAGACAAAAGACCATAACCAGTAAACAGCCCAGAAAGGGTTGGAACAATCCAGTGAACCTTCTCATGATAGTTTCCTGACCAAGTGAACCAGAGCAATCCAAGAGGGAATATAATACCACCAACAATCATGGGGGGCAAACGAGCTTCGGGCACAGGCTTGCCTCCATTAGCCCTTAGAGCACGGTCGTATCTGGGCTCAAAGTAGATCATCATGGATAAAAGAGAAATCAGTTGGCCCACAATGAGACCAAAGTATGGAAGCATACCAACGCCAACGCTCATTTTATAGCCCTGGACAAAGACAATAGGATAAGCCGCGATAAAGAGGTACAGAATACCATAGATGAAGGCAGTGTACACAGAGAGCAAGAGAATGATGGGCTCGGTGACGAGCATTTCCAAAGGTCTGGTCAAGTTGTTTGTAATAACGGAGCCCAAATCCAGTTCGACACGCTCATGGGCAGCAAAGACGCCCCAGTTACCGGTGCGCTCTCTGATTTCAGAGGCCTTGCTGACAAGAATGAGAGGATGGTAGGTCTCTTCAAAGAAGATGAGATCAAACAAGAAGAACGCAGCACCCATAATACCGGTGATATATAAGGTCCATCTCCAGCCCAGGTAGGACTCGGCAATGAAACCAGAAGCAATGGGAGCTGCGAGAGGACCACAGAAGACAGTACCTGAGAATATGAGCAACGCCTGGCCTCTAGTTTCGTTGCCAAACATGTCGGCAAAGGCAGCAGCGACGACGGTGAGCGGAGCCGAGCCAGTAAACCCGCTAAAGAATCTACAAATGAGAATTGTGTGCAAGTCCTTAGCGGTGGCCGTAGCAAAAGTGAAGCAGGTGAAGAGGAACATGGACATTAAGACGGGCATTTTTCTGCCATAAAGTTCAGAGAGAGGAGACCAGATTACGGGACCAGATGCAAAGCCTAGAACGTAAAGAGAAATACCGAGAGTTCCAACGACGCTCGCTACATGGAATTTGGCAGAAATGATGGGAACAGCAGCCGAGAAGACCGACGAACCCCAGGCAATGGTCAAGGTGGAAAAACCGAGGCCCGCGCAGATGTTAAGTTTCTTTCTCAAGGGCCAGTTGAAGGGATGCATTGGGTCGTCGGGGCCGTCAAAGTCGACTTGGTAGAGCTTCTGGTCGCCCAGTAGCGGCGGATAGTCTTCGCGGCCACCACCCATCTTGGGCACGGGCTTGGAAGCATTGGTGGACTTTCTCGAGAGAATTCTGGCGAGGTTATCCTGCTCTTGTATCGACTCGATGGTTTGGGTTCTGTAGATTGGGTTTGGCTGGGCCTCAATATCGTCATTGTAAAATTGGGTAGGAACGGCAGATTCACTTTCTTCGCTTTGGGATTCGCAGTCCTGGTCGGGCTTCTTAGCGTTACTGGCGGGGAGGTTGCTGATGAGGTTGTTTCCGTCGGCGGAGGAAGCCGCAGACATTTTTTCTGATTCTTCTGCAGGCATTTCTGAGCAGGCGAGGGAGCAGAAATGTTGGTGGAGTAAAAATTAGAAATACTGGCGGAAAGGCCGCTGTTTAAATATATAGCGAAAAAAAAAAAAAAAAATACAGAACGCATGTTGGGCATATGAGGTTAGGTTAATCAGCATATCGGGAGATACGGTTGCCGATGAAAGGAAAACAGCGATCGGGTAATGCAGCAGGAAAACACCGGCGGAGATGGAGATGGGCCAGACTAGACTAGTGCAGATGCTAGTGAATAATGCTACTATCCGAGAGCTGTGGAGTAGGGAGGAGTAAAGAGGAACGCTGGGAGGTGTGGAAGAAGAGACTTGGACAGAAGGTTAAGCTTATGACGACGAATAGTCGTGTTTCAGAGGCAGGCACGCCTGGGATGAGAACAAAGCAGCCAGTCTCTACAGAATTGGTGGGAAGACGCGCTGGTAGCGGGCGCAAAGTTTAATGAAAGCCGTTTGAACGGCTCATAAATGTGTCAATGTAGTTAGTAACCAAAACAAGCTGAAAGTAGTGGGAAATTGGGTAGCGACTGAGAGAATGTGGTAGCAAAAAAGCCAAGATTACAATGAGATTGTTGTGACGAATATTTCAGGGTTTTTCAGTAGGAATGGGAATTGGTAATTCGGTAAAGCGGCATACGGCAATTGCCGGAATAGTACTGTACCTGTTAGTGAAAAACTGTGGGCTCGGTCGGAAACCTCTGTGTGCTTTGCAAGACCGAAACCCGTCTCAGCCCTGATCACCATGACGGTCTCCGCACGCTTGACTTGCCGGCTTTTATAACCTCCGACAAGCTGACAAATGGCTGGTCACGTGTACTTGTCTTTGTCTCTGGGAGATTACTGCGGATGGCTTGGGGGAGGCACTGGACCGGGTAAGTAGAGAGGGAGTTACCCTGCTGTGACTGTTTGCAGCGAACGGGAGTGTACCCTAGTTAGATGGTGACAAAGCCCTAAAGCTGAGTATAAAAGTCTTTAGGGTGAGATTTTCTTTACTCTTTTCCTTTTTCTCCAACAATGGGCAATAATTAAGGTAAGTACGTTTGAGTTTGTGATTGGATGCCGTTTACTATGATGAATGTTTTCGTCAAGTTGGGAATCTCTCTGACAATAATAATGGAGAGAAAAAAGTTTACTTGGTTACTGAACTGGCGGCATTTGTGAATTAGGAGTTGAAGATGAAATGTACTAACAAGAGTAGTCTTTAGTAGCAATGATCTGTTCCTAGTTGGATGGTTGAATTGTTTAAGAGATATTATTGAATATTTTTTGTAATTTTGGCAGTGATTAAACTCGTTTCATGCACCACGCATAATTTTCTTGCTGAAAAAAGAAACCTACTTATAATTTATGAGCCAAATATTTAATATTAGTAATATATTAGAGAGAATTGAGTGAGAATTTGTAAGAATTTGTAAGAATTTGTAAGAATTTGTAAGAATTTAGTAATTTCCAACAATATAAGGTTGTCAAAAATTGTAATTACAATTGCAGAAATTTCAATACTGTTATTACAATTGACAAAAATCTAAAATTGTTATTACAATTGACAAAAATTGATAAAAATTGTTATTACAATTGACAAAAATTGATAAAAATTGTTATTACAATTGACAAAAATTGTCTAAAATTGTTATTACAATTGACAAAAATTGTCTAAAATTGTTATTACAATTGCCAAAAATTGCCAAAAATTTGTAAATTCTGCAAAATTATTAATATTTGCAGAATTTATCCATTTTCGGACTTGTGATCAAAAGCCACGAATATCATACAAAAGCTTAGTTGTTTTGATATCAACTTCAACGTTGTTTATATTCGTTTCCAAGGAGAATATAAATTCAATCTCATCTTCTTTACGAATCTTTCCCTTCTGCTGTTTAAAAAGAAAAAAGAATCATCATGAACAGCACAGACAACGCTACTCCCTCCTACTTCACTCCGCCAGATTCGTCTCCTCCTCCTCTGCCATCACCGCTCATGGCTCCTTCGTCCATCAAAACGATCGAATCTCCAACTATCGCACATCTAGCCAGGCGCCAGCGTCGTCTGCCCTCAAGAGCATTCCCGCCTGTCGTCAAAAGACACTCCTCCTCGTTCAACGCTGCTCCTACCAACCACGCTCTCACTAACAGCAGATCGTTCTGCGCTTCACCTGAAAGCCCTTCACCCAACTCAAGTCCTACCGCTGCCCTCCGCGCGCGCAGAAAGTTCAAATGCCCCAGCAGCGAAAAACTGGCTGGAGGCATCGCTAAAAGAGAAGAATGGGACAAAGTGTTTGGCTTCACCAGATATGGCGTCCTCGTCGAAGGCCTTAAAGGCCAGGAAGGACGGATCGGTACCTTGGAAAGACGAATGGAAATGGTCCTGGAGATGGTCGAACGAATCGTTGAAGAGGTCGGCGAAAGAGACGACTATACCAGCTAATTTTGTCCTGTTTATATAGTTTAATGATACCCAAAGAACAATACTCGTATTGTCTCCATTTGAATAGCAATATACATTTAATGAAATAGTCCCTGAAAAGATGTGAGAACTGAGTTCTTACTGAAGTCCTTTACTGAAGCCCTTTACTGAAGCCCTTTACTGAAGTCCCTTAATGAAGTCCCTTAATGAAAAGTTCTTACTCAAGTCCTTTACTGAAGTCCCGTACTAAAAAGTTCTTACTGCTTGAAATCCTGCTTGAAGAAAAAAATTCATAAAAATATGAATGCTCAAACATTTGCACATATCTAAAATACATTTGGTCAAATATATATGGCAAACTTGTTATTCTTCTTCTGAAGAACTCTCGTCATCGTCATCATCACTAGAACTAACATCCAGTTCAGCACTTCCACCATTTTCAACTCTATCAAACTGTTGAATTTTCTTTTGGATCTGCTCTATCTGTCTGGACTGTTCTGCCTCCGACAATGGTTTGCTTTTCTTCTTGCCTCCCGTCGAATGACTGGCACTCGAGCTCCCATTAGCCATAGTAGCCGCAGAATTGCTAGAAACATGCGTCGTAGCATTGCTCAAAGACGTAGACACTTGTCGCTCATCCTTCCGTACTACATAGTTGTATAGCTTCAGCAACGTGCGAGGATCAAGCGTATCCATATCCAACTCAATCTCGTCTTGGTCCGTATTCTTCAACTGCGGCATACTCTCTTGGATCATGGTCAAAACATGAGCTAGCTTCTTCTCCGGTAACGTTCCAATCGCCTCTGACAACTCTCTCTTCATGTCGTATGTCACCACCTCATCAACGCCATTGGAGTTGGTTCCAGATGAACCGCTGGAGCCAGCTCCACCCCGTGAAGCGTTCGCCTTGTTCTGAGACTTGCGGCGAGGTGCTGAAGAACCTCCTCCACTCGTCTCCTTCGGCTTCTTCGCCCCAGCAGTAGGCTTCTTCTTCACTGGCTTGGACTTGCGCTTCTCTCTCAGCTCCTTCAAGGCCTCCTTCTTCATTTTATCCAACTCCCTTTGCATTCGGTCCAACTGCTCCTCCAGAAACCTGATGGCAGGATTAGAACTAAGCTCCAGCTGATCTTCTGAATCAAACTCCGAATCAGATATATCCAACACGTCCCCAGCCCCATGTTGAGGAGGAGGAGTAGCAGGAGTCACTGGCTTCTCGGCCCACTTCTTGTCAAACAGTGCCTCGAGCCTATGGCCCATGAGATTCACCGGCGCACCCTCCGGGTTGAACTTGTAACAGTTCCTAAACATCAGCCTGATATCAGCTTCAAACTCTGCAGCGTTTTCGTACTGGTTCGTATTGTATTTCTGCAGAATGGTACTGAGGTCCATCGGCTCTTTGATAATTTTGAAATAATCAGGACAGTTCAGCGCGACGGGATCCACAGGCTCCAAGAACGGGAACGAGTAGCCCTCGTGTCGCTTGCTCATCAGCTCTTTCAAAACCGAACCGCAAAACTTCAGCTCAGCTTGATACTTCTTTCTCCTAGGCTTCACGTCTCCATACGGTAGATCTTTAGGCTTGGGAGGATGAATTTCACGCTTTGGCCTGCCAACATCGAGCGCCGAGTCTCGTCGAATTGTCGGCATACCTGAAGGTTGTAATGCAAATGGTTTGGAAGTTTCGGCTTGGGCAGCGGCCTGAGCAGCAGCTACGCGCTGCGATTTGGGAGCAGTGGGAGTAGAAAAAGATTTCCTTTTGGGCTTGGGGGGAGCAGAGGGAGGTTGTTCGTAAGGGGGCATGTTTTTCATGTGTTTGTCGAAGGAAGATTTGATGTTTCTAGCCATGTTGGAGATTTCCGAGTCTTTGCCATTGAACAATTCACAGTTCGAGACCACGAGCTCCATATCAGCAACGAAGTCCTCAACGGAGGCATATTCGCCAGCAGTGAGTTTTCGCTCAATAGTGAACAAATCCATGGGGGTTTTCACAAAGTCGAAATAGGTCGGAATGTTGAGTTTGACAATGTCGACGGGGAAGATGAAGGGGCCAGCGTCTCTCAAGCGCTTGACAGCACGCAGCGAGGCGAGCGCGAACTTTGTTTGATGCTTTGCCAGACCATTGCCAGGCTTGTGGGGCTGAACGGAATCCGATTCAGTTTTCACTTTTTTCGAGACCGCGCTGTCGTGTGTAGGCGTGAGAGGCGAGGACCGCTTCAGGTCCGAGCTTGTGGTCGAGGCGGGTACTGGCGTGGCAGCAGCAGCTGGAGCCGGCACAGGAGGATTTGGCTGAGAGGTGAGGTTATTTGAGTCCAGATCTTCCACTGGAGGAGTGATTGGCTTCGAAGCGCCATTAATTTTGTCATTAGTTGTCATGTCATTATCAAAAGAGGATTTATTATTTTCGATTGTTAACTTTTCTGTCGTTAGATCTGCTGTCGAGGTTTCGGTGAAGTAAGAAGCAGACGAGCTCTCTGGCAGAGCGGCGGAATCATCAAGTGTCGACGGGATATTACTATTATTACTACTATGATTATTATTATTATTATTATTATGATCAGTAACATCGTCACCTAGGGAGTCTCCAAACAGGTCGTCGACGGATTCCTTCATTTCTGTGTCGACTGGTTCTTGGATATGCTTTTCATTGTTATTTTGTAGGTCGATGGAGTCGATGGCTGTCGGGGTGGATTGAGGTGTATTATTCATGATATTCTTTTTGAGGTCTTCGTTATTTACAAGTTGCGGTTGGATTGATACACTTTCAGCACCATCATGAGTCGAATTAGATTGAGGATTGACTATTTCTGGTGAATCCTTAACAGACATGATAGAGCTAGAGGAGGTTAGAAGTGAAAAAGAAAATGATGAAAAAAAAAGAAAAAAAAAAAAAAAAAAAAAAAAAAAAAAAAAAAAAAAAAAAAAAAAAAAAAAAAAAAAAAAAAAAAAAAGAAAATGAGCTACATACAGTAAATCACGTGAATTTAGGTTAAGGGTAACAAATATTTTTTCAATAATATTTAGGGAAAAGAAAAAATTTTTGGGGGATATCTTTGTATTTAAGTATTAAAAAATGCCACCACCACCTAAAAAATTTTTCCTCCCAGCCAGCCAAACCTTTTTTATGGTAAATCACCAACACCACCACTAATGTCCCATACAAAATGAGTAGTTCCACAAAATACGCGTGGAGTCGTATATCTGAGAATACATAAGGATATGGTGGCAACTACATGAAATATGCCAAAAAGTTTATTCAAGCGGTCAATGGGTGTAATGGGGGCGTTGCTATGGAACCAACAGCGAACCGAGTTCTGGCAGGCTCCGGACGGTCGATACTGGCGGTGGTGCGTGTAAGGGAAGAAAGAAAAAAAGAAGGAAATAAAATGAGACAAAAAAAAAGTGGTTGGTTTCAGCGCTTTTTTCGGGCTTTTTGTTTGGCCAAAGCCTGGTGGTGATGCGCCTTTTTTGTTTTGTTTATGTGATTAGTCAGATCCTTTATAATCAAACACTGCGCATGTAACGATCGACCAATGGTAACGGGGATGGTGGTAGCACGCGCGTTGTTGACAAGGAGTCCACCTGTGTATGCGAGGAGCCCCTGCCCAGATAACGTGATTAGCATGAGCTGGCCACAACGTCAGAATACGGGACCAAGAGCATGTTGTTCCGGATACGGAATGAGTATGCATGAAAAGCTTAATTAGAAACAATGATTGTTTGATGAGGACTTGTGATGAAGAATTAGTTGACATATAAGGAAGGGCATGTGACATGAGACATGAGACATGTGACAATACAGAGGTTACCCTACCTAGATTGACGATTCCATATTGGCCTATAGAAATTTTTCACAATTTTTTTCACCTTCCAAACCAGAGAACAAAGAGTAGAGATAAAGGTCAAAGACCAGAGAAGAGAGATCACCAAAGACCAGAGAAGAGAGATCACCAAAGATCATAGAAGAGAGATCACCAAAGATCATAGAAGAGAGATCACCAAAGATCATAGAACAGAGATCATAGGCCAGCGACCACCAGCGACCACCACCAGCGACCACCACCAAAGACCACCACCAAAGATCACCACCAAAGACCACCACCACTCTATATCACCACTCCACCACCACTCCACCACCACGAACCATGTTAAGATACTCTGGAATCAGAAAATGCTTGACTCCAATCACGTCAAGAAGAACACTGTTCAAATTGGCAACACTTGATAACATCGACACCACCACCGGTATTCCCGGCCTATACACGGCAGAAGGATTGGATCAAGCCTGGATAGCACCCCAAAACCACCTGGTGAACCAGCTCAACGCAGTGTCGGAAATTAAAGACACTGACGTGCTGGACGTTCTACAGTCAGTTTACAATCCAGTACAGGGCCAACAGGCCTCTGGCTGGTCTGAAAAACTGGGCCACTGGGCCGGCCAGGTCTATGCCAACGAGTTTGCCATGCGCTCCCTCAGGTCAGAAGCCCGTGGTAGCACTGAGGCCGCCGTGCAAAGAGTCGCGCCCGCCGACGCACTGGGAAACATGGCCCAGATCTACGACGAGCCCTTGGTCAACGACCCGTTCCAGCTGACCGGCGTCGACGACACGCGAAAAGAAGTCGCTGAGCGCTTCCTCAGAGACCTGACCAAATCCTTCGAGTCTGCGATCTCGTTCCAGACGCTGCTGCTGACACAGGCTGGCGCTACCTTCTCGTCTGGCTACACCTGGTTGGTCTACAACAAACAGTCTACGCGGATGCACGTTCTCAACACATATAACGGAGGAGTGCCCGCAGCCGTGTTTTCGCTGAGCGGCAAGCAGTCGATTGTGCCCTTGCTGAGCGTCAGTGTTTGGCAGCACGCGTACCTGAAGGACTATGGCGTGGCTGGCAAGCGACGATATTTGGAGAACTGGTGGAGCTGCATTGATTGGAATGTTGTCCTGGCCAGATATTCTGATGCTGCTCGGGTTCCTGGGGGCGCGCAAACCGTCATCACGTACAAAGACTATCACTCTGCTTGGAGAGAAAGGAACTAATCTCAGCGGTCCTTTGACGTATTTGTATTAATTTTGTAAATAGTGAATGAATGTTTGAGCTTAGAGTAGAGAGGATGGGGTGATGGGTGGTGCTAGTTCCTGGTTCAGGTAGCAGGTTTGGGTAGCAGGTTGCTGGTTTGGGTTGCTGGTTTGGGTTGCTGGTTCGGGTTCCTAATTCGGGTGACGGTACCGGGTCTCGGGACAGCAGGACCTTTTTGTAAATTACTGTTTGCGTAAAATCCTTTATATTGGATAATTTGGGTTTTACTATGGGGACTATGATGATTCCATAATAATATTGTACAGCACCAGCTCTTGTGAAACCCCACACCACACGGTCTTTTTTTTTTTTTTTTTTTTTTTTTTTTTTTTTTTTTTTTTTTTTTTTTTTTTTTTTTTTTTTTTTTTTTTTTTTTTTTTTTTTTTTTTTTTTTTTTTTTTTTTTTTTTTTTTTTTTTTTGACCACCACTTCTTTTTGTTTTCTTCCCTACTACACATTTTATCACCATAGTCCTTCACCAAGTCTTGTCTGGAGCCTCTTAGAACTCACCTTCTCTCAATTATTCTTCAATATGTCTGATGAAGATCTCTCAATTGGCCCAAATACCTCAATTAATACTTCAAATAGTGGCGGTCCAAATGAAGGCAGTATAATTGATGCTTCCTCTGGAATCGTTGGAACCTCCAGTAACATTTCTACAACAGGTTCTACAGCTTCAACAGGTTCTACAGCTTCAACAGGTTCTACAGCTTCAACAGGTGCTACAACTTCAACAGGTGCTACAGCTTCAACAGGTGCTACAATAGGTGCTACAACAGGTGCTACAACAGGTTCTACAACAGGTTCTACAACAGCCGCTACAACAGCCGCTACAACAGCCGCTACAACAGCCGCTACAACAACCTCTGGTACGATTGGAACTGGTTCTACAACACCCGCCACAGCCTCTGGTACGATTGGAATAGGTTCTGGCAACACTGGCACGATTGGAACAGGTTCTGGCACGATTGGAACTACCCACGGAAACGCTGGAACTGGAACTGGAACCTCGCCCTCTACCCAAGACGCCATGGGCTACTCAGACTTACTCCCCCAATCCCTATACAATAACGTAACAGTCATGTCTTCCAGACGACCCTCCTACGCCGCAGAATTCTCAAGTCGCCCCAAGCTGTTCTCAATCACAGAACAACAAGCCATATCGCCCACGTCTGCCAACGCTAATCCCGCTCCTACTGCAATTGGCCAGCAGGACTGTAGGTCTCCCTGGGTCAGCAGAGGTAGCTCCAGCATCTGGAGCGTCGGCACCGACTCTCAAACTAGTATAGACCCTACCGCAGGCCCTTCTGGCTTCGTCGGAAGAAACTTGAGAAGCGTGTCGTTTTCCCACGGAAACTACCAGCAACAACAGCACCTCCAGCAGCAACAGCTCTCGCAACAGCTCTCGCAACAGCTCTCACAACAGCTCCATACACAGCTCCCGCAGCAACAGCAGCAGCCTCAACCTCAACCTCAATCGTCCATCCAACAGCCCATCAACAATGCTCAATCGCAGCGCAATTTTATGCCCATAGGCGTCCCAATCACCCCTTCATTAAACCCTGGATCGTCTCCCGCTACTTCTTCCATTTGGTTCAACCCAAACAACAGTAACATCAACAACAATAATAGAAGGCACTCCTTTGCTACCTTGAGCAGCACTGGCTCGGGCATGCCCAACTCTGCACCCTCAATGCCTGGAATTGCACCTCTTCCTCCCAATAATGCGACTTCTAATGATGAAATTGAAATCCAAACTGAAAATGATATGAACGAAATCAATAATTATTTTGAAAACGACTTTTTGTTTAAGAGAGACATTATTGACGAACTTGTTAACAACGAAATAGAAAATGAATTAGACTACCAAGATGTTTCAGTTGAATCTCAACAGCCAAATATTATTTTACTTCCAAACTCACCCAACTCCTCCAACTTGTATTTGATTGAGTTCAAATCAAAGAGAATCGACGTGTTTTACGCTTCCTCCAATGGCTACAAAGTGAACGATCTGGTTATTGTCGACGCTGATCGAGGAAAGGATTTGGGTAAAGTCATAATGGTCAATCTTTCTATCAAACAGGCAAACAGAATCAAGTTCAAGCAGTTCAAGGAACAGACCATGGCGCTAAACAACACTGGAGGTACCAGCGGCAATGGCAATGGCAGTAGTGGTAGTACTGGTGCTGGTGGCCCTGGTGGCTCTGGTGGCAGTACTAGTGGAAGCGGTGCAAGCTCTTCAGCTCCTGCTAATACTGCTGTCAACCCTTCAGGCAACCCAGCAAGCGGAATCCATGAAACCGCCCCACCACTGTTTTCTCCGAAACAGATTATTCGCAAAGCCAGCACCCAGGAAATCAACCAAATTTTGACCAAGAGCCAGCAAGAACAAAAAGCCATCAAGATATGCCAACTGAAAATCAATGAAAAGAAGCTTAACATGCTTTTGATTGATGCTGAGTTTCAATTCGACAAGCGCAAGCTCACGTTTTTCTATTTTTCCAATTTCCGAATTGATTTTAGAGACTTGGTTAAAGATTTGTTCAAGATTTACAAGACGAGAATTTGGATGTGTGCAGTCCAATTGAATGAGCATAATACGGAACAGCTATTGTGGAGTCAGCAGCAACAGCAACACAATATTCACGTCCATGGACCTTCAATTCCTCTCCACACTCAAGTTCCTACTTCCCACCCTTCGATACAACAAAATCAGAGATTACAAGGAATGCAAGGTATTACTGGATTACCTCCAGCATCTCATTCATCGCATGCTCCACCTCCTCCGCATATGATGTATCCAAACAATAATCCTCCATCGATGCATCATCATCCCAACCAACTACCGCAATTTAACATGTTCAATCGTCCTCACAATATTGATGGGCAATATTATTAGATTTTTGGAATATATTGTAAAGAGAAAAGACCCCGAAAAAGTTATTTAAAAGTACAGGAAATGAATACACCCCGAAGATTAAAAGAAGGAAATGAGATCAAGTATATGATTTTCTAGAGGGAATAAATTTGTGATTTTGATTTTTTTTTTATTTATATATATATATTTTTTTATTATTTTATTCTATTTTTTATATTTATTAATTTTCATTCAGTTATTTGTATTTTTTATTCAGTTATTTTTTTTTATTCAGTTATTTTTTTTATTCAGTTATTTTTTTCATTCAGTTATTGTTTTTCATTCAGTTATTGTTTTTCATTCAATTATTTATAAATTTTTTTCAATTGTATATTTTTTCATTATTTTTTTATATTTTCAATTTTTTTTTTTTTTTTTTTTTTTTTTTTTTTTTTTTTTTTTTTTTTTTTTTTTTTTTTTT